>JADRCH010000014.1:8915667-8995348 GCA_019843965.1 Rhynchomys soricoides | reverse complement strand
CTCAGCCTCTAAAGTACTAGGATGACA
This sequence comes from Rhynchomys soricoides, assembly GCA_019843965.1. NCBI lineage: Eukaryota > Metazoa > Chordata > Mammalia > Rodentia > Muridae > Rhynchomys > Rhynchomys soricoides. The sequence continues at coordinate 8,995,321 of JADRCH010000014.1, read as the reverse complement.
GGCACAAGCCAGCACACACAGGTCTCAGCCTCTAAAGTACTAGGGTGACAGGCACAAGCCAGCACACACAGGTCTCAGGTATTTTTAAAGGAAACTAAAGCTAAAGTGAAAAACAAAAGAAGATACTGACTTCGAATCTTAAAAGTAAACATGGCACTGCCCTTTAAATTTAACATATCCTACTTCTGACTTTTTATAAAACTTTAAAGCAAATTAGCATGTTTTACAGATTTACAGGTCACAAATCCACAGGGGAACCTGCTGTGTCTCCAGGCATCTATAGCTTACCATCAGAGAGACTGGCAGTCTATAAGTGTCTACTTTTGGTTTGACATTGTACTATAAAATAGTAACCCTTAATTTAAATTCTGAGTTTAAAACAGAACCATTTCTTATAATGTTGGGACTGTCTACAGCTGGAAGACTCTAATTCCATTTTGTTTACATGGGATGCTCCACAGAACTTTAAAGCCTAATAAAATAACTATGTTAAAAACCAATCCTTCTCCATTACAATGATTTCTTACTAACAATGAGAATTTCTTCAAAATCTAAATAATGTTCCTCTATATCATTATAAAGGTTTCCTGGTGTGCAGAAACTATCTTACCATAACGCTTATTTTTCCCATTCTAACAAACTCTCAACATATACCATTTTAATTGTTACCCTTCAGGCCTGAGGTTTCCAAGTGAATCACTGCTTTGTTTCATTAGGGTATAACTTAGCTCTTTGAAATCAGAAAACCACACATGAGTCTTCTTCATGTTGCCACAACACCCATGTGGTAAGGCAGTCAATAAATAGACGACTAAATGATGGGGATTCATCTAACATTTAAAAGTTAAAACTTCTACTCATGATAGTTCAATATACTTATAATTTCTAAAATTTAAATATAAACAAAATAAAACAGGCAATTCCTTTGTGACTTATGAACACTAATGAGTGTAAATTCCATTCGTAAGCCATCACAAAAAAAAAAAAAAAATTTAAATGATGACACAATAGAGGAAATGTACCAAGCCAATCAGGACTACTGATCACCCAAGCATCAACAGAATCTAAAGCAGAAGTTTTCTACTAGTTGGGAGTGTTTATTCACATGGTTTCTGTGGGAACAATTACTAGAGAGTATGAGGTAAGCAAGTATAAAAACTTACAGCCTGGCAGTGGTGGCACACGCCTTTAATCCCAGCACTTGGGAGGCAGAGGCAGGCGGATTTCTGAGTTCGAGGCCAGCCTGGTCTATAGAGTGAGTTCCAGGACAGCGAGGGCTACATGGAGAAACCCTGTCTTGAAAACCAAAAAAAAAAAAAAAAACAAAAAAGAAAAAGAAAAGACAGAAAGAAAACTTACCCAAAAGCCTGTTTTTAGAAATATTAGTGAAATCTACAAAGAAATTGATACTCAACACAGAAGCTGTTTTAAAAATCACTAGGCATTTAAAGATCAGTATCAGCCATCACACTGGAAATAGAGCTAACATAATATCAAGCTAAAGTCTATTAGCAAAAGCATCAAGTTAGAAACCTAGACACATATCAGTGAGTCAGGAAACAGTGAGATAAGCTTGTGTGCACGCTCACTCTTAAAGGGTCTCAGCTTACAGCCCCCAAAGTGGCTTTCTCTCTGCCACCAGCACGGGATACTAGAAAGAACCTTTCATTGTGTGCTTACAGAGCTGGAGGAAGGTTAGACATGCCACCAGGTGAACAATTTCCTCTTGAAGAAGCTGGGGAGAGCATACTGCATCACAAGAAATGCTCTACCGGAAGGTACTAAAAACTCCAGTGGAACGTTATCTTTCATTGGTCTTTCATTCCTTGAGAAAACTGGCTTGGGTAATGGAAAGGGGGATAAATCAACTTAAGAACACCAAATGAGCCACTCAGAACAAAGAGAGCACTGTGCCATGTGAACCCATGAGGGAGAAAGAGAACGGGGTCCCTGTCTGAGGGAGGCCAGAAGTTAGCTTTGTGATCTTTGTCAAACTAGGTAATGAATCCATTTCTTCATACATAAGCGAGCTGGGGGGTAACACAGCAATGGTCCTTCAATGAACCAAGCATTCAAAAATCAGAATTAAAACAAGCACCAGCTCTCTTCTTCTTAGAGCAACAAAGTCCCCAAATTGTCACCCTGCCTCCTGTCAGCCATTGTAAATCATACTCGTGTGTGTGCTATCTGAGCAGCCAGCCCTTAACAAAGGCCAGAAAATCAGGGTGATCTGGGTGAGAAAAATAACAGTACCTACAGAACTTAAGAGTGAAAGGTGAGAGAGGAGACTCAGGCTGACTGTCAGTGTTTTACCTTTACAGAGGGAAGTCTGCCAGGTTCACAATCACCTGAGTGAACACTTAGAGTGGTGGGTTTTGTCAGCGGGTAGAGCAAACGTAGCTTTGCCAGGCGACTATGTCCTTGGAAGTACGGACTTACCTTAGGTACAGCCAATCACCCTGATGCAAATTAATGTTCTCTGTCATTTCCATTTTTAATTCTTAAAAGTATTAAGAATATGGGGCTACTTTTTATTTATAGAAGCGAAATTTAGAACCTGCTGTAGTCCAAGTACTTGCCAAGGCCAGCCTAGGCTACATAACAAGACCTTGTCTCAAAAGTAAATAGGATGAGGAGCTAGATGAGCAGTTAAGAGCACGTGCTGCTCTTGTAAGAGGACCCAAGGTCCCCAAGTATCTACACGGTGGCTCACAGCCACCCAGCACTCCACTTCCAGGGGATCTGGTGCCCTCTCTGGCCTCCACAGGCACTGGGCACACTTCTGATATATATCTATATGCAAGCAAATACCCATAAAACAAACAAACCTGAAATATTTAAATTAAAAAAAAAAACTTTTAAAAAAGAAGCAATTTTATGTTTAGAAAAGCAGAAATCCTATAGTAATGTAAATGACATTACTTTCTGGATGACAGGATTTTCATGGATTAAATGTTCCTAAGCCAACAAAACCAAGAATAAAGTTCTCCACAGAGAACAGTTTTTGTTAGCACACAGCAGTTACATACGCCCCACCCTTCCTCAAGCCCGTAATGTCTTCTCTTTCTGCTACATATGAGGCTATCATGTAAACAGCACGCTGGAAGACTGGGCAGCTCATCAGACAGTGACGCTTTTATCTTAGTGGGCAGGAGCCTGTTCACTGATACAAACAGTCACTGAAGAATTCTTTAGTTTGTAAGTCTGTGTATTTGCTATTTTTAAGTTTCTTTAAAAATTTTTCTTTTCTACTAGTTTTCAATTTTAACATGGTTGTTGTACATAATTTCATTACAATATATAAACTTGGGTATAGTGGGAAGGGAGTCAAGGCAAAATAATTTTCATAGAAAACTTTCAAGCCTTTTTCATTTACAATAAAAAGCAAAATATATTTCCTTTAATTTGTCCTTGAAAAGAGAAGTTGACAAGACAAAGGACTTAGCATGTATTACTTCCTAACAAGATGGGGGGTTCACACCAGAGAAATAGCTGATCATAACTGATTTCCTCAGCCAGAAGCAGGCTTGGCACTTTAGCCTGTTAGAGTAATGGCTCCAAGTAACGCTGGGACACCAAGGCCTATTGTATCTGGAAGACACTGAGGAACATGCCGCCCACAGTGTGCTGCTTGCCTTTGCCCTGTGCTTTTTTTCCAAGGCCTTGCAACATCACTGGCCCAGCTGTTAGCCAGATGTAAGACATGAGCCAGAGTGTGAGAATAAAAATATTAGCATTGTTTCCATGGTGCCAGTCACGTGGTTATTGTAGGGCTAATCAGCATTAGCATATGACAATATTTGTTTTGTCCTTGAATGCTGTAGTACCCGGGGGTGGGGGCTTATCTTTATTTGAAAAGGTTAAAAATGAAAGTCCGTACTATAGATCTTTGTGGGGAAACTGTGGGAAATGGATTTGTTGAAACCATATGGAAAGGAAGAAGGAATCAATTAAAAGCAGAAATCTAATAAATCTAAAATATTTCCAAATGAAATGCTTGTGGTAAGCTAATTTCTTGTAAACACTGCACTCGATCCCTTGAACAGTCCCAGATGCTGAGCTAACTTTGTGGTCTTAAATGAAAGTCAGCCAAAAACACTAAAGTGACTACAACTTTATTACTGAAGTAGTGGGAAACACGAGAGCCATGATCAGCTAATGTTACTTTTTATTTCTTTGAAATGTTTAAGAGACCTGTGGAGTCTTACAAAATAGGCAATTTCAGCTAAAATTCAAGTTTATGTATGATTAAAACAACTGAAATAATATTGCAGTCAAAAATGAGGTAAATCTATAGTTACTGATGCAAAACATTTCTTAAAATAACATATTTTAAAAATAAAGTGCAACATCTACTATCCTAAAATCTTCATGAACCTTTCTCAGTTGGCATCTGTAAAATATTTAAGGTTCAAACCTTTTTCTTTTTTTTAAAGCTGGTCTACAAATAACAGCTTATGCCTTGGCGACAAATGGCACCTGCAAGTAGAGCAATCCGCCTTACCTGCTGCACTGTTAATAACCCTTTAGAAGACTCTGGCACAGGCTGCACAGGGAGAAGCTGGCAGAGTGTGCCGAGAAGTAAAGCCACTTCCTTCATGCTCCTCCAGCAGCACGCAAGAACCATCTGAGCAGTGACATCACACGCTTTTTCTTCTTTACCTTAAGGAACAGATCAAAAGCTACTGCACATGACAGGCTTCTTAAGCATGTCAGTGCATAATTTCCCCAAGACTGATCTGTTTGAACAAACAAATCTGTCATATGTTCTGTTTATTCAGAGAAAAACAAAACACTCTAACATGTGTAGAGCACATGCTATTGAGCAGGAAGCATGTTGACTTCTTGACTTGTTACTTTCAGAAACAATTAAAAGGAAACACGGTACTGCCTCAAGACACAGGACTAATATTTGCATGTTAGGGAAACAAGCTTTCCAGCTCTGTTACCCACAAAGAACATGGCCGACTATAAAAGAAAGCACGGCTTGTTCACTCTGGCAAGGACGGCTGCTTTATCAGCGGAGGCATGGAGAAAACTTTGCGTGTTGTTTCTGGTTTTGCTGTTTTAGACACAGAGTCTCCCTATGTAGCACAGACTACCTCAAACTCATTCACAGCCCTCCTCCCCTGGCCTCCGGGTGTTAAGATTACAGTGTGGGCCTCCGGAATTAGCTGAGAGGATTTGTTCTCATTTTTTGACAATTTTATTTTACTTAATTTATTTATTGTAGGCAAGGCGTATACCACGTCAGAGAATGCTGCTGGAGCTGGCCATTGTAAGCCACTTGACATGGGTGCTAGATGGAAACTGAACCTAGATCCTTAGAAGAGTAACTGCTCTTAATCACTTAGCTGTCTCTCCAGAGCAAGACAGAACTTTTAATCAATCTTTCTTTCTCTCTTTTTTTTCTTTTAATGCACATTTAAAAGCAAGCTTTACTTGCTTGCTTGTATATCTGTGCACATGTGTCCCTGGTGCTCACAGAGGCCAAAGGAAGGCACTAGATCCCCTGGAACTAGTTACAGACAGTTGTGAGCTGTCTGTATGTGGGACTGACCTCAAATCCTTCAAAAGAACAGCCAGTGCTCTTAACTGCTGAGCTATGTCTTTAGCTCCAACCCAGAACTCTTAAAATTAAACACAGAAAATACCAATTATCTTTCAGACTATATTTAAATAACATGGCAAATGAACTAAATGTACTCCTACCTGTCCTCTATCTGTATTTTAGAAATGATATTTACAAAGCTCTATTAAGCTGAAAAAGAAAGTTAACAAAAGTTTATTCTACCTTACTTGCTTTTATAAGAAAAGTTTACTCAGCTAAAGGAATAAATGTACTTACAAATAAATACACAGCATACACAGAATGGCTTATACACAAAAAGGGGCTGAGGCAGGTAGAACTGGGGAGGAAATGGAACATGACTTTATTTTAAAGTCATACTTCACTGTTACAGTGTAAACATTTTTTGTAATTTAAAAACTACAATTGCAAAGAGAATTTTTTGCAAGGCAATAACTCCACCTAGTGGACAACATAGCCACAGGAGAAATCATTAAGAAATTACTTCTAGTGATAAATTCTTCTAGTAACAACTGATAAAGCAAGCCACGCAGACTGGAATTCTAGAGGCTTGGTTGTAGTGAGAATTTCGTTTCTTTAAAAACCCTGTTGAATTACGTTTTTGTTTTAATCCCAGGTGTGGGATATGGGACTACTTCAGACTGTCCACAGCAGCTGACTATGATTTGTCTCATGCTCTGGCAGGGGTGTGATTCTGCCAGCTGAAGGTAGTTTATATTTGGAATTCTGGGGACTTTTCAGAGGATATATAAATGCTGTGAAAGGGGAGGAGGCTACTGCTGCCGCCGCTGCTGCTGCCCCTGCTGCTGCTTTTGCTATTTGCTGTTTTGCCGGTTGCTGGTTGGACACATCCTGATTAGGAAGACTGGACTTGCCCCTAGGAACTCTCTAATCAGGAGGAAGGAGTCTAAAGAGATCGCTACCCCTTTCCCCTCTAAGCTTCTTTCTTCTTCAGTGTTGGGGGTGGAAGGGATTGGGGAGGAAACGGGTAGGAGATACAAGAACCCAAGAAAATGGCCCAAAAATACGGTTATACTTCGTGTAACACAGAAGCACACATTCTGCTCAGATCAGGTTTCCTTTAAAAGAATGCCCACTTCAAGCATTTCCCAGCATACACCAGTGAACAATAAAGCAAGGAGATGATGCTGCCCAAATCTAATACCGTATGTCCCTGCTCTTCCACCAGCTGGGCTGGTAAAGGGTCTTATGCTCAAAAGCTCTGTGTTGAAGTAAGGCACACCATTTTCTTGTAAGACTCTTATAAATTCATTCCAAAACCCAAATTAAAAAACAAACATACATACAACAACAAAAACAAAAAAACCAAAAAACTTTGTTTTCCAGAAATGTTCTGCAAATCTGCACTCTCTTATATTATCAAAAGGACTTTGTGAGGCTGGAATGATGGCATAGCAGTTAGGAGTGCATACTGCTCTTCCCCAAGTCAGCTCTCATGCATCCACATCAGGTAACTCACAACTGCCTGTAACCTCAGCTCCAGAAGGTTCTGATACCTCTGGCCTCCATAGATACCTACACTTAGGTATGCACACATACACATAATCTAAAATAAAGCAATCTTTAAAACAGAAAAGTCTGTGTATTTTCCATTACTGAAATACTTGTGGTCAGTTGGTGTACAGTGGTCTACGCTCGTCAGTACAACCCTAGCACAGTAGGCCTTACAAGGCCCCAGCACCACACACGCACACATATATACGTACACACACACACACACACACACACACACACTACTGATTACAGTATCAGTTTTGTATATCTTACCTTTAATTTCTGCAGAACTATCAATATTTGAGACACTGGTACTCAAGTCCTCCAAATCAAAGCTATCACATTCTTTCAGTATTTTGGCTTGTTTGAAGTAATCATTAGTATCCCGTGGCTGAATCTCATTGAGAATGGCTTGCAAGCGGCTTGCTGACTCTGAATAAAAGATAAATGTGCATGAATGCCCAGTTCCACACCATACACAAGATTTCCTCAGACTAACTCACAGTTGCCCCAATTTTCAACAGTGACAACCACCTGTACCCACAGGATGGATAATGTGAAAGTTACCCACAGGGTCTTCATGTTATTAGTGTGAACTCTTACAATATGACAGTTTACACTGAAGACATGACCAAAACAAAGCTCAGACATCCACTGCTCAAAGGCTGCCATCACTGCTTTCTGTAGTTGTAGACACTCAGGTACAGTGCTTAGTCATGTGGCAGAACAGCAGAGCCTGTTTCCCTAGCTCACCACATGAGATACCAACATTAAAAGATAAAACTATTGTAATATCTAAAAAAAAAAAACACCTCAACACCATGCAATCTTTTGTAGTATAGGCATATAAAGATTTTATATTTAGTTTAGAAAAGCAAAAGACACGGCCTTCTCAACCCGGTGCCCACTGCTAATGTTTTGTGAAGTGTCTTTTTTACTTGCCAGGCACTCACTGGAAATGAGTAAACTACAGGAAGGCGGCCCTTTGCTCACTGCTGCATCACCAGTGCCTAGAACAAGCCTGGCTCGACAGAGGTTCAAGAAACTGGGCTTAACGAATGGGGTGATGGACGGGTAGTAAGACATCCAAGTTCTAATTTTTACAAAGTTCCAACAGGTAACGGTCACACGGAATGAACACAAAAGTCTAAGAGGAGGTCTAAGATGGCGTACACCTATTCAGGCATGGTAGGAAATACACAGGCTCTAACTCTATCTGTGGGTACTGAACCAACATCTCACGTTTGTTTGTTGCTTCCTTGCAATTTTGTCAAAAAAGCAAATTTTAACAGCCAGGAAGAAATACTACTCTCCCCTTGCCACCACCTCCCCACAAAGGCCATGAAAAAAGCACAGAGAAAAGAGAGGAACGACCAGAACAGAATGTTAAGATACTACCACCTAACTGTGGCTCTCAGGGAAGACCTTTTACTAAGGGTTTCAGATTATGGCCTATAACACAGGGAAGTGTCAAGAAAAAAATATAAAAACCAAGGAAAAAAAGAAAAGACAGAATTTAGGAAAAGTCTGTGAGGTAAATAGAGTGTCTAAGACCAACATTTTTAAACTAAAAATCTTTTTTTTTCATGCACTGTATTTTAATCATATTCTTCCCCTCTCCCAAATGTGCCCAGATCCTCTCCATCTACATAATAATAATATAATAAATACAACACAAATAATAACAACAACAGAACCTCTCATGCATGCTCTACAAACTCTATCTCCATTAGGAAACTGAAACACCCAAGATTGCTCGTTCAGAATCTACCCATACTGGCCTGAGCCAATTACTAGCAAGAAGCCTGTACATTCCTTGTTCCTTAGACCTATGTACTAAGTAGGAAAACTAAAGCGGGAAAGTTTGGTATTTAGAATAACACGGGCCAAAAGAATTAACTCTACTTTAGTATTACGATCATCCCCGATTTTCATCACAAGACAGGAAACCAGGATGATGATGCTCCATGTAAAATTAGCTCCATGAAGGCTGGCTCTTGGGGAGAGCATTAGGAGACAGGCTAGATAGCAAGAGTGCTAAACCACTCCAGACATGGCGGGAGGGCACAAAAGTATCAAAGTGGGACAGGACAAAAGGTTAAAGACCATGTGTCATTCAAATGATAAATTATATGATTAGGAAAAAGTAATTTAAACTTTATTAGAAGGAATACAGGGAAATCCATAGGGAAGCTTCAATCTAGAATAATCTAAGAAAACTGAAAATTACATAGAGAGGGTGAGAAGATACAAAGACAAAGGAAAGAGATGCAGGCGTTTTTAAGAGCAAATGAAATGCACTGGGCACATGAAGGGACTGCCCAGTAATCCTGAAGCCCCCACTTGCACGGAGATCCATGGCAGGAACATATGCGAAGAGGCAGGGCGTGGGAGGGAAGAGGCAGATGAACTTCCTGAGTTCAATTCTGGATAACTACTTCATTCCCTTTATTCCCATCCACTGGTCTTTGTCCAATCCACACTCCCAGCAAGCTGAGCTCTCTGACCAGCCCATCAGCAGCCATCACACAGATCTGTACACCTGTTCTCAAAACAGTACCTAAAACCCAGCTTATCTCATTCATTACCTGGCTCTCTGGAGCGTGCGGTCATTTTAAAACACAGTGTTTGCAAATCTTTTTTGTTAATCCAATAGATATTGGTTATCCACAGTGAGTGTACCAGTGTATATACAGTGGTCACCTTACATTGCCCAGCAGTCACCTTACATTGCCCCTCTCGTCCTCCTCATTCCTATGGATCTTCATCCCAACTAGTCCCTCACCGATTTTCCTGTCTCCCTCTCTTTTTCCTTTGGGATAACTCAATGGATTACACTAAGTTTTGTTTATAGGAAGATGAATGAGTTTGTTTACAGGAACAAGGACACCTTACCAGTGACAACACTACTGAGCAAAATGACTCTCCTGTTGGGGCTATTTTTTAATAGTTACATAGTTACATTTGAAGAAAGAGTCTTCCCTGAATTTAGTTTCTGTATCTCTCCTAAGAAATAAGAAGGAAACAGATAGAGACACAAGCGCACTGACCCTTGCCTGCTAACCTGAGTCAGTGTCCATAGGGATGAGGCCTTCAGGGGAGGAGCTTTGGATGACAGGGGACACCACAGTGGAAAGCCTGTAGGACAGCAGCAGAAGCTTCTCCAGCACTGGTCTCCACTCGCTCACCAGCCGCAGGTCCCTGCAGCAAACACAGCAGACATTTACACTAAAAGCAAAAAACTCATTTGACAAGGAAATTAACACAAAGAAGGACCTGGAAGAATTTGTGGCTCAAAACCGTGTTGTATATGAGATATTAAGAACTTAAAAACATGTATATATAGGTATATAATTAAATCTAATTTTCAATTCTTAAGGAAATGTTCTTCTCCCAAGACATACTCCAGTAAGAAGCTAAAGGTAAGACATTAAGTGTACTTCTCAAACAAGATGTAGCTGTGGGCAGTCTTACTTCAGAGGTAACTTCTGAAAAGCCCGTGTTATGCAGTGGACTCTCCCATACATTGGAAACGAAGACGCGGCCTGAAGCAGAGAGATCTCAGCCTGAGATACTTCTTCCTCCAGGCTTTCCGTCAAGCATTTGATAACTAACAAAGCAAGCAGAAAACTGAAATAGCCTCAAGTATAAAACACATTTATAACTCATTACAGAAAACCAGTAACTCAGCTCAGCTAAAAGTTGTGTGTGTGTGTGTGTGTGTGTGTGTGTGTGTGTGTGTACGTTTGCACCTGTGTGTACATCTGCACAAGTAGAAGCCAGAGGTCAGTGCTGGGTATCTTCCCCAGTCCCTCTCTACCTTATTTTCTGAAGGCAAGCTTTTTCACTGAACCTCAGGCTCACTGATTCGGTGGAGCTGGCTGGTTGGTTAGCTTTGAGAAGGTGGCTTACCCCACCTAGCTTTTTACATAGATGCTGGTGATTCCAACTCAGGCCATCCAGTGTGCACAGCAAGCACTGTACCATAAGTTGTCTCCCTAGTCACCATTTCAGAGGTTTTGAATCAAAGATTTCTCAGGGGTATCAGCCTGTTACCAACTTGTAATTAAGGCAGTGTTGAATGATGGAATGTAGTCCCTTAATTGCTGGAGTTAGTAATAACACACACTCTGAACGAATCTTTCTAGATACCCTCTACCTGGGTGTCAAACTCCAGGATCATGTAGCATGACTATGTGGCCAAGAAATAATATTTAGTAACAGTATAATCACGATACAATTCAGACACCACGCAATTCATATATGTACAAGTTGGGTCAGTAAAATGGCTCAGTGGGAAAAGGAGCTTTCAATCAAACCTGATGACTTGAGTTAGATCCCCAGATCCAATGCAGTAGAATAAGAAAATTAGCTGCTGAAGTTGACCTCTGACGTCCACATGGTTACACACTTACACAAACACACACACACACACACTAAATGCAACAAAAAATTAGAGTGTATGAGTCAATAAATTTTTCTATCATCAGATATATGCAAACATAAACACTATTCTAGAACATTTTCACTGACTCAACACACACACAAAACTAACACAAAAGGCCTTAACCAGCAGCAGCCACCCTTCTCTGGTAGCTCTATGCGCGCTCTGCTCTAGGTAAGCACTGATTAGTCTGTCCCTATAGTTCTCCTATTCTTAGCCAGCCGTGGTGACACGTACTTGTAAACCTAGAACTTTGGTAAGCTGAGGTGGGGAGATCAGGCGTTCAAGACCAGCCTGGCTACGTAGCAACTTGGAAGCTAGCCTGGGCTACATGAGATTTTGTCTCAAAACAAACAAACAAACAAATCCAAACTGAAAACAACAACAAAGATTCTAGCCATATTATAAACAAAATGAGCGTGTCATAATGTTTTCCAAGTTCATGAAGGCTGCATCGATACCCCATTCTTTCACCCGGCTGCACAGGCCTACCACCCTACTCATCCACTCTCAGGCACGTGTGAATGGTGCAGCTATGAACACTCTCGTACCGGTTTTGCCTAGGCTTAGGCTTTCCTTTCCCTAGCTACCTACAGGCTGAGTGTCCGTCCTCAACCCCAGCAGTACATATCCTACTTTCTCCCCGACCTAATTAACGTTTCCAGTTTGGGTTTTTTATTCTAACCATCCCAACTGGAATGAAGTCTTTCCTCTGTGACTCTGCTCTGTATTTCCCGAAAGGCTGATGGTACCGAGTGCTGCTCTGTGTATTGCTACTCACTTACTGAGCATGCCCAAAGTCTTGGGCTCAATCCCTGCTCCTGCCCTGCATAAAGATGGGTATGATAGCTCGTACCAGTGATTCCATCACTCGGGAGAGGAAAGCAGGATGAGCAGAAGTTTCAGATCATCCCTGACTACATAGCAAGTTTCAGGCCAACCTAGGCTACACAAAGTCCTATTCAAAAATAGGAGGAGCAGGAGGGTGGGTGCTGGAGAGCTGGCTCATTACAGATGCATAAAGACCTAGTTTGAATCACCAGCACTGACATAAAAGTCTGGTGCAGTGGCACACGTTTGTAACTGCAGTGGTGGGGTAGGAAGCAGAGACAGGCAGATTCTGGAGGTTCCCTAGCCAGACAGTCCAGCAGAAACAGCAAGCTCCAGGTTCAATGGAGAAACTGTCTCAAAAATTAAGGTTGAGGGGTGGAGAGACAGTTCAATGCTATCCTGGTGTGCAAGTGTGTGGACCTGAGTTCAAACCCCAGAGCTGAGCAAAGTCAGGTACTGCAGAAGATGGACAGGAGGTGTTGGGGTCTTGCTGACCACTAGCGTAGCTCCAGGTTCAGTGAGAGACCTTGCTTCAAGGGAAGAAAACAGTGATAGTACAGGACAGGAAATCTTCTCTCACCTCTGTGCACATGCACATACATGTGCACACACTACAGGCTTACACTCACAACACTTAAGTTTCAATGTTTTTAAAAGAAACTTAAAATAATAGGGTGGGGAAGTGACTGAGGAAAGTGTTGACCATCGAAGTGACTCTGCTCTGTACAGACACAATGAGGGTGACCTAACTGTGGTCACAGAAAAGCTACCACAGGAAAAAGTACGTGTGGAGTTGAGAAAGAAAACAGCTGCCCTTTTAGAAAGTGTCTCATTAATGTCCATTTGTGTACTTATTTAGCATAAGTCTTCTGTTTTGAATAGGTTAGTCCGGCAGTGGTGGCACAAACCTTTAATCCCAGCACTTAGAAGGCAGAAGCAGGTGGATTTCCAAGTTTGAGGCCAGCCTGGTCTACTAAGTTAGTTCCAGGACAGCCACGGCTACTCAGAGAAACCCTGTCTCAAAAACAAAAGGAGAAAGGGAGGGAGGGAAGCAAGGAGGAATGGAGGGAGGGAGGGATGGAAGGAGGGGGAGAGAAGAAGGGAGGAAGGGGTGTTAAAGATGAGTAAACCTAATCTGCATGAATGATACAGGTGTTCTCTTAAGTGCTGGTAAACTCTTAAAATAAAAACAAGTGACTATTAAGCCAATGAATGGGTGCTAGCCAAATAGAAAACAGAATAGAGGGTTTGGTAAAGTTTCTCAATACAAACCCACTAACGTGTTCCTTTCCAGCACAGCAGACTTCTCTCCAGCTCCACGTGTAAGCTGCTGTGCTGAAGAGGCAGACAGGGAGGCTGGCAGAGCATCCTGCCATATCAGCAAGTTCAGCAGGTAGGAAGCTGTCACACAGTCATAAGGTTTGGTGCTGGTGCTGAGCTCCAGCGCTGCCTGGAACAGGTCTTGCAGCTTCTCAGAATCCTAGAGATGAGCACAGTTTTAGTCACCATGGCAGAAAGCACCTTAAAGGAACCATGTGTTTAAACTCATGCCCATCATCTGGCTGAAACTCAATATGAACAGTAATGCCCATGGCCTGCTTTTCTCTTATGAACACAGGCTACTTTTATCATAGTACTTGGTGATGATCACTGATCACTTCAGAGATGAAGATCTTTAACATAATTTCAATTGGGAAACTCAACGGGCAAACAGATTTTCCTTGTGAATTTGCTGTACCTCCAAGCCATTCCTTCTTTATCATGTCTACTCAGAGCACAAGTTTTAGTCAGCTTTGTTTCTCTCAGTTTATATTGTCTCTGAGCACCACATCCTGGTCCTTAATCATTTTCCCTTCCATAGAACTGGCTGCTTGAATGACAGAGCCATAATAAGGCTCCTCACGGTAAAACTCCATACATGAGTGGAGAACAGAGGACCAGATAGGATTCAGAAATCTGGGATCCAAACTCCTACACCTGTGTTACAAGTAAGACCACAGAACAAGGGAAAACTCACTGTAACAGCTAGGGAAAGGCACTGGATTGGCAACAGGAGACACAGATCCCAGTCCCAATCCCACAGCTGACAAGTACGTGTACCACTCTGGACATCAGTGTTTAGTTGATCAATAATATTATGATTCTTCTTCAATTGTTCCACATCTAATAGGAGGGGTTAAAAACTTATCTCTGAATTTGATTATTAGTACAATTACATTTAGTGATGACTAACGATTTTAAAACCATAGCTAGCAAATATACTGACTTCAATGTCAGTTTATTTCTACCTAAATTTTTTTCTACTTGACGTTTGAGTAAATCTTAAACTACACTACTTATAAATCAGTAAGAAACAAAATAAACAGCCTTAAAACTGAGAACACTTTTATTCCACTTAGATCAAAATATTAATACAATGAACCCTAGATATGGTACCACACTTAACAACTGTAAGCTACATAGGGAAGAAGAATCAGCTTCCATCATTTGTCCTTTGACCTACACAGACACACACATACTCATAAACAGTGTCACACAGGAACAAATACATGAAAATGTAATTCAAAACTTAAAATATTAATGTACAATTAAGATACAGATTTGTAGTTCCACAGAAAGATGGGAAGTAAACCAGATGAGTAGTAAGGACATATATCAAAAAGATACGTGTCCGCACCAAAAGCTATGTCCATCACGGACATGTGTTATCACAGACTATTAAGCCAGTGTTGAAGGCACCATTCGAAAATAATGGAAATACACAGTCAATATCTTAAAGGCCTTTTTTAAAAGTCAGAGGTGATCAATTCTTTTATTTAATTACATTTATTTATTTGGGGGTAGGAAGCTGAAAGAGACTTGCACAGACAATGGTACTCACATGGCGGTCAGGGGAGAACCAAAAGAACTGTTGCTCTCCCTCTATCATGTACAGTTCAGAGACCAAACCCAGGTCACAAGGCTTGGTGACAAGCACCTTTACCTCCTGAACCATCTTGCCTGCCCTATTTAAAAGTCTTAAATGTTTATGTCAACCATTTTACTAACATGCAACAAGACCAGATACTATAACCAAAATCCTAACTTAAACCACGTGAGACAAATTTTCTTATAATTCTACAGTATCTCTGTAGCAAGCAGGTGTTTATGGAATTAAAGGAGCAGGAGCAGAAGGCCTCACCAGGCCCTGCATGGGTTCTCTAAGCAGCGGGACGATCAATAATTAACCTCCTCACAGCAGATCCTCTCAAAAAACCATTAGAATAATCAATGAGGCATAGCTAATCTATATGATAAAAGGCTGCATGTGATAACCAGTAAAGAAAATGGTGTTGACAGAAGAAAAATCTAAATTAAATTCTTATAGGACACAAGAGTTTAGCAGTGAGCAGTATGGCTCACTAAGGTACCCCAAAAGGCTACGGATACAGGTAGATACTGGGCAGCAACTCCTAACCTGGACCAAATCAGAACAGTGACACCCTAAGATGCTGCAATGCCATACCAAAGACAGAGAAAGAACAACATGGTGCTGTCTTGTACTTCATTGCTCCTTTGAATCCTACACTTACAAGATGATGTCAGTTAAAAGGAAAAGAAGAGAGCCTGGCTAGGGTTTCCCTGCAGACCCACTCTACACTGGGCCTTACTCCTGCCCAATCTTTGTCTCCTACCACGCAGGAATAGTGTCAGGTGGAGGGCTGGGGCCCAGTGCCTCAGCAGAGAACTGCAGCTAACCTCAACTATTCTGAGGTTTCAGTCTCGGTTTAGCTATTGCTTAGTGGAAGACCAGAACACACTGTCTACCTCATTTACACTCAGCTTCTTGGTCTACTAATCAGGAAGATTATCTTTAAAACCTCAAAATGACTGTAAGTGATACGTTTTGAGCAAGAATTACAAGCCGAAGGCAACTACAGAGCCCACATACCTGAAACCCACCAATGAGCTTGTCAACAGTAAACTTCCTGCCTCCTCCACCTCCACTGCCATAGCAGCAGTTTAAAGTAGAGCTCACTGTCATGGATTTGGACCATTTCCCACGCTTGCAAGAGCAGAGACAGATAGTGACTGAAAGAAATATCCAAAAGACCTAGAAGGAAAGAGCTGGGACAATCCGGACTGCTTTCCCTAAGGTAAAGTAAAAATTCTGCATTCACACACATTTACGTAGGTAAAGTCCAAATACCTGGAACTGCCCAGCTGTTACTGATGACAGCTTCATCAGAAGATCATATGCTAAGGTTTTCACTTCTTCAAAAGTACTAGTAAAACACTCCAGAAGTACTTGGAAACGGCCAGCATCAATATCGTGACTCAACTGATACACTGTTTGGATATTACCTAAAATTTAAATAAACAAAAATCAAACTGCCCAAAGTTATATGGCCAAATATTTATATAAGATCGATTCGAAAATTCATACTTCCTGCTTCATCTACAGTTAAGATTTCACTTTGTACTTTACACAACATACACTATGCACAATAGCATAAAACTGTATCTCTTCAAATGGCAAAGAAGTACTACAGCTTTAAAAATATGAAAAGTGATATGTTTTGAGCAAGTATTACAAGCCCAAGGGAACTAGAAAGCACATGCCTGAAACCCACCAATGAGCTTGTCAACAGTAAACCTCCTGCCTCCTCCACCTCCACTGCCATGGCAGCAGTTTAAAAAGTAGAGCTCAATGGTGTGGATCTGGACCATACATTTTTAAGATTTAAAAACATTTTATTCCTTTACAAAAGGTATGAAAGATCTCTCAGTTGCTTTTAAAATAAAAATAAACAAATAAACTTAGGAACACATCTTTTTAAAATCTTCCTGGGGCTAAAAAGATGGTTCCGTGTTAAAATCACTTGCTGCTCCTACAGAAAGCCCAGCACCCATACCTCATAGCTCTCTGTAACTCCAGTCCCACGGAATCCAATGACATCTTCTGGCCTTGGTGGGCACCAAGAACACAGAAGATACATACGTGCAGGTAAAAATTCATATACATAAAATAAAAATACTTAGAACAAACACACAACTTACTGACCCAAGATCCAAAGAGTTAGAGTAAGCAGACACAGAAGAGCATGACACAGCCTGTGATCTTTTTATTTTGACCCATCCCAAATTCCTAGTCATAGTGTACAATTTTTTAAGAGTTATTTTATTTTATGCATATGAGTGTTTTGCCTGCATATATGTTCGTGTAGCACACGTTTCTAGTGACCACAGAAGTCAAAAGAGGACATGACAGTCCTTGTAACTACAGTTAGAGATGGTTGAGTTCCCATGTGGGTGCTGGGTATCCTGCAGGAGCAGGAATCACTCTGACCCACCTTGGTCATCCCTCCAGCCCTGTGTATAGTGTATTTATTTAATACACTGCTGGGTTTTGTTTGCTGTACTACTTTCTCGAAGCTTCTACATCTGTATTCATAAGAGATATTGGTCTACAGTTTTCTTATAGACCCTTCATTTTCATATTTGAATTGCATTTATTTATTCATTTATTTATTTATGGAGCCTGGGCACATACATGCATGTGCATGTGCAGAGGTCAGAGGACAACCTGTGGGAGTTAGGGACTGAACTAGGGAGGTAGGCTTGGCAGCAAAGGCCTTGCCCACTGAGCCATCTTGCCAGCCCTCTTACAGAACTATATTTGCTTTTTTAAAGCTTGACAGAATGAGTCAGGAGGCTATCTGTCCTCTTCTGTTCTGTGAGACTGTGAGAGGAATAACTGTAAAGATTTAGAGGAATTTACCAGAAAAGCTGCTTGTCCTAGACTTTGCTCTGTTAGAATATTTTTTTGATTGTTTGTTTTGAAACACGGTCTTGGCTATACAGAACAGGTTGGCTTCTAGTCTGAGATCCTCCTGCCTCAGCCCTTCAAGTGTTGCGGTTAAAGGCATTTATCACCACAGCCACTTGCTGGGAGGCTTTGGTTACTGTTTCAATCTCTTTACTAATTACAGAATTACCCTTTTTTCATAGTTTTTTCCAGCATCAATGTACATTTCATATAGATAATTTGTTGTAATGATTTTTGTATTAGTTTATGTCATTTCTAAAAGTGTAGAAATCTTCAAGCAGACGGCATATACGAGAAACTACGTTTTAACCACAAAGACTCATTCATCTTAGATAGTAGATATAAGATAAGCCATTACGGTTTTCACTTTAAAGTTGAGATGAAGCCCTTACTTACATCAGCACAAATAAACACGGCAGGGAAGTACGGGCAGTCCTGGGGTGGTGAGCAAGAAGACGCACACCAAGGACCCCCAGGTTTGGCGTGTGCCTGGGAACAGTGGTGAACAAAAGGAGAGCGCCCCCATCTCCCTTCTCTAGAGACTTTAATTATGTACAAACGAGAGCTATATCTTAAATGGGATCTATAAAGAGACGATAAAATTCAAATTTCAAGTAAAGCAATATGCTAACAAAATGTATGTTTCCCAGACATTGCTGAAGCTTACCTTCTGAAACAGGAAACACTTCAGCTACTGATCCTAAAATGGTTAAAGCCGAAAATCTAGTTGAGTAGGAAGATCCAGGAAACAATGCTTCAAAAAGAATGTTGCAAACAGATGACATGAAATTCTAAAATTAAGAACATATTACAATTAAGTACAATTAAGTTAATTGGCAGCTGGTCAGATGGGTCCCTTCAGGAGTATCTAACTCGGGGTGAAGGCTGCTGAAGCTACCTTAGCTGTTTTGACTATTCAGCTTGACACCTACTACAGCTCAGACAGTTACCCCCTAGGGCTCACCTGCTTCCTGTCTGACCCCCAGTGGGGTGGTATAAGAGCAGTTGGGAGGGAGGAGGCTCTAAGAGGCAAGGCCTGGTGGAAGGTAATCAGTCTAGAGTATTCCAACCCCGGGGAATGATGGATTCTTTCCATCCTGATTCCAGGGGGAATCAGGTTACTTTTAAACTACTGGTTTCCATGGTGTAGCTGTTGAGCTTCAGGTTTATTTCCTCAGCGGGCTGTCTTGCCTTCACTCTGAACCACATGCTCCTTCCACACTGTGCCCACCACTGCACTACTGCATGGCATGGTCAGAGGACCCTTAACTCTGCTCCGCTGTTTGGTCTTTCCGGCCACTAACATTCTTCTTCATAACCTAGGTCCTCTCAAAGCACCCTCCCCCAGGAATTTGATACAGCAACATAAAATGGACAGTACTCGGGGCACAAACTACATCATGACCTTAATAAACCCTGTCTTCACAGACTCAACAAGACAAACAAGCAAACATAGTTTTAGAAAAAACAAGATTTGTTCAGCCCCGTCTATGCCAGGGCTTTATGAATCCCGACTTCTCTGAACATCAGGCATCAGAGGTATGTGACTTTGCAAAGTTTTAGAGTAGCCAATAAAGACTACTAAATTGACTGTGATACAATTTATACAAAGATTGTTTTCTACTTGCCTCCTGGGATTCGTATTCTACCATTCTATTTATACAAATAATTTTCTTTAAAGAAAACTTTTAATCAAAAAAGCAAGATGGCTGCTGGAAATGCAGCTCTGAAAAACAGCGCTTTCCTAGTGGGCACAAAGCTCTGAGTTCTAGCTCCTCTCCATACCAACCAGGCGCCATGCTGTATACCTGTAATCTCAACACTTGGGAGGCAGAAGCAGATGGATCAGAGTTCAAAATCATCTTAGGAGACACACGCGTTTGAAGCTAGTCTGGGCTACATGAGACTTTCTTATCCCCTCTTCAGTAAACATTAAATCAGCAAAGTACTACTTCTTTGTCTATCATCAACTCTTCTTCCTCTAATTTAAAAACAGTATTCCCAGCGTAAACTACAGAGAAGAACTGAAAACTTCAGCAGTGACTGTCATGCATCCTGACACTGCTTTACCCTGAGCAACTGGGAGGCAGCCGAGCCCCAAATGACAGTCAAGAACACAAGACCCCAACAGTCATTTTTCTGGTATGCATGCAACCTTAAGAGATTTGATCTTGAGGCCCTCATGAACCCTAAGAATTTGTTGGTAAGTTTATAGTTCTTTGGGGTGTCAAAGGACTAGAACCCTCCAAATGTGTCTGTTCCTTCCTACTTTAAATATGAAGTAAAACTGTTCACACTAAGTCTTTAGGACTTACCCTGACCGCACTATCATCTGTACTTTTACATATGGCTCCTTCTCTCAACTGTAACTCTAATAAATTCTGCGACCATATTTAGACAACAGGGCCCCCAGTCATGAGCAATATACCACATACTCACAAGAGCGAAATATAAGCTTTTGTTAATTTAAATTATTTCTGTTACTGAGACAGTCTCGTGTATCCTAGACTGGTTCTGCACTTGCTATGTAGCAGAGGGTGACCTCTGTTTCTGACCCTCCTGTTTCCACCTTACAAGTGCTGAGACAACAGGCACGCACTGCCACTTCCAGTTTGTGTATCCCACAGAGCCATGTGTTAGACCCTACAGCCAGCCTGGGATCCAACACATGTAGAGTAAGGAGGGACTCTACCTCAGAGTGACTCAGGTGACGTCTCTAAGGTTCAAAAAATGCCTATCTGTCGGACACATGACTATATCACAGTTCTCAGAAAACTAGGACAGGAGCACCACAGTTTCAGGCCACCCTGGGCTACACAGTGAGACCTTGTCTCGAAGGAGGGAAAAGGGGAGATCCATAAGCAAAACCTAAAACCCAAGCTTTTATGAAAATATAGAATCTCAACCCACACATGAGGCTTTATGTTCCTAAGGGCTTAAGTGACATTTCACGAATGCCATGTCACACCTTTCAGAAAGAAACAAAATAGATAGATAGAGAGATATCTCCTCAAATCCAGCAATGATCTAAGAGAGGCTAATAAACATCACACACTCACACACACAGGGCAGGGCTCATTATACACTCTAAACTACTTTTAAGGAATCTTAGACTTTTTAAAAAAAATTTTTAAATTGATTTATTATGTGTGTATTCATACATGGGCAGCACATGTCACTGTGCCCATGTGGCGGCAATCACATGCCAATTTTCAGGAGTAGGCCATCTTCATATGGATTCTAGGAATGGAACTCAAGGTATTAGGCCTAGCAAGCCCCTTTACTTGGTGAACCAAGTAAAGTTTAAAAAGGGTTTTCTCACTTAATCCTCAAGACCAAGTTGTTAGGAGTTTTTGTTTCGGTGATTTTGACTTATTTGTATGGTTTGGTTATTTGAGACAGAGCTCACTATGTAGCCCTGGCTGACCTAGAACAGGAGGTCAGGAGGATGGGTAAGTCAATGTAGTATTTGCCATATAATCATGAGGTCCTGAGCTGGAGGCATAATACCCAAAGCCCAGGGTTGCAATCCACACCTGTGATCAGTCCTGGATTAGAGACAAGGAGATGCTTGGGGCTTACTGCCAACCAATCTAGCTCGGTCAGCAAGTTCCAGGTTCAGTGAGAAACCTGACTCAAAAGATAAGGTGGAGAGTAATCAAGGAAGACACTTTCTCTCAACCTCTGTCCTCCACATGCATGCATGTACACACAGAGAGAGGGAGGGGGGAGAGAGGGGGAGAAGGAGGAAGGGAGGGAAGGAGAGAGAGAGAGAGAGCTGAAAGTTGTCAATCTGAGCCACAGCCCAAGCAGCGTCTTCGGCCATGTGAAGAGGTAGGGTTTAGAGATAGCAACTACCCAAATGTCTGAGTAATAAGTAAACCGGCCCAACAAGAAGTGAACGACCGAGGTGAGCCCAGTTACATCATCGACACAGTCTTCAAGTATTGCCTTGGCTCCACAACTCAGGCTACCTCTGGTGAAATACCCAGGCCCAGAAGGAATACATAACTCCCAGCTTGAGGGGAAAGAACAAGGCCAGGATTCATCAGGGATTCTGTTTGCTGCCCTCTGGTGCTTACTCACAAGTGTGTGTGTTTCCTGAGGCTCTGCATGTCTTGCACATCACCTACCTTATACTGCTGTAAAGAGACAGAAGGCTGCTCTCTGATGGACCGGTTCTCTGAGTCAGGTGTGGATTTCCTTTGCTCCAATTTATAAAGTACCTGAGAACTTTCGTGTATCCTACAAAACAACTTTTAAGGAGAAAAGGACATTTTTAAAAATCTATGTGAACCACACAGTAGACTAAAACATCAGCCTGCAGGGACAATTTAAGGCTAAGAGAGTGCCTGGATTTTCAAATATTGAAATCTGCTTTTCTTTTTGACATAAAATCAACATTTTAGTTTTACCAAAACTAAACCAGAATTAGTTTTACTGCAACCAGAATTAAACCAGTTTTCCCATTTCCTTTAAACTGGTGTGAACCTGCAGACGATAGTCATTTCTGTACCTTACCAATTCCTTACCACAGATGCACTGTATGACTGATCCCAGAGTTGCTCATGAGGTCACCATCATGGGAGCTTCTTTCCCCCTCACCTACGCCCTGCTCACACCACCTACGCTCCAAGAACCCCAACGCTGAGCTTTCTGTTTTCTTTCAGAAAAAGTTGGGGCTGATGTGACAACCTGGTGAGTAAGGGTGAATGTCATCAAGCCTGATGACCTAAATGTCATCAAGCCTGATGACCTAAGTCTATTCCCAGAATCCACATGCAAATGAGAGAACCAACTCCTAAACACTGTCCGCTGACCTCCATAACTGCACCCTGGGATACACACCTATCCCCTAAATAAATGAATAAAATGTTTAAAATTATATTTTTAAGAAGTCATGGTTGGTTTTTTTTACCCCTAAATGAAAGAACGTTGTGTGCTGGATTTTAATCCCACAGGTAGGCTTGTTGAACTCAGAGCAAACCACTGAAGCCATGAAGACAGGTGGTAACCTAATATATCAACCGTTTCACGCTCTACCCAAATCTGGGACCTTTTAAAAAGTAATTCCTAGAGCAATTACTATTTTCCTATTCTGATGCAAAATTTTACCTTTTTAAGGAGTGAGCAAATCTGCTGCCGCACCCCTGGAGACTGGCTGTTGAGATTGTAAGTGATAAAGAACTGAACCCACTGCATTTCTTCTGGAGAGACCACTTCTGTGCTCCGATTACTTTCACAAAGCAAGCCTAGGGTATCTATCCGCACCTAAAATACATGAAACAATACATGAAATTAATTTTTCTCTGAAATTAGAAAAGCCTAAAATACTTATAACGTGATATCTGTGTAACCTACCAAAGAAAAAAGTAAACTTCATGTTGCCCACATATACCACAGAAAGGTTTCTCAATCAAAACACCTTGTAGTTTCTTACATCCTGTAAAACGGTCTCATTACATGTATAAATCTGAGGCCTGCACAAATCATGAGCCAAAGCCTTACTTACACAGCACTCTGTTCCACTGCGTTCTTGTCTTTCTAGTGCTCTCTTACTCCAGACCTCCACAGCTCACACCAGCCAAGCACCACGCACTCTGAGCAGGCTCTTGGAAGCCTTATAGATAAACCTCCTAACCAGGGCATACTGACATGTTGGTCGTGTTCCCAAGTTGTAGCTTCTTTGTGTAAGCTGTCTGTGCTCCCACCAGACATGGCATAGACTAAGTACAGGGATAACAATTTCTACTGGCTCCTTAGTGGGACAGTGCTAGATTCAACTCAGGGCCTCAAGCTGGGCTGCTAAAGCATTCAGATTATTAGGAATGATGTATGCAACAAAAGTTTCCTTACTTGGCAGTGTTGGTGAATTAAGCCTTGCTTTACCCTTGCCCCACACACAAGGTTCTCCCAGGCATGAGTTGCAGACTGAAGATGTCCATGAGCTCTAGCTGTCCGTAGACATGCCATCAACGCTCCCAGAGCCCCTCTGTGATTACAAGACCCTAAAAGGAGAAAAGACTATGCTTGTTCCAAAAGCGCAGTAGAAGAAACTATTCCTGAGCTATGCAATGACGACACGTCAACTTTTATGATCCAATTAACATTAAATTTTAAATTCTAACATGAATTAAAGTGCTATTCTAAAATAAAAATGACTGAAAATAATTGTTCATGCCACTAATTTCAAGTAAGCACAATTACCTTATTAATTTAAAGAAATCATAACTTATTCTCTAATACTTTTACTTTTGGCCTTAACATCTAAAAAAATTCACCATATGTGAATTAGAGGAAAAATAATCAAGTAGGGAAAAGTTATAAACAATTACACGACAACAGCAGAAACACTGTAATAGTTCAAAGACTATTATTTCCTTGAAAATAAAGACTAAACCTTAACATAATTTTGAGTTGTTCTCATTATAAAAAACACAAAATGGAACTACAGAGACTTGCTGATTTCAGCAGAGCATCAGCCGCTAAGGAAGACACAGGACACAGTGGCTCAGAGGAACCTTAACAAAATAAACACAAGCTAGCATCAGAACAGGTTCATATCTCTGAAGCCTCAGGTGGTCGCTCAAAAGTGCAAGAACAACTGTTAAAGACTATTAAATAACAGATTATCTTTGTGTAAAGAAATCAAAATTTCCTCTCAGAACCAAGTTATTTCAATGTTTCTTAAATTGCATATAAGGATATGTTTTTTATCAAAGGGATAATTTTAATCTATCTATCCATCCATCCCCCCATCATCCATCCATCCATCCATCCACACACCCATCATCCATCCACCCACCCATCCATCCATCCATCCATCCATGCACCCACCCACCCATCCACACACCCATCCATCCATCCATCCATCCATCCACCCACCCATCCATCCACACACCCATCCATCCATCCATCCATTCATCCATCATCCATCCACCCACCCATCCATCCATCCACACACCCATCCATTCATCCATCCACCCATCCATCCATCCATCCACCCACCCATCCATCCATCCATCCACCCATCCATCCACACACCCATCCACCAATCTATCTAGAGAGTTTCATGCAGTTATGGCATGCATGGAACTTACTATGTATACTAAGCTGGCCTTGAACTGGAAGCAATCTTCTGCGTTTGTCTCCCAAGTGCTGGGATTACAGAAATGTACCACCACATATGGCTACACATTAATTACAAAACCATGATTCCTTTAGCACTCGAGTCCCAGTGGGATGTTTGCCCCAATTCTAAATGACTACATAGTCCGTCTTTTAAGCTGTGCTTCCTACTAAACACAAAAACTCACCTGCTTTATTAGGCCTGCCTAACGCATTTTTAATTACTGTCTCAATCATTTGTATAAAAAAATATATATACAAAATACCCAGACACCATTCCTCGAGTTTGAGTACAAAAGAATACGTTAAAACCTTGTAACTAGGGGGTAGAGGAGACAGCTTTTGAGTTAAGAGCACTGGCAGCCCAGTATCCACATGGCAGCTCACAACTGTCCTTAGCACCATACCAACAGATTCAATGCCTGTTCTGACCTCCAAAGGCACTAGTCGCACACGTGTTGCATGTATAGACGCACAAGCAAACCACTCATACACATACAAATCAGTCTTTTTTAAAAAACAAAACACAAAACAAAACCTTACAACTGAAATCACCACTTGGCTTGGTGAAACTACTTCAGCCAGAAACTCCACTCCGCTATTGAAAGCAAAACGCTTCAGTCTGAAGTGGCTGTTGAAGTTGCTTTATCCCTCAGAGAAGGGAGAGCGGAGCTATTTAAACTAGAAGATGACAAACATCTGCCAGGGGCTTACATTTAGGTATCCTAAATAGAAATTAATAAAACAAAAACTATCTCACCAGTTTCAGTATCAATAGATGCCTGAAGAATTTGCACCATGTAGTGCAGGCTCTCGGGGCTGTAATTCAGTAACCTTGGCAAGTAATAATCAATCACATAAGACCTCTGATCCAAGTTTCCTCCGCACAGTACAGAAAGGACAGGAAAAACCCAAGTCTCATGCCACTTATCCATCCAGGTATTGGTGACAGTTTGGGACTTCAAATGGCTCTTATGATTTTTAAACATGGTTTCCAAGAGGTCACTTGCATAAGGTACCAATGACTGGTCTCCCATCACGGCTAGGATTTGAGATGGAATAGTTTTATCTAATGCCAAAATATGTTCAATTCCGAGACTTTCAACCAAACAGCCAAGGCAAGCATACTTCCCTTTAATATGCCATTCCAACTGCAGAAGACTCTTAGTCAACTCCAGAAAGAAGGGGTCAGTGACTAAATCTGCCCCTTCCATAGTGAGCCGGTGCATTTGCAAAAGATTTCTGAATATGATTTTGGTTTGGTGTCTCAGAGCATCCAATGGATGTTCCCAGTGTGTATAGACATAGTCCAAAAGTTTCCCAGGTATGCTGGAATCCCCATTCAGATGATCCTTTAAGCCCGGGAAACTACTTGATTCAAGGATTTGTATAGCTGAATTGGTCCAAGATGCTAAGATCCTAGACAGGAACATTTCTAGTGTTGACTCCTTAATCCTGGAAAAAAATAAATCGTGATGTATATTATTATAAACTGCCAGGTAAAAGAAATTAGTTAGCTATTACAACTTTTAAATACAAAGAATGAACAAAAAAATTAATGAAATTTACAACAAAAAAATTACAAATAAGGCCAAACTGAAAGTGAAATTTTCACATGAACCTTTTTACTTTATTAAATATTAAAAAATGGATACAAGGAAACCTTATAAATAAATGAAATGTTCATTATCTTCACTGTGATGAAGGTTTCATGGGTATTCTAAAATGTGTGTGTGTGTGTGTGTGTGTGTGTGTGTGTGTGTGAGAGAGAGAGAGAGAGAGAGAGAGAGACAGAGAGACAGAGAGAGACGGAAGGGGCAGGGAGGAAGGGACAGAGGAAAGGGGGGGGGCCTTCAGCTGAGTGCACATATGTACGCACAGAGGCCAACAGAAGACATCAGCTATCTGTTCTTATAGCTCTTTATCCTATTCCCTGAGACAGTGTGTCTCTTCCTGACCTAAAAGCTGGCTATTTTGCTAAGATGGCTGGCCAGCAAGCTCTCAGGATTTACTTGTCTCCACCTACCTGAGATTTGAACTCAGGTCCACACACTTGCACAGTATGTGCTCTATGCCACGGAGTCATCTCCCTGGCCTCTCACAGAGACTTTATTTAACCTGAGGGCCCGGCTGAGAAAGGCTGGAGAACCACATTTTGGTCTCCCTAGGTAACCTAGGCTACACTCAAAGTCATCGTGCCGCCCCCGCCTCCCACCACCACGGTGGTCAAGGGCACCACCACGACCACCTAAGAATGGGGGGACATTCCGAGGTTGACTGTGCTGATGGCTGTGCAAGTCCATGAACATACCAAAAGACACAGAACTGTGCCCTTTACATTTGTGAATTTACAATACGTAAACTGTTATCCCCAACTTGTAAAAATTATTTTACAGCTTTTTCCTTATTGTAATAGTAGTGCTTATTGCTATTAAGTTGCATTCATTGCTTGACTTTAAAAAACTTATTATTATTTATGTATCATTTATTTATTTATTGCATGTGTGCACATGTATGCCAAGGTCAAAAGAAAACTTGCAAGAGTCAGTTCTCTCCTTCTCCCATGTAGGTTCATTGAAAAGCTAAGCCATCTCACCAGACCCTGTATGACATTTTAAATACTTGCTCATTTCATCCATAATGGCCAAACAGCAAAGAAACTCAGCTCTGGTGAAGACCTTACTACAACATGCTCATCAGTAAGCATTTACTGTGTCCAGTAAACTAAGTTTTTATACTATGTATGTGTACAACACATTATATTACCTAGAATTCATGAAACTCATGCAATAGGGTCATGGTTTTCAAAATGGTAGCATGAGCAGAAGATAAGCTCATGTGCATTCAAGGGTGTAAAGTTCAGTTCCCAACACCCATACCAGGCGGGTCACCCATGCCAGGCGGGTCACCCATGCCAGGCGGGTCACGACCCCTGTAACCCTAAGACCAAGGCATCCACCGCCCTCTTCTGGTCTCCATGGCACTTCATACACATGCAAATACCCACCACACATACGCACATAAAATAAAAATAAAATATTCTTTTAATGCTAGCATAAGTTGGGTATGGTAGTGTACACCTGCTATGGGACAGGCAGGAAGATCAGGATTCAAAACCAGCCTTGGTCACAAAGTTCAAGATAACATGATACTGACCCAAAAAAAAGCAAAAGAAAAAGCTAGCATAGATATTGAATATTAGAAATGGTCATTCCATATCAGCCTGCACCAGTAATTTCTGTTTTCGTCATCTGCTCTTTCTATCAAGAAAATTGGTATTGATCAAGAAAATTGATAGGCTCTATCAAGCCTATTTTATTCTCACATTTTTTAACTTAGGATTTATCCTGCCACATTTAACTGAATTCATTTTGTTGGCTTAGCTGTCTCCTTCTAATGTCTTATAAACAAAACAATATATGAGATAGCAAAACAAAAACTCACTGTGAACTCAAGGTGAACAAAACATGCACAGTATCCAAGAGCAACGCCTCCCCACTTGGGCCCATGCTCCCACCCTGCCAGTCCAGCATAGCAAGTGTTCCCTGACACAGGAACAAGAGAGTTGAGGCTGGCACGTCAGCACAGCAAAGACTCCTACAGCTATTCATGAGCCACTCAGGGATGCTGGCGCAGTCAGCTGACCGGAGAAGCAAGCTGCTGATCTGGAAAACAAGAGGTAATCATATATAGGATCTCAAATGCAAACCTGAACTATTCTAGGAAAACTAATGATGAAACAGCACAGACACTGAACTTATTATACTAACTTTAAGAGGGAGAACAACTCGATCCAAGCACATCCATTTTTTTTCTGCCATGAAAGGTCAACATGTGAGGCAGAGAGGAGGATGCCCTTAGAGGAGTTCTGACAGAAAGATGCAATTGCACTCAGAGATGATTGTTTTGCATGATATGATCTCAGAATACAGACATGTTTAACAGAAAATTGGGTTAAAAGACAAAGTGAGTTTCTAGATAATATACTGAGAGGAAGGGAGACCACTAGTAGCCAATATAAAGACTGTGGTCTCCACTACTAAATTACACTCTCCTTAGAGACCAAATTCACTAAAAATTGACCCTCATGTGCCTCTTGCATTACAAAGGATTAAGTACACTGCAAAGTTGATTCTTAAAAAAGACTATCAGAATGTTATCACTGTGCATTGAATTAGCCACTGCATAGTTTAATGTCACAGTCACCACTTATCACACTTCTGACACTCGACCTGAAAACAGCCCTAGAAACACTCGGGGCGAGTCCACCGTGCTGGCAGCGGTTCTCTCTGCGCAATCCCGGTGCTGTGGCCACCCCAGCCTCCCTGCCTGCCCTCACTGCATCTGTATATTTAGAATTATCACTGTAAGAGGAAAGACCTATTGTAAAACTCCCAACTCTGTCAAACAAACCTTTTAAAATTCAGCTGATGTGCCTTAAAAATTGAGGGGCAAGTAAAATGGCTTATTGAGTACAGACACGTCAAATCTAACAACCTAAGTTTGATCCCACATGGAAGAAGGAACAAACCAACTACAAGGTGTCCGCAGACCTATGCACACCACACACACATACACACACACACACACACACACTGTGACACATGCGTGCCCATACACACACCACAAATAAATAACTCTAAAATAACAAATAAAGTATTTAAATTAAAAAAGGAAAATGCTGTCCATCTAATTCTCAGTGCAGGAGAATTGTAAAAAGAAGGTGCACTCGCCAGTCCAGGAAGCTTCTCAGACGGTCGGAACATGGTCTTGATGAACAGAACAACAGCCAATCCAGATGTACTCTGAACGGTCTGCAGTAGGTCATCTACGGCGGGTGGAGGGAAGGGCAAACATCACATTTTAAAGGATGAATGGTCCAGCGTGGTGGAAAGAACAGTGATTTGGGAGCAGGCAGGCCTCACTAATTCTAGCCTGACCGTTTCCCGAGCAACTAGATCCCAGACACACTACTTAACCGCCCAGGAACTCAGATTTTCTTTCTTTCTTTCTTTCTTTTTCTTTTTCTTTTTTTTTTTTTTTTAATGAGAAAAAATATCTCATACCGGACAAGCTGTCATGAAGTTTAGAAGAGAATGGAGAGAAGGGCTAACCCCAGTACATATTCAGCAAATGAGCGTCCCTCCTCTTGTCCAACCTCCTACTCTTAACCTCACTATCTACATCTCAGGCACACCGTGTGACACCATCACCTGCCCCTCCTCACCACCAATGCCTCTGTATTCCAAACACAATTTTTCTTAGAGGGCTTTGAAGGTCTATGTGAAAAATGTATAAATTAATTAGAAACCTTGCTGACACAGCACTCAAAGTGACCAGACAATTTTGAGTTGCTATCTTTTTTTCTATTTTTACATGTTACATTAGCCTCCAGTAATGTGAATTATTCAACTCAGACTGAGAAGTATGACAGAAACTGTAAGTTGAATATCCTCTCTGTCCTCCATCTCTGGGAACAAAACTGGCCTTTGGCAGCCATATGCTTAGCCAAAAGCAGGATCCGTGCTCCCACAATCCTCCTCACAATAAAGGCAGCCACTGGAGAGTGTTCAGGCTAATGGGCCATAGGCACAAATCCCTGGGACCTGTAGTTTCTTCTGATTAAAAGGCAATTGTCCCGCCTTCCAGCTTTGAACACACACGAGGCCTGCAGCTACAATAGACAGACGCAAACAGGCGGTAACAAACATATGGGTAGACACCAACATGATAAAAACATGAAAGCAGCGTGCGGAAGCT
The DNA here is from genome assembly GCA_019843965.1 of Rhynchomys soricoides. Taxonomy (NCBI): domain Eukaryota; kingdom Metazoa; phylum Chordata; class Mammalia; order Rodentia; family Muridae; genus Rhynchomys; species Rhynchomys soricoides. The sequence continues at coordinate 8,964,244 of JADRCH010000014.1, read as the reverse complement.
GTCCTACACTGACAGTGTTTCTGGTCATCTGCCTCTGAACTTCATGGTAAAGGAAGAGATGCATCAGCTCTTTTCTGTTACTAGTTACACTTTACTTAAGAAGAGCCCTAGTGAAGCGCCATCAACCACTCAGAAAAGAAGCTGTCTCTTTAAAATGACCTGGGACTGGAGAGATGACTCAGCAGTCAAGGGTACTTGCTCTTCTAGAGGACCCAGGTCCATTTCCCAGTATCGCCCAGGTGGAGGCTCACAAACACCCATAACCCTGGCTGCAGGGTCTGCCACCCTATTCTGACCTCCACAGGCGCCTAAATTTACATGGTGGACATGCACTCATATACCACACCCAACACACATAAAACAAAAGCCTACGACAGCTCCTTATTTCACTAAAATCTTTTCTTTTCAGATTATCAAATTCCCTTTTAAACGGTAACTATCTTCTGAGAAGTTGTTTATAAATTCTGTCTTGATAAAAGTAACTCATTAGGGTCTGGAGAGATGGCTCAGAGGTTCCGCCATCTTAACTTCTTGCTGCTCTTACAGATGTGGGCTCAGTTCCCAGAGCTTACACTGGATGAGTCACACCACTTACAACTCTAGCTCAGACACCCTCTCTGGCCTCCTCAGGAACCAATGTGCACACATATTCAGATACACATACACAGAAGTTTAAAATTCTACTTAAAAAAAAAAAAAAAAAAAAGACCCAAGTAATTTAGTTTCCTTTAAATTCCAAAAAGTCTAAGGTAAAAAGAAAAACAGAAACACTAATTAAACAATGAAGCTATGACTTTTCCTAGTTACCAGTGTTAGACAGACAATCACCCTAGCAAAAGCAGAGGAAATCACCATTTCTTACAAAAAAGAGTTCTAAACAGGTCCCATGTTTGTTTTGGGGTAGGGGTGCGTGTGTGTGTGTGTGTGTGTGTGTGTGTGTGTGTGTGTGTACACGTTTTCACATGCACTCCACGGTGTGGACCTGAAGGTCAGAGAATAACTTGTAAGACTCCATTTTCTCCCACCATGTGAGTTCCAGGGATCAAGCATCAAAACTAGGTCATCGAGCGTGGTGGCAAAGTCTTTACCTACTGAGACACCTTGTCCAGCCCAAGTTTTGGGTTTTGTTTTTTTAATTTTTTAATTTTTAAAAATGTTATGTATATGGGTGTTCTACCTGCATGTGTGTCCGTGCATCTTGTGTGTACAGTGTCCAAAAGAGCAGAAGAGGGTTGAACCCAGGTCTTCGGAAGAGCAGCCAGTGCTCTTAACCACTGAGCCACCTCTCCAGCCCTGTGTTCTTGGGTTTTAGTTGCTGCTGTTGTTGTTTTCGTTTTTGTTTTTGTTCACTTGTTTTTCAATTTTGTTTTTTATTTAAGGTAAATTCTTACATACATTACTACACAGAATAGCAGATGAAGAGAAAGGAAATGTAACCTTTTCTGTAATACCTAAATGTTATGTAACCCTTTTTGGTTTGGTTTGGTTTATTTAAAAAAAAAAAAAAAAAAAAAAAAGACTCTCTCTATACATGTACAGTTAAATAAGTTATAGAAAGTGACCATGCTTGAACTCATCATCAGAAAAAGACCTTAGCATCCCAGCCCAGAAGATCTAGCCATGTACCTCATCCCAACCATAATTCCCTTTGGACTCTGAGTAAACACTCTTCTGACTTTCACATACTCTTCAGGAGCTTTCACAAATGAGTATGTTATTTTTAGGCAGGGCAGCAGCCACGGCATTTTAAATGTCTTTTCGGTGTCTTACACTGTCTCTTCCTCTATCTGTCTTTATCCTTTACCTCTGATGAGGACCATTTGACCTGCAGAGTTCTCTTCAACCAGGATTGTGTGTTGGTTTATTCCTGGTATGTCCTCTGTCTAATTCAGTGCAGCCCTCTGATCCCTGCAAACTGGCAGCTAACCTAGAGATAGTATCACTCTCAAATTCAATCCCTTTGGGAAGATGACAGGTGGCAGTTACAAGAATCTAAGAGGCGTGTTTTGTCTGGTTTTCTGTTTCTGTGATTACTGATGCCTTAATGCCAACTACATTAATCACCAGATATTACAAAAAGTGACAATCTATTGAGCTACTTCATTTTAATTAATTAAATATTCTCATGAAGAGAAATTTCTTTTCAATTAGCTTCCTAGTGGTGTAGTTCTCATGGACGTAAAAGATACAATGAGGAATTAGGCAACCAGGCCCACAATCAACAACTAGAATCATTACTTGACTATGATACCACTAAGAGTTCAACTCATCTTTCCAAATGTTCCTTAAATTTGGTAACTACTTCTAAAGAATTTTCTTTTATAACCTAAAGTCTGTGGCTTTTCAACACTGCGGTTATTGGTTTTTCTCTTTTGTATACAATAAACATGCTGACACATATGCATTCACAAACTCCAATCTTCCTTGCCGAAATCATATATTTAAAAGACAAAAAACAAGCACACAAAAAAGCATTAAAATCATGTAATCCGGAAGGCCCTTTCCCCACTGACTGACAGAGAAGTTCCGCATCTAAATTACACGGATGAGCAAAAGCTGACTGGCACGCAGTTAGAACCATCCCTTTCAACAGGCACGCTTACCGTCATTTGAAAACTCGGTGAAAATGCTCAGCAAGCCACACATACTTTGCCAGATGCGAGAGCTGGAATCATCCCAAAGGCTGTCCTGCAGCCCTTGTGCTTTCTGTACTAACGTCATGGCAACTCTAACACCTACCAGCAAGTCATTCATTAACTGTGTTTGAACAATATGATTTCCAGCAAATTTTCTACAAAGAAGAAAAGAGAGGATTTCAGAAAGAAATTCAAATATAATTGTCACCACCCTTGCACGCCACCACAAAACCAGCATGGTCCTGCACTATTGGGATTCAAGCAGACATGTGTCTCTACCTCCCATTTGCATAAGCATTCCAGTTACACAAGCACTAATTGTAAACGCCTGGTATTCTTACCTCATAGGCCCCTGTTCCTTAGCCACACTAACCTTCCTCCCTATCTTAGGGCAAAGATAAGAAATGTCTGAAAAGAAGTGAAGACGTAAGGAGACAGCTACAGACATGACCGTGACGACCCGGTCTGCACACTCTTCCCGCCTGCCTTCCTCACGGTCCTAGACTTCGTCCTCAGACACGACTAGACCTTCTCTTCTCCCTGAACACTTACCTACAGGTCAATTTCTCTCCTCCCCTCAGACCTCGCCCCCTCCTCTCTGGTGTGAAGGACCAACCCAAAGCTTCAGGTACACCAGCCAACCAGATCCTCTGACAGTGACACAGAGCCCCTACCTGCCCTGCTCTATGTCATAGCTCCCCAGGATTCAGGTCTCAGTTCTCAGCTCTCGAGCTAATTCTCTCCGTTGATGCTGATCTCGTGTAGCTCATAGGCTTTCAATTAGATGCTGTATGCTTACTATTGCCAAAATTCTGGCTCTAACCATGTCTCTCCCATTACAAACTTGGGTTTCTAACTTCCTACTCACCATCTTCATTTGGGTATCTAATAGGTATCTCAAAATATATGAATTTACACTTGACTCCAAGTCCATGCTACCTCCTAGCATCTCTATCTCTAAGAATATTGTAACCGCGCATGCCTCCTAGCCTGTCTATCCATCTGTAAGGAAACCTTAGTGCTAGCTTCTGAATCTATCTGACCTGGGCCATTCTCATGCCTCCTTCGGGTTATAACAGCTTCCAACTGGCCTCCCAGCCTTTAACCTCGACCCTCTTGGGCTATTTTCAGTAGGGGAAAACAGATCCCATTGGAACTCAAGGGAGGAAAAAAGCGAGGAAAAAACAGTTTGTAACTTCCTCAAAACAAACAAAATTAGCTAAGGATCCAGCTATTCCACTCTTAGGCATATAATTCCAGGAATTGAAAGCAGAGCCCGGCATGGGAGGCATACAGGAGAACTGCCGCAAGTCTGAGACCAGCAGAAACTACAATTGAGTTTCAAACCAACTGAGGCAACAGAGTAAGAGCCTTCTTTAAAAAACAAACAAATAAGGGCGAAATAAAGGAAAGAAACAAAACAGAAACTGAAACTTGCGTACACACCAATGTTTGCAGCCAAAAGGTAGAAAAAACCAAAAAGTCAGCAGGTGAATAGACAAAATGTGTCATGTATACACAGTGAAGTATTTGGCTATACAAAGGAACAAAATTCTGCTACATATTACTACATAAATAGGTCTTAAAAACATCCCAAGTGAAGTCAGCCTGACCCAAAAGGACAAGCAGGCTGAGTGAGCATGATGGTCTATACCTGTAATCCCAGCACTCAACAGGCTAAAGCAAGAACATCATGAATTCTGTGCCCACCTGAACTATACAGTGAGACTATATCTTAATCACCCAAATATATATAAATAATACACATATATGTGAAAATATCTGAATATTTACATATTATATGATTTCATTTATACGAAGTATCAAAGACAAATTCAAAGAGACAGAAAGTAGGGTGGAAATTACCAGGGTTTGTGTCATCTCAAGACAGTGAATTTTTTTGGGGGGGGGGGGGGGTACACTGGCTTTGAAGCACCTATAAAATAGCCAAGCCAAAATGTCTAGGAACCAACTGACTATTGAGTCTACTAAGGAAGAAGAGATCTAACTGGAAATCTCAAATATTATGTAGACAGTGGCTGACATCAAGAAGACGACATAAAGCAACAGGAACAAAACAAAGTGCAGAGTTGGACACAGGGCCATCTGATGACCAAGAAGTCTAAAGAGGAAACAAAGGAGCAGAAGACCTCAGGTTAAAGCGGGCTTACGGCTATTACTTCTACTCCACTGGCAGGACTTCCCTACCAGCCAGTAGTCAGGGTTTAAAATACAAGCAGGCATAAACATATGCATAAGGAACAAGGTCACAACGTCAATATTTTAGAAGATGCAAAGCATAAGAACGATCGGCAACAGACTTAACAGAAGGAAAGATAAAAACCAAGTCAGAGAGAAAACCTGAAGGTAACCAGAGCTACAACTCCAAAAGGCTTAGAAACCATGGGCACTTTAGTGCTGGCTTGTGGAGGTAAATGAGGGCAGAAAGGAGAAAGAATACACACTCTAATCCAACCTCTAAGCCAGGACACAAGTGATTCACCTGTGGAGAATGTAAAGCAAGGCTTGCCAATGCCAAGTGCAGCCTGAGTCTCTGGTAAGAGACAAACACAACAATTCAGCAGAGGTTATCAGGAAAATAACACACAGATAAAGCAGCTGTGCTATAATGCAGAAAGGAGAAGAGGTAAATGTGTACTCAGGACTATCAAAAGCCAAGGTCTCTCCGCTGGCTTTGTGTCGTCACTTAGAGTCAGAATATTAAAGCAAAGACTAGCTGGTGCTGTTGCCATAGGATCTACTACTCAAGAAGTAAGACCAGGACTTAATCCTGCCGTCAATTCCATCCAGTGCACGGATTCGCACCAATTCTTAATGACCTATTCCTGAAAAGGAGTGCTCAGCCAAGGATCTCTAGACTTCTGAGGAAAGTTTCTTGTGAGACATACAGGGTATAAACACAACAAATGGGGGAGGGGGGAACAAAAGCAAAAACTCAGAAAAACCACAGACTATGTAAAGCTAAGAAAGCTTAAAAAAAAGGTAACTATTATTAATGTCTTCAGAGAGAGAACAAGAAATTTTACCCAGAACATATCACACAATCAAAGGTAGGAGGCATGACTTTTCTCTTTTTTATTTATTCTAATAATAATGTAATTGATCTTTAGAAATGAATTATCATTTGAACATGGTGGTACATACCTGTAATCAGCACCTAAGAGGCTGTGGCAGGAAGATTACAAGATTGAGGCTAGCCTGGTTTACACAGTAAGATCTTGTCTCAAAAAAAATCAATTAAAATTTAGAAAAAATATATTTATATTCTAAATTTTATATAACATTCTATAACATTTTATATAAATTCTAAATTGATATATAACATTAAAATATGTAATATATATAAATATAACATCTAATACACACACTTATATTATATATATATATATATATTTTCCCAAAAAAGTAAATAATCAATCCAAACGTTGGAAACAGCACCTTCTGAGACCTTTAAGGAGGAAGAATTCCAAATGTGTACACAGACACGTGCACAAGCATGCAAACACACAGCACTTGCCTGTTTTCTTCCAGGATTTCAATTAAACTCTTCTGCAGAAAATGAAGCACTGAAACAGAGAGGTAACAATGACAACCTGAGTATCAGCTTCGGTGCTGAAACATTTTAAAACATCTACCACAAATGATGACATGGAGAAGCAGAAACTTCAGGAGCATGGTCTGCTTTAGTTATGTGGAGGACTCTAGTATTGCCAGGAAATTTAATGGAGTCAGTTCTAAAATGACTCAGAGAAACTTTCACCCCGCAGAGCATAAGGAAAGATCAAGGCTTACCGTCTTTAAGCAGACAAAGAACACTTGCTCTACCTGCAGGTGGGAAAATGACAATGCTAAGGAGCTTCTGCGAAAATGAACATTTATTTAAAAACAGTAATGTAATCACAGATGCTACCCAGGAAAAGGCGCTGAGGAAGTGCTGGCTTACCCACGTTGTTGTTCTCCATGCAAGAAGATATGTTATCGATTACTTTTCTATAAGAATATAAGTCAGCAGTATCTAATTCTTCTTGAAGATGAAAAGTAAAACTGTGTGTAGCCTGAGTTAGAAAAACCTCAGGTAGGCCATTGAGTGAGCTGCAAAAAAAAAAAAAGATACAAAACCTTACATCACTGCATTGTATGAAGGGTGAGAACCAAACAAATACTGAAGCACACCTGCAAAATATAGCCACAAACTTATTACCTCAGTTACTTCACCTCATATGGTTAATATGACCTCACAGCTACTATGACCTCACAGCTACTATGACCTCACAGTTATTGTAAGTATGACCTCACAATTATGACCTTAGAGTTATTATGACCTCAGTTATTATGACCTCAGTTGTTATGACCTCACACAGCTATTATGACCTCACACAGTTACTATGACCTCACAGTTATTATAAGTATGACCTCACAATATGATCTCAGAGTTACTGTGACCTCAGAGTTATGACCTCACACAGTTACTATGACTTCACAGTTGATATGATCTCACACAAGCTATTATGACTTCACAGTTATTATGACCTGACAGTTGCTATGACCTCACACAGCTATTATGACCTCACAGTTATTATGATCTCACAGTTGTTATGACCTCACACAGCTATTATGACCTCACACAGTTACTATGACCTCACACAGTTATTATGACCTCACATTTATTATGACCTCACACCACTACCAGTGAAATTCCCTAGCCTACCTTTTCTCCTGTCTCCCTGGCTCCATTTTGCTATTTCTGACCCACAGGCTGTTCTCAATGGAGTAGCCAGAGCAACACACTAAAGCACCATGCAGTTGCCATTAGAATGGCTTTATCACATGGTCCTGGCTTTTCTATTTTCCCCTTAGAATGTAAGATTTAAAACGAAAAATCGAACCTGTTTTATTCATTTAACCCCACTTCTTAGAAATGTGCTTAAAGTACAATTAGTGCTCAGCAAGTATTTTCTTAACATAAAAACTAAACTGATGTCAAATTTAGTCCCATTATATCAAAACAAAGAAGCATTTTATATTTGAAAAGTTCACTGCTTTTCCAGAAGAAATAAGTCTAAAAACTAGAATATCCTGAAAAAGAAAACTCAGTAGAAAAATAACTCATTCTGTAATTGAGTCATATTATCAAATAGTTCATGAAAGAGTAGGGTTGGTTCAAAACATATACACAAGTCTAAATAGTCCAATCCATGGTTATATAAAATACACAGTGACAACAAAGATGAAGGGAACTATACCAGCCAACGGCCTGGGCAGACAGCCTATGTGAGAGCCCTACCCTACCTAATGCTCAAAGCCAATTCCAGATGGATTTAAAAACTGAGCAAACGAAGTAAGGCAAGCAAATAAACAATCTAGAATTAGAGGAAACATCAGTAAGCAAAGCATAACGTTTAGAAACCTATGTAATGAGAAGTATCAGTAGAGTCATGGACTTTTATTTCTATAAAGACAATATATCATGCACAAGATGGAAAAATAAGAGAATGCATTTGGCACAATGAAAATATCTGTAATAATTTAAACGATAATCAAACTCCACACCTTTGAAACATTCAACCGTGAGTTGGGGATGGGGTTCAGTGGGAGAGATCCTAACGTACAGGATCTCCACAGGGAAAAACCCAGCACCAAGCAAAGGTCAACACTAATAATCTGGGGGAAATAAATGATAATGAAATAGCATTTCTCATTTTTACATCTTAGAAATATGAAGACCAGTACCATCCAGTGCTGGAGAGACACAAAGAACTAACAGATGTGGAAGTATCAGTGAACAGTGTAGAAGTACAGTCGGCAACATCTACAAAGTAGGCCTTGTGGCCTAGAACCCCCACTGCAGGAACACTGACAAGTGGTTACACAAACTTTGTGTGTGAAAATCACTATAGCACTGCCAGAGTCAGACATCCATTGGTGGCAAGGAGGTTAAATAAACCAAGTAAGATGTATCATGGTAGACATCTAGATATAGTCATAAGGTGGAGTATGTGCACAGACATAAATGCAGGCAAAACACTCACACACAAAATAAAAAAAGATGAAGGTTTTTTAAAGGGGCTGTACTGGCTAGTTTTGTGTGTCAACTTGACACAAGCTGGAGTTATCACAGAGAAAGGAGCTTCAGTTGAGAAAATGCCTCCATGAGATCCAGGTGTAAGGCATTTTCTTAATTAGTGACCAAGGGGAGAGGGCCCCTTGTGGGTGGTACCATCTGTGGGCTGGTAGTCTTGGGTTCTATAAGAAAGCAGGCTGAGCAAGCCAGGAGAAGCAAGCAAGCCAGTAAGGAACATCCCTCCATGGCCTCTGCATCAGCTCCTGCTTCCTGACCTGCTTGAGTTCCAGTCCTGACTTCCTTTGGTGATGAACAGCAGCATGGAAATGTAAGCTGAATAAACCATTTCCTCCCCAACTTGCATCTTGGTCATGATGTTTGTGCAGGAATAGAAACCCTGACTAAGACAAATTGGTACCAGCTTAGTGGGGTATTCCTGTGACAACCTGACCATGTTTTGGGGAGGACTGTGGAAGGACTTTGGAACTTTTGAGCTAGAAGAGCCATTGGGATGTTGAGAGCTCTGTGGGGTGTTGTGTAGGAGCTTGGAAGATAATGTTGAGAACAGTGCAGAAGATGGAGGCCTGGGTTGCAAAATTTCAGAGGGAAGATTAAAGGCCATTGCTAGTTTGATTTACGATTCTGTGGTTTTGGTTAGCTGGGGCTGAAGGATCAGCTGTGATTAACATGATACCAGAACTACAAAAGCAAAACCATTGCATTGCTGGGACTATTGGGAAATTGGCAGTGATTGGGAAGAGACCAGCATCACTGAGGTGAAATCTTCTGAGAAGTGTTTTCTGAGAGCACAGAGGCTGCATTTCAGAGATAGCCAGGGTTGTACCTTGTGCTGTGGCTGGACTTGGTAATGTGTAAGAGTCACCCAGGTGGTACTGGTTTTGAAGGCACGAAGGAGTCATGAAGAGCAGCTGAGGCCTGGGCACTGTTGGAGGCCATGGAAGGCCATTGGTGAAGGTGCAGCCTCAGTTGCAATTGACAGCCCAGGACTGAAGGGGTCATGCAAAGGAGGTGAGGCTTGGCACCATGAAGAGAGCCTATGAGAGGCTGTTGGTAAACCTAGTTGCAGCAGAAGACAGCAGGGCTTTGGAGATGCCAGTACCATGAGATGACCACCAAGAACAGCAGCAGCAGTGGAGTGCAGGCATCTGGAGCCTAGAAGACAAGGTGTGTGCTACAAAGAGCAGAGCTGGAGAAGTGACTCAAGCCCTTGGAGGAATCCAGAGGATCGTGAGTGGATCCCAGACATTGGACGGTTGGAGTTTGATTTTGCTTTTGAGTGTGACTTTACCCTGATATATTTTCCCTCCTGAAAAAAGAAGGTATTTTAGTGGAGCCCACAGTTAAGAGACTTTGAATTTTTAAAAGACTTTGAATTTTAAGAGATTGGATGTTTAAAAGGGACTGAAATGTTAATATGTAAGAATGTGCAAAGAATGTGGGACTTTTAAAGTTATTTAGATCTTGGGGATGAATAAAGAAGTAAGGGTCAAGGCTTAATGGTGATGTGTTTGTGTGTCAAGTTGACAAGGGGTCAATTGTACTGGCTAGTTTTGTGTGTCAACTTGACACAAGCTGGAGTTATCACAGAGAAAGGAGCTTCAGTTGAGAAAATGCCTCTATGAGATCCAGGTGTAAGGCATTTTCTCAATTAGTGACCAAGGGGAGAGGGCCCCTTGTGGGTGGTACCATCTGTGGACTGGTAGTCTTGGGTTCTATAAGAAAGCAGGCTGAGCAAGCCAGGAGAAGCAAGCAAGCCAGTAAGGAACATCCCTCCATGGCCTCTGCATCAGCTCCTGCTTCCTGACCTGCTTGAGTTCCAGTCCTGACTTCCTTTAGTGATGAACAGCAGCATGGAAGTGTAAGCTGAGTAAACCCTTTCCTCCCCAACTTGCTTCTTGGTCATGATGTTGTGCAGGACTAGAAACCCTGACTAAGGCAGGGGCTATCCTGATATGGAAATTTCTCCCTATTTATTTGTTTGATTCCTGAGGGGGCACGTGGGTACCACGGCATACATATGAAAATAAGATAACTTGCAGAAGTTGGTTCTCTCTAGCACATAGGTTGCAGACATCTAACTCAGGCGATCGAACTTGACAGGAAGCACCCAGAACCACACAGCCATCTAACTAACACTCCAAGATATACTTTAGTAAAAAGACTAATTGCAGAGTATTATGTAGAATACAATCACATTTATGTAAAAATATTAAAACTAAACATAGTATACATGGTAAAGTCAAAGAAAAGGATTTAAAAACTAACAGCCGAAATTAAAGTGGTAACCCTTTCTTAAAGACAATGAAACAAAGCAGAAATAGCAGAATGCCAGCCTTACTTGCTTTTGTACACTTCTGCATTAAATTTATTTTATATCACGCACATAATCCTGTATTATCTGTGTTAGAATACACGGGAACAGAGAAAGAAAGCTAGTTGATAAACTTAAATATCCTTGTAAAAGAACTGACCCCGAAGCCAAGGAACTGTGGCCCAGTGAATAAATGCCAGCTTCTTTTTTAAATCCTATAACCTAAGGTTTTGCTTTCTAAAGCCCCTCAGACAGACACACAGACAGTATAGATGAAACGTGTAGCAATACACTTTGGCTTAATTTTACCAAAACAGTGTATGAATTTTACTTACCTTTTCTTTTCCTTTCTTCTCTTGAGCGCTGAGAATGGAAGCCAAGGCCTCCTACCTACTAGGTAGGTAGGCACGCTACAATCAAGTGTGTCCCCAGCCCCTGGCTATTTTCTGTAGCATTCAACTTATCACCCTTCTTCTTCCTTACCTCGCCAAAACTTTCTTCAAGGGGTTCTTCAGAGTCAAGGAAAAATAAATGCCCGCTAAAATATCCAAACAACTTTGAATAATGGGATCGTACATGCTGTTTTTATCAACCTTCTCCAGGAAAGGCACAATCTATGATTTAAAAACAAAAAATAAAAAGCAATTTTTTTTTTTTTTAGTGTCAAATACATCAAACTTACATAATTACAAATATTCTTTTTAAGCCATTTTTCTTTTCTTTGAAGGGAAGATAAAAACCTTGGACCTTTTATCCTCCTACTTCTGTGTCCTGAGGGTTGAGACTCCAGGCATGTCTCCCTAGGTCCTGAGGGTTGAGACTCCAGGCATGTCTCCCTAGGTCTGATTTCTGTGGTGCTGGGGATCAAACCCAGGGCCTTACACTGAAAGCACCCCACCAACTAGGCTACACACCCATTCTGACTCCAAGATTTACAAACCTTTAACACAGACACCTCCCTCTTTACTTCCTGGACCACTTCCACTGAGAGTCTCGTGCCTAATAGATGGCAACACAGAAAATCTATAGCATTCTCTAAAAGTGAGTGATTTATTTGACTGGTTTCAAAATAGGTACGCATGTGTGGAAAATCTAAATGCTGAAAGACAAATAAGAACGATCTATATTTAAAATTAACTTTCAAATGTGTCTGCTAAAAAGCTTTAAAGATTCAAAATTAATATAAATAATGTTTTAAAAAACATCTTCACAGCTGGGCAGTGGTGGCGCATGCCTTTAATCCCAGCACTCGGGAGGCAAAGGCAGGCTGATTTCTGAGTTCTAGGCCAGCCTGGTCTACAGATTGAGTTCCGGGACAGCCAGGGCTACACAGAGAAACCCTGTCTCGGAAAACCAAAAAAGGAAAAGAAAAAAAAATCTTCACAAAAATTACACACAGTTGTCTTCTATCTATATGTAGTCCCAGTGTCAGTAGAAGCTAGCTACTGTTTCTATGGCTGCTCTAAATAAGAGGACATTATACAATGAACAGAAAAAGAAAAACTATCATCTGATGACAAATTAGCATTAGGTAACTGCAACCAAAACTGTCAGTTGATTTTTAAAATCTACACTGTCATGATAATATTCGAAACACACCCATGAACAAAACCTCAGCTTTACCTGTTTTACAGAGTGGATTTGTGACACCCCATCTGTGAGTTGTACACAATGTAACAGCAAAGAGGCTAGATTTTTCCCTTCTGTATCAGCAAAATCTAAGGAACACAAACAAAAATTCAATGATATAACTACATATGGATTAACAGTATTAATACCTTTCTTATACATTCTGCAAAACTAAGAAGGATAGAAATCAGGGGCAGCGAAATGGGTGAGGAAGTAAGGCACCTGCCACCAAGCCTGACCCTGAGTTTCACACACACAGTCCCAGAACCCAAACAGTGGTACAGAGAGCCAACTCTCCAAAGTTGTCCTCTGACCTCTACTCGTGTGTCAGGGCAAGCACATGCCCCACATACACATACTGTCCTAGTTTGCATTCTATTGCTGTGAAATACCATGACCAAGAGAAGACTGAGAAGGACAGGGTTTAGTTTATCTCACAAGTCCCAACTCAGTCCATCACTAAGGGAGGTCAGGGCAGAAACTCAAGGCAGAGATCTGGAGGCAGGAACCAAAGCAAAGACCATGGGAGCAACGCTGCTTACTGGTTGCTCCATATGGATTACTCAGTTTGCTTTTATTATACAACGCTGGACCACCTATCCACTGTGGCACTGCCTAGAATGACCTGGGCCCTCTCGCATCATTAATCAAGAAAATTCCCTCCTACCACACACATACACACAGACTTGCCCACAGACCAATCTGACGGAGGTACTGTCTCAGCTGAGGTTCCTTCTTCCCAAATGACTCTAACTCCTGTCAAATTGACAAAAAATTAACCAGCACACACATAAATAATAATAAAATACTGAAAGCACTTGTTTTTGCAGAGGACCTAGGTTCAGTTCCCACATGGTAGCCTCACTACATTCCATAACTACAGTTCCTGAGGATTTGATGCCCTCTTATGACCTCTCTGAGCTTCAGATGTGCACATACAGGGTGTATCTATATACATAATCTAAAAAAATTATTAAAAAAATAAAGATAAAGAACAAGTAGAACTCAGTCTAAAGACAAAAAAATATTCAATAAAACTAGTTTTTAATCCAAAACTAGATGCAAAAAATATATGGAAAAATTGTATACACACACACACACACACACATATTCTATAGGTTCCAGAGATTCAAACGCTCTGCTTGCAAACCTGCAAATTTGTTCACCGGACAAATGAAATTTAAAAATAACATACATCTCAAAGTTTCCAGGTCCTGACGACAAACAGTCAATGCAGCAACCTGCATTTCTCTTTTCTTCTTCACTCCCATCTTACACAGGATGTACAGCAGTCTCTGTAAGAGAGAAGAACTTAAGGCAGTGGTCCAGTGGAGGGCTTCTCCTGCAACACAGTGACATTTGGGGCCACGTGACTCTTGTTGAGGACGTTGTGCTGTACACTATAGGGTGCTTAGAGCCTCCCCAGCCTGCACCCCATTAGATGCCAGGACCATCTTACTACCAGCAAATTAAGATGACCAATAGATGTTTCCCAACACTGCCACTACTGCCCCAGGCTGAGGAGAGGAGATCAGGTTTGCAAAACAAAAACTGTGGGCTTTTTATTTGCTTGTTTGTTTAGGGTTTTTACTACTGTTGCTTGAAATGGGGTCTCACTATGTTGTACTTAAATTAGGTGCTGCTTTGAAGGAGAGATTTCTTTTGTCCCTCTGAAGGTACAGAAACTCACCGAAAGCTTTGAAGAGACAAATTCCAGCTTAAGTCAAAAGAAGACCTCAGTGGTACAATGAGCTATCTTCAGACCCTTCCAGGCAGAAAATGACTCAATATATTTCACTTAAACTCCTGACAGCTTCCTAACTGCCCCCACTTGCCTCTCAAGAATCCATTCTTGTCCATCAAAGCAACCTTTTAAAAACGCTAATAAAGTATAACCACTCACTTGCTCATAAACTTCCCAAAGGTTTTCCTTTGCACTAAATATAATTTATTATTAATATCCAAGTTTGGGTGTTTGGCCCAGCTTCCTCTGCCACTCATTTCAAATGAATCTGTTCTGCCACCTTAAGACCTCTCATAGTACCTGATTTTTTATTATCACCTATGAGACTTCCAGATCTGACAAATAATGCTCTGTCCCACACATATGACAAGGTTTATTTTTTATTATCTGGGGTTTTGATTTACTACCACCCAAGAGCTTTCTGTAACATTACCTAAAATGCCAACACTCTGATACACATGCCACTTGGATTATTTCTTTTACAGCATGTATACCTATCTAAAATTACACTAACTTGCACACCTGTATATTGCCTGTTTTTCCTAGCAGTAAACTCCATAAAAGGTGCAATGAATTAATTGAATGGTTGTGTTCAGTGTTTTAGTTCTCAACTCCTTAACCGTTCAGGCATGTAGTAAAGGCTTTATAAAAATTTGGTGTGCTAAATCAAAGAATTCTTAATTAACATTTGCTAGAGATATTATGAGAGGGACATATATACTTTTAATATATATATTTTTAAAAGGTGGGCTTCCTGCTACCTAAAAGGACACGCTACGGCGAAATGACAGACTGGTCAAGAAACTAGAGAGAAAACAAGGGAAAGATTTGAAGTTCTGGGTTAAATTTGGGGAAATAATTTCCCAAACGAGCAGCCAGCGTATAAAGTACTGAGAAAGGAAACTGAAGGGACACTTCTGATTTTAAAGGCCAAGTTTGATCCCGGAGTCGTAGGGACACAAAAACAGACTCGGTGATTCTGCGCGTTCGAGGGATAAACGAGTGTCCTAGTGAACTGGGCCTGCCGAGTGCCGAAAATACCCCGTCCAGCCTGATGGGCGGCTGCCCGTAGGTACCACTTGCTGCTTCCCCCCATCTACATCTTCCCGACTCCCACGTGGAGTCCGCAGACTGACAGAATGACAGATGAAAACGTGGTAAAAGGGCTGTCTCCATGGAGACCCCAGCGCCCAAAGCCACAGGCTGGCACCCTCGGGGTGGCCTGCAAGCTGCCCCGGCTGCGCTACGGAAAGTCTGTCCCACGCGCCCGCGCGCCTGGCAGGCAGCAAGCCCGAGAGCCAAACCTCGTGCCCGAGGACCTCTGCAAAGTGTCGCCACCTCTGGACGAGCCCCGGAAGCCCGTCAAGTCTACGGCGTCCCGGCGGCTTGTAACGTGGTGCGCGATCCACAAGCGGTCCCGGCGACAGGAGGCAGGTCGGGAATCTGGCAAGGAAATATCACGAGAGCAGCCGAGTGCTGCTCCTCCAATCAGAAGTGCGGACGTGCCGTGACGTCATCAAAGAGGCCGTTTGCAAGGGGATTTGGATGGCCCGCAACTTCACAGTTCCTGAGAAGCGGGCCTATGATGGAGACCGATGGGAACTGCGCGCCCCTCACCTCCTTTCGGCTGGCAGGGCTACAGCCTCCATACCCCTAGGCGTCAGGCAGACATTTCTGCCTCAACCCAGACTTTCTACATTCACTGTGCCCAACGCAGAGACAGGCAAAAACTACCCTCTGGGACGGTTGGGCCAGGGAGGGAACTGAAGCCACTAATCCGAGCCTTGAAAGCTGTCCTAAAGGCTGTATCTTTTACACAACTCATAAACTGTCTTGCAGTCCAGCCCTTTAAAATCGAGTACGAACTTAAGACCTATCACCTCAGTAAGGAGCTAGGGCAAGGAACAAGATTATAGAACCGACAAGATGCTGAAAAGACCAGGAGGCAGGCCTGGGCTCTGAGGTGTAAAGTTGGGGAAAACAATGAAGATTACGTTCATCAGGTGGATGGCTTTAAGCCTTATATTCTTTTCTCAATTTTACATTACTGAGCTTTGTATTTCTTTGTGGTTTTGCCACGTGTATCACTAAACAATAGATTGGTTGATTTTTGTGTATATTATCCACCGATTCGCATCTTTTAGCTTTGCTTTTCAGGTCACCCACCTAAAACTGAGTGATGATAATTCTTTGACTCTCTGTTAACATGTCAACAAGGCGGCAGATGTCTTATTTGCCAGAAGCAGGGGAAATAGGAGAAAGACTCATCCTGGCTGACAGAAACCATTTCTCAAGTTCCTGAGGAATGCTGAAAATGTCAGCAGTTCTACAGAACAGCATGAGCTGAGCCAAGACTGTCATTTTGGACAGAGTCAGTGGGCCTGCCTTTTTGGGGTGCCTGAGATTTTCCTAAAAGTAACAAACTACTGATAGTCTAGGGGTCCTGAAATGATACAGTCTAAGGGTTTGGGTTAGGTTAGTTTTTTCAGCCAGCTAAAGAATTAAAAAGCAGGAGAAATCTGGAGCACAACAGGTAGCAGAAAAGAATCTCGAACAGCAGACAGCATCAACAGTGGAAGAAAATCCCTACCCCCTGATAAATAAGTATGGAGATTCCTGAGGGTGGTTGGATACTGCTGGCCATGGATAATGAGATTTGCTGAGACAGTCAAGCCCTTCTATGCCCGCACATGGAGAGCCCAACCTTTGGAATGGACTGAGACTAAACAGAAGGCCTTCAAAGCCATGAAAGAGGCCCTGGTGTCTGCCCCAGCCCTGGCCCTCCTAGATATTACTAAGCCATTCCACTTGTGCATGAACAATGCCAGAGGTGTTGTCTTGGGGATTCTCATATAAACCCTGGCAGCCTGGAAAAGACTGGTGGCAGATCTGTACAAGAAACTTGACCTGATCACAGCTGGATGGTCAACAGTTAGGAAAGTCATTACTGCCACCTTGCTGGTAAGAAAAAAAAAATCTGAAAGATTAACTTTAGCACAGAAACTGACAGTCCTGCATTCTGTTGAGACCCTCTTGAGGAGAGCATCCAAGAGATGGATGTCTAACACCCAGGTGATTCAATACCAAGCCCTGCTGTGAATTAACCTGCATTCGGTTCCACAAGACATCTGCCCTCAACCCTGCCAGTCTCCTGCCAAATGACAACTCCTCTGGTCCCCTGCATGACTGACCTTCTTGAGGTGACTGACCTGATCCAATCTATCAAGCCTGATCTGATTGGTATACCATTGGCAACACTGAATGAGGCAGTGTTCACAGATGGGAGCAGTTTCATCCAAGATGGAATATACACGGGGAAAAGTGGTGACCTAAGATAGGACTGACTATCTGGGTACAGTCTTTAAGCAGAGGAACCTCATCTCAATGAGCTGAACTTTAGCTTTGACTCAAGCACTCCTCTGGGGAAGACAAGGCTATCACCATATACACTGACAGCACATATGCTTTCCCCATGGCCCGTGTGATAGCTCTATATAGAGAAAGAAGATTGCTAACCACAGCAAGAAATAAATCAAAATAGAAAAGAAATCTTAGCCCTATTGGAAGTCATCTAGTTACCCAAGGAGGTGGCCATTGTCCATGGTAAAGGACACCAGAAAAGGGATTCCCCCTGTAGCCAGAAGTAACAGAGTGGCTGACTTGGCTTCCCCAAGAAGTGGCCTTAAAACCAGTGGGGACACTTCAAGTCTTGATAGCCCTGCCTAAGATGCACTTCCTGGACCACCTGGCATGGGCTAAACAAGAACTGGCTACACAGCATAAACAAGGATGGTGGATGCTGCAGGACAGACTGAGAAGTCACTGGCTTTGGGTCTCCACCAAGCCACCCACCTAGAGACCACACAAACTGCTGAGCTCCTCAAACCCAGGTATTATGTTCCAAATTGGGAAGCCTGATTGAAGATACCACTTTTAGATATGCTACCTGGGCTCAGGTAAATCCCAAAGGAGGAAGGAAGGTCCAGACTTGAGGAAATGAGCCTGGGAAACATTGGCAATTTGACTTTCCTGAAACTGGGCCTACTGGTTTAGCTATAAATATTTGCTGCCATTTGTAGACACCTTCTCAGGATGGGTGGAGGCCTACCCCACCCAAACACAGACTGGCCCAATTGTTACTAAAAAAGAAAAACAAAACTTATAGATTTGGACTGCCCCTAGCTTTGGAGTCTGACAATGGCCTAGCCTTCCATGTCTCAAAAGTGTCTCAAAATCTTACAAAGGTATTAAATATTAATTGGAAATTACAGTGTATGTAAGGCCCACAGAACTCATGTCAGGTAGAAAAGATGAATAGAACTCTTAAGGAGACTGACCAAATTGATCTGGGAAAACAGGCAAAACATTGGGCCAACTTCCCATCCCTTAGGCAGGGCCTGATATACTCCTCACTGGGAGGGACTTCCTCCTTCTAAAGTTATGTTTGGGAGACACCTCCCATCTTCTGCAAACTCTGAGAGACTTCCCGAGCAGAAATGTGTGATCACCCCTCTTTCCAGTCCTTGAAGGCTTTGCAGGAAGCTTGCAGGGCCATTGCCTGGACTGTGAAGGAGTCCTGCCATCTCCTGCTTCCAAATCTACCTAGCAGTTCCAGCCGAGAGACTTGGTTTGGATAAAGAGTTTCCCTGTCCCAACCTGTCTAGAAGGGATCCTATCCTATTGTTTTAGTTAGGGTTTTACTGCTGTGAACAAACACCATGACCAATGCAAGTCTTATAAAGGACAACATTTAATTGGGGCTGGCTTACAGGTTCAGAGGTTCAGTCCATTATAATCAAGGCGGGAGCATGGCAGTGTTCAGGCAGGCATGGTGCAGGCAGAACTGAGAGTTCTATATCTTCATCTGAAAGCTTCTAGGAAAATACTGACTCCCAGCAGCTAGGATGAGGGTCTTAAAGCCCATGCCCACAGTGGCACACATAGTCCAACAAGGCCACACCTCCAAATAGTGCCACTCCCTGGGCCAAGCATATACAAACCATGACACCAGTCATCCTCACCACCCTAACTATCAAAGTAGCTGGGGTTGTCTCTTGAAAAAAGGTCACTGGGGATGATGACAGATGAACCATCATTTGGACCTCAGACCTCTTAAAGATAAGACTGATCAGAGCTTACTAACCCAGGATACACAATTCCTGTTAGCCTCAACCAAGATGTTGGTACTTGGAAAAACTGGATGGTAAACTGTTATCTGTTATTACTCTTATGTCCCCTCCAGGGTAGAACAATATGGCTCTAGGGAGTGGACAGGAAGTCAGTAGATCAGGTTGTGGAGAAGACTGACTAGAAAAAGGCCGTCAGGGATTACAGTGCTTATGCCAAAACCATACAGAACCTCTGCCAAGGACAAGGTTCCCACACCATGTCCTCCAATCACCTGGCTTGCTTGTACTAACTGGCTAAAGGTCCTCCAACTCACTGGGAAGTCACACCTCACTTCATATGTTGTCCCCAGGTATATGGTTATAACGGAGAAGAGGAGAGGACTCATATTGGCTTTGATTCAATGCTAACAAAAGACAAATGGGTCCCAATTCTGGTCCTGATCCTAGAGGGGCAAGAATTGCCAGTGAAACTGCCATAGGCACCCCAGCCTTGAGTGCTGGGGAACCAAAACTTTAAGGAACTCTGGTTCTAAATAGATTTAGACCTAGATCATTTGGGGAATTCTGTTTCTAGGCTGGAGAGCCAAGTTGACTCCCTTACAGAGGTAGTCCTACAGAAATGAAGGAGGCTGGACCCCCTTTTATAAAACAAGGCCTTGCATAGGCTTAGGAGAAACTTGCTGTTTATATGCCAACCAATCAGGAATAATTAGAGAAAATTTTGCCATGGTCAAAGGAAACTGCAATAGGGGGAGAGGGGAGACATTCATCAGGTAAATTAGTATCAGTCTCTTGTTTACTTGGTCTCCATGGCTGACCACCTTACTATAAGCATCAGCCAGATTATTGATTCTTAGTCTGATGGAGCTAAAAGTTGAACCCTGAATTCCCAATTGCATGGCCAACTACATCACAGAAAATAAACTCAGTTAAGCTACTGGTCCTCAGGACCGACTATGCCCCTAGAACATAAGTCAACCATTTGACTCATTCCCATAGAACCAATGGGGAATGTGACAGGGCAAGACAGTGCACAGAGAATTACCAAACTCTATTCTAGGAACCCAAGGGCAAGATGCTCAGCAGTTTCAGGGGGTCTTTGCACAAGCAAACAGTTTAGGAGAAGCGCTTGCCTGTTGGGAGACCAGCAAGGAACTTTGCTGCCTGGAGCCAAGAGCCCAGAGTTAAGTTCTAGGAGATGAGATTAAGGAGTTTGCTTTATGTAAAGTCTTCAGATCATTGTGAGAACCTGGACTTTTTCAAGTTAAATGAAATAAGGAGACATTCTGGGCAGAAAGGTAATGAGATCCAATTTACATTTCAGATGAATCACTGGAACTACTTGGTTTGGAAGAGGCCTTAGTAAATGCAAGAAAACCAGCAGAGAGACTTTCTACGAACAGACAAGTTCTAGTCTGTGAACCAGGAAGGCAAAGTATCAGAGGCTCAACCCACTAGAGAGTGGGAAGAATTGGACAGATAGAAGCCAGACAAAAGTTAGTAGAGCTGACAAAGCTTCTCAAAGGATAGGATGAGGTGGAGTGAGGGTGGGTAATGAGCTTAAAAAACAAAAGTCTAAGGTCTCTGGCCTGAGCAATGAAAAGATGAAGTTGCATCTGTAGAGAGGTAGGGGCAGAGAAAGAAGAGGAACTGTCCAGACAAATCAGAGGTGAAATGTGCACATTCAACCAGCTGTAGATTACAAACACTTGGAAGTAGGAAAAACAGGTCTGCAGTGAGCTCGCACACAGTTTTCATTGGTCCCTAAACAACTATTTTCATAGCATTTATTGTCACCTATGCCCGCATAGGAGAAGAACTAGTCTGGACGAGGGCCTGCAGGTTGAAAAGACACTCGGGTCATTTGGAAGCCAAATGCCAAAGCTGTTTATTCCAGAGTTCTTATATAGTCATTTACACAAGGTTAAGCAAAACCACAGGAAGCCAGCAATGCTATCTAAGGGAACGTCTTGGTCTCATGATTCTTAGCCCACCTGAGCAAAACATCCTGCAGGGGTCATTAGCCCACCTGAGCAAAACATCCTGTAGGGGTCAGGAAATTGGTAAACAGTTCTCATGGGAACCAACACTTCCTGACCCAAGTCTCAGCAAGCCAAAGCCTTTCACCCCACATGTCACTCTTTTCTTTTTTATAAAGTAGCCTCTGTCTTAGGAATCGATCTCTGTCACCAGTGTCCTTACCCGTCTCTGGAAATCACTGCAGCCTTTGGCAGTGACTCCTGTCTTAGGTTGGTACCCTGGCCGAGAAAGTTGCCTGTCACGGAGGTCTACTTGTTTAGTAAAGAGTTTACATAAGCACAGGAGAGCAAGGCAGGCTGTCCTTTTAGGAATCCTAAATTTCCTAGGGCTCCCAATCTAGCCCATTCTTTGATGAAGCTTCCCAAGCGGTGAAACGAGTCCAAGAGACCAGTACCTTCTATTGGAGGAACCCTAGTCTCATTTACCAATAATATTTGGTGTAGCAAAGAATTAGTAAAATTAACAAAGGTAGCATTCCAGGCATCAGTTGAATAAATACTTATTCAACTGATGAACCATAAAGGAGGCATTCTTAACATGAGTAGGTAGCATACGTAGGAGAACAAGACCCATGACTAATGGCAAATAATTATCATGAGTATCCCATAACCAAGATGAGAGTTCATGTCTTGTTGGGTCAGCAGAGCGTTAGCCACTCGGGAGGCCAAGAGGTCCACAGTTTTGGCCATCTGGACAGAGCTTGAAATTGCAACGCCAGCTCCCACAGCAGCACCCACAGCGAGGGCTATTGCTGTGACAACTCTGTGGTGATTCCAAAGTCTCTCTTTTCTCTGACAAGAGTTATGGGGAGATTCTCTCCATCGCTCTGCACAGGCATCATGAGTGGTCGCATCACTTGGACAGTCACAGCTCCTTCGTCTCTAGCGGCGTTCCAGCAATTAGTCAACCTGCACTCAATCTCAGAACAGTTAAGCCTCTCATTATCAACAGTATTATTGCTATTATTAAGCACAAGAAAGAAAAAGGGGAGACTTAAACAAGGAAGGGATACACGAATAAAATTTTTATCTTTGATGATTTTTAAGGTAATTTCAAACTGATCACTCTGGTTCCAGGAGCCTGTGCCATTAAAGGCTATGCCCTGTTGTAACATTATAGGTGAGAGATCATGCAAGCATAGGGTCCACACAAATAGAACCCAGCAGATATGAAAAGTAAGGTTATAGGAGGTCACTGTTCCCCAGCAACCAGGTACAGGAGGAGAGGGAGGTGTCTGTATCAAGCTCCAATAATCAAGAGTTGTCACTGGATGGGGAATCATCAACAGGGCGCACACAGCGCTCAGGAACCCAAATTGGTGCCACAGCATCTCTAAGGAAAATACAAACTGCCCCTCGTACTTTTATCAACACTGGATCAGGACCTTTCCAGGCACCCATGTTCAAATCTTTCTACTTCACCTGGATCGAAGGTGCAGCCGTGCACTGCCAATGTCTGTCAGCAGCTGTTCTACTTCTTTATCCACAATTAAAAAATTAAAATATATAAAATATAAGATAATTGAGCCTGAGGGGAGAGGAGGAAGGTCTTTCCTTTTATTTTTTCTAAATAAGATTTCAATGTCTGATTATACCTCTCCAAGATAGCTTGACCCTGTGGATTATAAGGGATGCCCGTTTTATGGGAAATAGAAAAGTATTCACAAAAAGATTGAAAAGCCCTGCTTATATAGGCAGGGCCATTATCAGTCTTAATAGTGGCGGGAACTCCAGCATAGGCGAATGCTGCCAGACAATGATGACGAACATCCTTAACTCGTTCCCCTGTGTGTGCAGAGGCAAAAAGCAAACCTCTATAGGTATCAACAGAAACATGTACAAAGGAAACCTTTCCAAAGGACGGTATGTGAGTAACATCCATTTGCCATAAACCATTAGGACGAAGTCCACGAGGATTGACACCAAAAGATGGTTGATGAATAAAAGGTGCACATTCTGGACACTGAGTAGTAATTTTTAAAGCAGTGTCCCTAGGGCAGCCAGTTAAATATTTTAAACACTGTGCATTAATATGAAATTTATCATGTAATTGAATTGCATTTTCGCTGGGTGTGAGGGCAGCCCAAATGTCTCTAGTATGTGAATCTGCAACAGTATTGCCAGCAGCAATAGGTCCAGGCAGATTAGAGTGCCCTTGGACATGCCCTACAAAAAGAGGTTTAGTCCTTTGCCAAATTAAACCTTGAAGTAATTTTAAACTTTTAAACAAAGGTGTGGAGGGACTAATACAGGAAGCAGTTTCCAATGGCAATATAATATTGCAAACATCAACATTATCAGTATAAATATTCATGGCAGAATCTGGAAAATTTTGTAAAGCCATAATTACAGCTGTAAGCTCTGCCTGCTGGGCCGAGGTGGTAGATCCCTAAAATTTAAAAACTTGATCCTGGCACACCACCACAGAGCAGCCATTAGAGGATCCATCAGTAAACACACACAGATCATCATCCAAAGGAATCGAGACCACTATTTTCAGGAAACACACAGGATGTTCCTTAAAAAATTGCACCAATTTATGCGGGGGGTAATGATCTATTTTTGCAGGTGTAGCAAACATAAAGGATGCCCAAGAATCATTATGTAAACACAAATATTTAATTTGGTCCATACTATAAGGTACAACAATAACAGAAGGCGACATGCCAAAGGTTTGAATGCTCATCCAGTCCGCCTTCTGTAACAATTGTATAATCATATCATAATAAGCTTCAGCAATCCTTTTAGAGGATGCAGATAAATGGACCCACATTATCGGCCCAGTTTGCCAAAAAACTGCAGTAGGTGTATGCTGAGAGGGAACAACCAACTTAATTGTTCTTTAATAATCTCATCATCTGCCCTCAACGCGTCCCGGACCAATTTCCATAAGGACCAAGAGGTACGCTCGAAACATTGTGCAGACCATGTCGCTCCACAGCGCGGCACCATTCGCTCTGAATTCGCTGCCAATCGGTTAGATTTAAACTCCCATTGGTCACGAACCAGGGACAAAGTTGATTCACATCTTCCCACAAACCCCTGAGAGCTGTTTTCTTTACCTCCGTTCCCCGTATCTTTAACAAAATTAAAACCTAACTCTCTAAAAGTTCACCCATGACTTTTGCAGCCCGCAAACACTTGTTTCCTTTCGCCGCTGCTGCTTGTATCATCAATTCATTCCGCTCTTACTGTGGCGCCGCTTTCAGAACGATCTGTCAGGGATTCCCTTCTTTTCCAGATCTCGGTGGGACCTCCACTTGTCACCTACGCCCATATAGGAGATGAACTAGTCTGGACGAGGGCCTGCAGGTTAAAAAGACACTTGGGTCATTTGGAAGCCAAATGCCAAAGCTGTTTATTCCAGAGCTCTTATACAGTCATTTACACAAGGTTAAGCAAAACCACAGGAAGCCAGCAATGCTATCTAAGGGAACGTCTTGGTCTCATGATTCTTAGCCCACCTGAGCAAAACATCCTGCAGGGGTCAGGAAATTGGTAAACAGTTCTCATGGGAACCAACACTCTTCCTGACCCAAGTCTCAGCAAGCCAAAGCCTTTCACCCCACAATTTATACTGGATTGGGTACTATATGTAATCTATAAGTGATTCAAACTGCATGAAGAATGTGCTCGGGTTATAGTGAGATACTGTCATTCTAGATTAGAACCAGAGCACTTGAACATCCTCAGATTTTGACATTGTTTTGCAGGAGTCCTAAAGTGAGTGACCTATAAACAGAGAAGTGCCTCCTGGAGGAAGTGGGGACCAGAGAAAGGTTGGTTTTAAAGGTTGAAATCATAACCCATTTGGGGAAAATAGTCTTGTTTTGGGTGGGCACAAAGCTGCTTTTATAAGTTGTAATTGATTTAAAGTATTTGAAGATTCCAAAGCATGGTAGCATGAATCTGAGCCGTAAGTTTTTGTTTTTATTTTTGTTTTTTTAAATAGCTGAGACCAGAGAGATGGCTCGGTGGGCAAACATGCTTGCTGCTGAGGCTAGTGACCTAAATCAGTCCCACATGGTGAAATGAGAGAACCACCTCCTGGAATCTACCCTCTTCTACATAGGTCCTTGTGCGCAGGTGCACACGATAATAAAGGGTTAATACAAAGGTAACCATCGCTTCCTAAAAATCTATTCCAGGAGAATTTTGAAGGAGTATTTGTGATATTAAATAAAATTATGTATATGTAGATTACTTTTATGATTTTTGTCTATTCATTTAAGTTTGTTTTCATCTAAACTTTAATATGTAAAAAATGAGAATTGCTGCGTCTGAGGCCAGCCTGGTTTACACGGTAAGTTCTTCTGGCTACACAGAGCTACATAGCAAGACTCTGTCCCAATAGAAGGAGGAGGAGGAGGCTGAGGAAGAGGAGAAGGGGGAGGAAGAGGAAAAGGAGAAGAAGGAAGGGGAAGAGGGGGAGGAGGGGAGGAGGAGCAGGAGGAGAAGACAAGGATGACCTGGGGGTTTTGGCTCAGTGTGGAACATATATCCAGCTTGCTTGAGGCCCTGGATTCCATCTTGGAAAATAAATTCCCTTTAGTTAGAGAGAGGATTTTTTTTGTTGTTGTTCTTTTTAAAAATAGTAGAATATTTTCAGATACAATTAATTTTTGCATGCATAGGGCATTTGAATAATGAAATTCAGCCTTTACAGACCATAAGAAAAGGTTTTAATTGCCAGCACAATTGCTGCCTGTATGTAAAGCCAACCTTGAGAACCAGGACAACTGGCCAGCAAGGTTCTCATACAAATAATTATTTTCTATACAGAAAGCACAATAAAGCTTCCCAGTTTTGTAAACGTCACTTTTATTTCCTCAGACCAAGTGATGAGATGAGAGCCATATCCAAGCTGTGTGACTCCAGCTTGGGCTGAGCCCAGAGTGATTCCTTCTGTTCTAACCATCCCTGGGCCTGGAAGCCTCTGTGGAATGTAACTGATTCAATCTGGCTTTTCTCAGTTTCTGACTGAATTGCTCCCCCTGGCCTCATATAACTTTGGCAATTATGTTCTACTCTTCTGGCTCCTTCTCACTCTCTGGCTAGTTCTGTCTTGACCTGTGTCTAGTGTTTTCTCTCTGCAACTTGTTTCTGTAAAACTGTCCCAGTAAAACTGTCATAAACACAGCACACACCTCACATATCACACACCACACCACACCTTTTCTCTCTCGATGCTCTTAAGTAGCCTCTCTTTCCTGTTCTCATGTAAGTTGGACATTTCCTATCTCCGACTGATGCTGTCAAATCTTTCTCCGATTCATCACTTTGTCTGCCCCTCCATTATAGGTCCCTTTCAAACATGGCTGCTTCCTTCTACAAACTAGCCTTGCTTTCATTGTTAGGGATCAAAGCTGTGCACTGTGGGCGTGACTGCATTCTGGACAGATCATACTAAAATGCAGGGAGGGTCCGCATTCTGGTAGATCACATCTTTGGATGTGATCCCTGCCAGAGCAACCATGTTGCTAGATTAAAATGACAGTAACAGTGTCCAAATTGAAAGATCTCCTCAACACTCCTGAAGGCACTGACTGCTATAAACTTCCTCACACTTGAGAACAAGGCTCGACATCACTTCTTGAATTAAACCCAAGGAAATGTCCCTCTCCTTTTGTTGTTGTTGGGTTATTTCCTCAGAGCACTGTCACTTTGATAATATATAGAACTTAGTTCTGCACCGTCATTAGGCCTCCTGCTAAGTTACGAGTTTCCCAATACAGAGACCATCTTTAAATCCCTGGCAACTGGGCTGTGCCAAGCTCCAAAACATTATGCTGAGTTAAAACAAGGCTAGCAAGTTCTCTCAGGTTTTAGTGCACAGAGATGCCTGCCTTCTTCACCACTGTGTGGCAGCAAAGTACAGAATTCTTGCCCTTTTAGTTAGATGTCAGCCAGCATGAAGATTCAAGTTGAAGACCCTAGTCGTTGTGAGAATTCCTTTCCTGACAAGATGTAAATAACATCTGTTCCCTTCTCATAAGGTCCCAGTGACAAATGAAAGTCCCATTCCACCCAAGTTCAGCTTGGGAACCAATCGATTTCCTATACTTAAAAAGCATACGGTGTGGTGGTTGTTTTTTTGTCAACTGGCCTAAGACATATCTGGGAATAGGGAATCTTGGGAAAATGCCTCCATAAGATGGGCCTGTAGGAAAGTCTGTAAGGCATTCTCTTCATTAATGATTGATATGGGAGGTGCCATCCCTGGGTAGGTGGTCTTAGATGGTACAAGAAAGGCCAAACAAACCAGGAGGAACAAACTGCTATGACATCACTGTCCATCACTGAAGGAAGTTGGGGCAGAAACTGAAGCAGTAGCCATGGAAGAGTGTGGGCTTCCTTCACTGACAGACTTCAATGTGAAAGTTCAGTCAAAATAAACCCATTCTAGCCAGGCAGTGGTGGCGCACACCTTTAATCCCAGCACTTGGGAGGCAGAGGCAGGTGGATTTCTGAGTTTGAGGCCAGCCTGGTCTACAGAGTGAGTTCCAGGACAGGCAGGGGTACCCAGAGAAATCCTGTCTTAAAAACGAACAGACAAACAAAACCAAAATAAACCATTCTTTCTGAGGCTGCTTTTGGGTCATGGTGTTTGATCACAGCAGTAGAATCCCTAAGTAGCATAGGCGAGGGGCTACTTGCAGAAGTGCAGGTGACCCCAAAGCTGCCACACTGGAAAGTCTTCACCCAGCAGGGTTGATGGCTTTTCCTTGACTGCATTGACACAGCCCCCTTCAGGTGTCTTCTGCTAACCAACATGCTGTAGCATCTTCTAAGGCCCATACAGTTAGGGCAGAATTGCATGCACCTGTGCTGGGAGGAGCACCTGGACTTGAGGTGAGGGTCCAGTAACCTTCCCTCGTCCTCTGTGAGGGAACATAAGCAATCAACGGACACAATTGTGACGGACACTTCTAGGCAGACACAGTGAATTGCTGTGGACTGCACCTACTTTATTTGGAGGCCCACATCCCACAATGCTGGGTTTAGAAGGATGAAATTATAGCATGACCTCACTGTCGATGTTGTGCATCTCTGTGTTGGTTGAATAAAAGATTTGTTTCTAGAGATAGGTTTCACTGTGTAGCCCAATCCGGCTAAAACTCTGCCTCCTCCTCCTGCCTCCCATATGTCGAGACCATAGGCAGCTTATAATAACATATTTCAATGTAAAATATAGCTTTTATACGATGGAGTATATTAAACAAATACTTATTTTTAAAAAGACTTTAGCTTATTTACTTCCTACTCAAAAGTATGCATGAATAACTTGTCAACTCAGTTTAAATAATAAGTGAATTGCCTGGCCTCGTGGCACATTGCTTTAGTCTCCCCCACTTGGGCTGCAGAGGCAAGCAGATCTCAGAGTTTGAGGCCAGCCTAGTCTACAGAATGAGTTTCAGAACAGCCAAAAATACACAGAAAAACCATCTTGCAAAGAAAGAAATAGAAATAATAGATATATTATGAATAATCAGTATGAAATAAAAATTTATAAAAATTGGTTTTTAAAGTCATGAACATAGTGATTTATATGTTTTACTTAAGCAAATATTTGAACCTCATAAGAAAACAATAATAAGGAAACTACAAATAATATACCCTGAAATTATTAGAACGTGAAATTGTATATGTAAGCCACTTGCAAGTTCATAAAATACAGATGCTAGGAAGAAGATTGGGAAAGAAATGTGTTGGGAACAAGAGTTATCAGACTGGTGACATCTCGAGTTAATTGTTTCTCTTCTTAAGCTTTAATTCTGTAATTCTGGTTTAAAGAATATATTTTGGTCTTTTCTAAAACATAACACCCCACCCACAGGGTCTCATGTAGCTCAGGCTGGCCGTAAAGTCACTGTGTAACTGAGGATGGTCTTGAACTCCTGCTTTTCCTGTCCCTGCCTCCCAAATGCTAGGATTTACCCATGTGCCACTGGGCCTGCCCAAATGAACTTACCTTTTAAGACCTTTTCCAGGGGCTAGAGAGACAGCTCCTTGGCTAAGAGTGCTTGTTCTTGCAGAGAATCAGTTTCCTCCCATCACCCACATCTGGCAGCTCTGTAACCTACAAGGTACACTATGACCTCCTCGGGCACCCTTTTACACTTAGCATACAAATATACACAAGTGTACACATAAACTAAGAAATAGTAATGATAGTGTTAAAAAATTATTTTTTGTTTGTTAAGGTCTCACCCCAGTTGGCCTGGAACTCACTATGTAGACCAGTTCTCAAACTGACAGAGATCCACCCAGGTGCTGGGATTAAAGAAATGCACCACTGCTTTCCAGCAAGACCTGTTCATATGTAGTTGCTAGTTGAAACACCTGAAGTTAACAAAAACCAAACCTTTAAGTCACATTGTGTTATTGTCATCTTAAAGATAGGAGTGGGTTATGAAACCATGTAGAGATTTAAAATGCATGGCCTTGAACCAGTGGAAAACATTGCCTGTCTGTATGCCATCACAATTCTCGGGCCTTCCTACAGGAGAGACTACTACATAGGGCCCCATTTGTGGGAGAGAGTCATGCAAGATCCCTGAGTGCATTCAAACCCAGATCAATGGCACAGTGACTAATAAGAACAGGCAGTAAGGTACAGCGATCTTTACCCTCCAGCAGGGCTGGCGAAAGAGCCCACAAAACAGCTATCTGGGGGCATGTTTAAAAGTGTGTGTTTTGCTGCATGTATGTCAGTGCACCACATGTGTGCCCCGTGCCCATGGGAGGAGAGAAGAGGGCATCAGGTCCCCTGGAAATGGAGCTGTGGGTACTTTGTGCACCACCATGTGGTCCTCTGGAAAAGTGGCCGGTGCTTCTAACCACTGAACCATCTCTCCGGCCCATAACTGAGGCGTTTTAAAGCATCTGCTAACATAGTTAACACGTTTAATGTTTCAAGGCAAAATTCAAGTCACCTCTTAGGACATGGGGAGAGGTGGAAGCTCTGAGTGTGTGAAGTCCTAAGTGAGTGTGTATTGTTGACAGGAGCCAGCCATGGGAAAGACCATAGCCTCAGACCCATGGGAAGGCACAGGCATGATGAGGCTCAGAGGAATAGCAAAGCCTTCCTTTGGTCCACGTACAGATGTTGAGATAGTACACCATAGCTTTCTCTCCCTGTATGTTTATGGCCTGAAGACTGCCCCCTACAGAGACTGTCCCTACCCAGAATTGCTATAACTGCCTCCATTTTCAGCTGTATGGGTTAACCCCAGCTCTCCGTTCATAATAAACAGGCTGAGGTTCTTGGGTGCTGAGGCTTCTCCATCAGGGCCCAGGTCAGTCAGTCCCTGCATCTCTTTGTGTTCCATGTCCTTTCTTCGCCACTTTTGTCAACCTAGGCAGGTCCATCCCTGGAGCTGTGCTAGGCATGGCAGACCTTCTTGGAAGAAAGTCTGCAAAGTAGGGCCATTTTACTTTAGATTTAAATATTTTAAAAAAAATCCTGAGTGCAACTGAGTGCTGTACTGACACTGTCCCGATGGCAATATTAATTTAATGTTGTCAAATTAATTTCAAAGCTTACACTGACATCTGCCCACTTTGGCTGGATTTGGTTTGGAATGAGTGGGACTCTGCCTGCCAAAACAAACAGAAATTTGAGCCAGGAGATCCCAGGGAAAGATGGGGCTGGCAGACAGTAACAATAACAGCTGGGAACTCGTAGAGCATGTACCGCAAGCCCCACCCCTACCCACTTAGACTTGTCATCTCAGTCCCACACAAGCCTCTTGGCCACTCAGCATCCCATTTTGCAAATCAGAAAACAATTTGCCTAGGTATTAAGTGAAAGGGTTGAATAATTTAAAAAAAAAATACCCTAGCGCACTTGTAATCCCAGAACTGGGGAGGTGAAGGCACATGGATCTCTGGGGTTCATTGGCCAGAATTTCAGGCTAATGAAAGACCTTGTCTCAAAACACAAGGTAGATGGTGCTGGGAGGAGGGGACAGATATCCAAGGTTGTCCTTTGGTTTCTACACACATATGCATGTGCACACACATACATGCACGCATACACACACACAAAACACTTAGCATGAAACTTAGTACTGAATAGTAAAATGCTGACCTTCCGTTTAAAAAAAAAAAAAAAAATCCTACAAAGCCATGGACAGTGGCTGACCTATTTGGGAGTGAAACAGGAAAACCAGGAATTCAAGACCATACTCAAGTAGAGTGAGTTCAAGGTAACCAGGGCTACATGGGGCCCAGTAAATAAATGAGATGATAAATAAGTGCTATGGGCTGGCAAGATGGCTAGGCAGGTA
Source organism: Rhynchomys soricoides (assembly GCA_019843965.1). NCBI lineage: Eukaryota > Metazoa > Chordata > Mammalia > Rodentia > Muridae > Rhynchomys > Rhynchomys soricoides. The sequence goes on along the minus strand of JADRCH010000014.1, from coordinate 8,932,361 downwards.
CCGGACGGCTGGGTAGGTAATGGCTCTTGTTGCCAACCTGAGTAAAATCTTCAGGACCCACATGGTAGAAGGAGAGAACTGACTCTGAAAGTTGGATCTGCCTTAGGCTGGAGGACATATTATCAGGACCTTGTTAGAGACTCCTGGGATCCTCAGAGCGACAAGAAGGGCCCAGGCCATGTGCTCCTACTCACCCAGAGCCTTCCTGAGCTGAGAGGAAGTTCAGCCAAGCACCTATCCATCCTCATTACAGACCCACCCACAAAGCCCTGGAATCCTCATCTGGCTGACAAATGTAGATACAGGTTAAAGGTGTGCAAGGATCCTGATGCTCAGGCAAGGGCTCTTTCCAGTGTATTCCACATGCTTCTCCTTTTCCGATGTAAGCACAGCTGGTTGTAGCAGCGACACTTCCCCAGTAAGCGAATCAAAGGCATAATTACAAGGGCTTGGGAATTTATGGTGCTAGATGGGTAATTTGGGTTTCATGTTTAATCCCAAAATGGATGACCCAGGGTCAGAAAGATTGGCTTTCCAAGTGTCACCTCTGCCATCTGGTGGTCAAATGACAATATAACCACAACAACTGGGCATTGATACTGTCATCACGTAAGCCGTACATGACCTTGGGGTCGGGTGAATGAATTGTGAAATCTGACTTGTAAGGCCTGAGATGACAAAATAAAATGTTAAATATACAAATAAAGGTTAAATGTCTTCCACGATGTTTCAGCTCAGCGTGAGAACTGTGGAACAGCCCCTTCATTCATTTCTTCAACAAATATTTATTAAACACTGTCTTAGTTGGTTTCCCTGGAAACAGACCTCAGGCAGAGACGTGTGTGAGGGAGGGTGGATGGAGACACTCTTGAGAGCAACCTTTGTAAGGGTTTGAGGGGAAAAGAACTGGTTGGAAAGAGTTGAACTGAGATGAACTTGCAACAGAGGCCTGGGCCAATCCTGCTATGAGCTGTGAAGCTGGCTGGCCAAGCAGACTGAGCCTTGACATTTCTGTATCCAGTAGCCATTAGATGAGCCCTGAGCTACCGCACACAATGTGACTGCCTGAGGGGAAGAAGCTCCTTGATCCTAGCGGTAGAGCCGCACCACAGCATCCACTGTAGACATTTATGCTCATCAGAGCCCTAACCCTAACCAGATCTAGAGATATAGAGTTGGGATGGTATAACATCAATGCCTCTAAAGGTATCCAGGAGCACAGAGAACAGAAAGAAATGCACGGGGTTCGTTTGGTTTGTTTGGTTTTGTTTTGTTTTGTTTTTAAATCAAAAACCAAAAAGCAAAGACGGTCAGAAAATGACTTAGTGGCAAAGAAAAATCTTTGCTTTTCATTACAACCGCAGAGAATTTTGAGCATCCGTGGGGGGGGAAGCACGAGCTCCTCTCAGCTTGTATAAACAGTGAAGAAAAGACCCTCCCGGAAATACCCCTACAGAGGTTTAATCAAAACCCTCGGGGTTGGCTTCCATGTTCATCTGTAAGAGTCTGGCTCCCTTTGTTCCCTTTGGCTGTACCTAGGCAGACATGATGGGGCACTGTTGGTAAGGAAGGCTGCCTATAGGCAGGTGTCATTCTTGGGCAAAGGTTTGGGCTGACGAATCGTTTTCCTCATGGGTAGTTCTTTGGAAACTAGGAAAGCTGGCTCCTTGTACCTGTGTAAGTAGATCCTGAGAAGTTTGCAGCTCTCTGCTCCGACCTATTTTGTGTTCCCTGACCTGACTGCTGGCCTCAGCCGTTCCTTCATCTGCTTCCCTTTCTTCTTCCTCTTCTCTCAACGATGTAAACTTCATTTCCTCTCAGAGAAAAGCAATTCTCTCAAGGAAAAGGTTCTTACTTCTTGTCCCCAACGTGACAGTGAACTCTGTAATTTTAGATATAAGCTTAAATATTTGAAATGGACAAAAATATTTCTGCAAGATTTCAGGAAATCCTTTCAGAGCTTAAAAAATCCAATATATAAAATGTATAGTATAATGTCACTCTCACACACACACACACACACACACACACACACACACACATTTCTTACGGCTGGTTGTGGCCCATGACCTTAATACCAGCACTCAGGAAACAGAGGTAAGTAGATCTCTTTGAGTTTCAAAACAGCCTGGTCTAAATAGCAAGTTCTAGGCCAGCCAAGGTATGTAGATATGTAGTAAGACCGGATCTCAAAAAACTAAAAAACTAACAACAATTAACAACACAAAAGCATTTCTTCTCTCTGGTTTATCTGTAGGTGCCATTCTCTAGGTTAGGAGAGCTGTGCTGGCCTGAGGTCTTAGTGTGGCAGAGGAATGAGATAACATCCTGAAGCCCCTGTCTTCAGAGCTTCCTGTCTGGATCTCCTGCCTGAGGACCTCTCTCTCTCTCTGGCCTCTCCCTAGCCAGCTCTTCCTCCCAAATTCTCTGTTCTACCTGAGCCATAAGCAAGAGAAAATTCTGGAAGGCCTTTTTCCTCTACTCTCTTCTGCCTGATGAATCATCAAGTTTTAGACAGCTCTATGTTTGCTATTGCTGTCTAATTTGTGACACTGAAAATTCCCTCCCCACTGGGGCTTTACAGTCTCAGTACTTTTGAGACATCTTTCTTTTTTAACTATTTTTTAACAATCTATTTTTATTATTTATTATTTTATTATTTTTTAACAAATAGATTTTTTAACAATATATTCTAATTATGGTTTCTCTTCCCCCTACTCCTCCCATGAGCTACACCCCTGCCTGAGAACATGTGTTTCTGACAAATATGGACAGCAACATCAAAGCTCGGGCACACTGAGAACCATCCTCATGCCGGTGTCCTGCCGTACTAGGGATTTTGAAAAATACAGGACACTTCTTTGCTTAAAACTCTTTAATGGATTCAGACTTGGGAGCACACGCCTTTAATTCCAGCACTCAGGAGCCAGAGGCAGGCAGATTGCTGAGTTCAAAGCCAGCCTGGTCTACAGAGTGAGCTCCAGGACAGCCAGAGTTACGTAGAGAAATCCTCTCTTGAAAAACAAACAAACAAACAAACAAACAAATGAAAAAACACAGGCTCTTTAAGAGATCTCCATGGTGACGGTGTGCCGGCACTACTTGGCAGCCTTTCCAGCCACTGCTGTGATGAACATGTAACACAAAAGAAACTTGGGGCTGACTGACTCTTCCAGTGTTTTGAGACTCAGATCATCTGGCATTGCCTTGAGAAATCTTTTTTATATTTAAATATATTAATTGTCCATAAGAATGAGTTTCATTTTGTCACTTTCATACACGCATATAATGCATTTATTTTTATTTTATGTGAATGATTTTTCCCCTGCATGTGTGTCTCTGCTCTTCCAGAAGACTCAGATTAGCTTCCAAGTACCCACGTTGTAGCTCACAACCATCTGTAACTCCAGTTCCAGGGGATCAAATGCCTGTTCTAGCCTCTGCAGCCCTGCACATACCATGTGGTACACAGACATATGTGCAGGTGAAAGACTCATATACTTAAAATAAAAATAAATATCTTTTTAAAACATTCAACAGATGTACGTGAAATTTTAAAAGGTTTTGAGATGGAGCCTCACTGTGTTGTTGCCTGGGCTCATGTTTAACTTCTGAGCTTAATTTTGCCCTAGCCTCTCAGGTCACTGCTTTATGAGCCCAACCCCTGAGCCTGAGCCCGATCACTGAGTCACATCCCCAGCCCTGCCCTAACTCTTCCACAATTTCTGTTAAGTTGACAAGTTTCATTAAGTCAGTTAGGTTTGTTACTTTAAAAATCAACTGAAGAAACACTCTCCACTAGGAAAGAATCACACCAAACTTCAAAACATGGAGCTACAATGTGAAGCCGTTTAAAATTGGTTCTGCTCCTGATGTCATGGAAAAGGGATGGAAAAATGAAAGTCAGAGAGGAGGGAGTGGTCTGCAGCCTGTCGTGGAAACTATTGGACATCTTAAGGGATGAAGTAATCCCAAATTCTGGAATAAAAATATTACCCATCAAATGTAAAGGAAGCCACACAGCAGCAGTTTTAGATTCTAGTCTCCTGAAAAAAAAAAAATGTATTCCTACTGCATCCCAGTACACTAATGTCTGTTACACATATTGGATGCTTTTTCATACTTTAAAAAATACATTTTTGGGGATAGGGAGACCGCTCAGTGGGTAAAATTACTAGCAAGCAAATGCACAGCATGAAGCTCTGAGTTAAAAACCAGCACCAGTTTATAAAGATGGGTGTGGCCACATGTGCAGCAATAGCCCAGCACTGTCAGGAGGACAAGACAGGCAGAGACGGGAGGATCACCGGGGTTTCCAGGCTGCCAGCCTAGCTTCAGTGGTAAAGAGTGATAGAATAGGACCCCTCTGGCTTCCACACACGCACAGGCATGTCGTCACTCCTTGTCCTGAGTGTGCTTATGTGCCACACACATATTCCACACATGTACGCATATTTACTCACACTCTACACACACACATGCATGCACGCACATTTTTTTCCAATAAAATATACATATGACAAAATCTTTTAGATTTTTATTTAGTGAGTGTGAGTGTTTTGTCCGTGTGTATGTATGTGTACCATGTACATGCCTGGTACCCACACAGGTCAGAAGAAGGCATTAGATCCCCCGAAACTGAAGTTATGGATGATTGTGAACCACCGCATGGGTACTTGGAACCAATCTCAGGTCCTATGCAAGAGCAGCAAGTGCTCTTTACCACTGAGCCATCTCTCCAGCCCCTATGCGTTCTTGTTAGAGACCTGGATATGACCTACTCATTTACCATCGTGACTGTATGTTTATCTTTATGGAATAAAGACCATGATGGACAGAGAGATCATGCTTCGAGGAAGAACTCATCATCCTGGCCTTCTTGGATGCTGTGATCAGATTTCTTCAGCTCTCTCTCACCCCCATCAGGGGTTCTTTACACTGTTGCCATGACCAACACACAACCATCCTGAGAAACCCACATCCAACTGCTGATCCTGAGGAGAGGTCTGACTCTTTCAGGTCACTGTGGGGTACCACTGACTGTAGACTCCCTGATTTGACAGGCATTGTTATGTACACCTTTAGTCCCAGTAATCAAGAGGCAGAGGCAGGCAGATCTCTGAGTTTCAGGACAGCCTGGTCTACAGAGTGAGTTCCAGGATAGCCAGGTATAGAGAGAATATCTGTGTAGTGTATGGATGCATCATCTGTCAATTAAGAATACTTACGGCCTATAGGAAAGAGTAGACTAGAAGGTGGGACATCAGGGAAGCAGAAAGAATTCTGGGATAGAGTCAGGTGTGGGGAGATAGATTTGCCCATGAAGATGTGAGGAGATGGTCACATGGTACCTGAGCACAGGTAACCAGTCACATGGCAGAATGTAGGCTAGAATAGATGGGTTATTTTAAGTTATGATCTAGTCTGAGAAGATCCTACCTATATGGTCAAAGCCTTTTTTCTGGGAGCATGGTCTGGGAGGTTGAATCGGATCCTACTTCTACAGCCAGGGCTACACAGAGAAACCCTGTCATGAAATAACAAAAACAAAAAAGGCTAACTGAATCATTGACTGAAGCTTTACGGAGCACAGAACATAGCTTTCTTGCTGGTCCTATGTCCTCCGTGAGCACTCTGCATTGCCGGACCCATATCAGCTTCTAATTCCACAGAAGTGAGCAGAGACACTTATTAGCAAATTTATGGAAAGAGGCTCATTTGTGGTTCGTTCCTGCTCTACTCAAGGGAAGTTAGAATACTGATCGATAACAGCTACACTTCCCTCTAGAACTGTGCCCATATCTACATTAGTTTTACTTTGCAGATGGATGACTCTTTTTAATTTTAAGATAGGACCTCACCATGTAGACCTGGCTGACCTGGAACTTGGTATGTAAACCAGGTTGGCCTTGAACTCACAGAGATCCACTTACCTCTGCCTTCCAAGTGTAGTGTTAAAGACATATGTAACTCTCTTATCCTGTTTATTTCTTTCTTGGTTCAGGAAAAACCCAGGCATCTTCCAGGTAATAGAATCACAAAATTCCATTCAAACAACTTGAGGAAATTAAGAATCACCTAGGAAACAAATCTCTGGGTGTGTCGTGAGTGTTTCTAAAGAAGTCTGACTGTGGTGAGATCGATCTTAAATGGAGACAATCCACCCCATCTGTTGGGGTTCTAGACTGACAGTGGAGTCATGGGTGGGGCACCAATATTGTCCCTCTTCCTGAAAGTGGATGTGGTCTGGCCGAGCCCCTTGATTCCTGCTAGCACAGCTACAGACTCCTGTTCCTCCATCCATTCTTCCCCACGAAGGCCTGTCCTCCCAAACCATCACCCAAATAAACCCTTTCTTCCTTGACTTACATTTTCCAGGCATCTTGTCAGATCAGTGTCAAAATGACCCGAAATAACCATTCATCCATTCATCCAACAAACATTGAGTGAGTGTCTATTTCGAGTCTTGTTGTCTAAAGAAACAAAGCATGGAAGGGATGTGTCCATTTCCTACTGAATTTCATCCACTGCTGAAGGTTAGCAGTGCAAGGGAGGCAATAATTAAAAAACACACCTCTATCTACATTTATGTATTTATTTATTTATGTATTTATTTATGGTTTGTTGAAGTATCTCGTGAAGCTCAAAATGGTCTCAAACTTGCTATTTGGTGAAAGCTAGCCTTGGACTCAGGATCCTGCTGCTTCTATCCCTCAAGTGCTGGGATGTAGTAGCATGCTCTGGCTTTGAATACTTATATTTCAAATGTATGGAAAAGTATCAAAGCTGTACGGGTGACATCATTAATTGTGTATGCTTTACTGTTACAGAGGGAAAGAGGCTACAGTGAAGGAACAAGGAAGAAAGTGAGTCTTCTGGCTTTTGATAATCCAGAGAAGCCATCCTCACAAGGCTCTCACAATATAAAGGAAAAGGAAGTGGTCCACCAGCTGAAACCCCCGCCATTCCCAACAGAGAGAACAACAGAGAGAACTCAGCTTGGTGCTGAGACCAAACCGGAAGCTGATGCAGAGACCAAACAAACAGCAAACAGCAGGTCTGGGAAGATGTGGCAACAACGTTTCCATGTTCAGACTTTCCACAGATGCTTCTCTTTCTGAGATGGTCTACACTCTTTCACTTTCTACCCAGGTTAACGCCTTGTCTTCCTGTCTTTGTTGAGATGCTTCAGGGAATATGCATTCCCACAAGTCTGAGCTTGCTGAGTTCGACAGGGGCTGGGGGCTGTTCCATGCTCTGGTAGTGTCTCTGTCTGTTACAGCACCAATCACACCAGATTTTAGTTGATAATTTACTTGTCCGTGTTTTCCCCTGACTCAGTTCTAACCTCCTTAAAGGAAGGGCTTAGTCACTGTCGGTCACCAACTGTCAGCACGATGCTTAAAGAAAACAGGGACCTTAGGCTTTAACTCAAAGGTAGAGTATTTGTCTAACGCGTGTGAGGTCCTAGCATGGGCAAAAGAAACCATTACTGAATGTATCAGGTCTGGTTTGTGGAATGAATAGATGACTATTTCCAAATGCAGTAAGAGCTTAGAGAACAGAAGTCTGGAATCGTGCTTATCCAGTATTATTGTGTGGTCTCCATTTTAAGGTACCAAGAATAACAGGAAAGGATGGAAGACAGAACTTTCATGAAGGTTGGGTTTGTAGCTCATTGCGTAGAATGTTCGTCCAGCATACATGAAGCTCTGGGTTTTGACCCAAAGGCCACATAAACTAGATATAGTGGCACAAAACTTTAATTTTAACACACTATGAAGACGGAGGCAAGGGGATCAGAAGATCAATGCCATCATTTATTACACATAGTGAGTTTGAGGGCAGCTCAGGCTACATGACTCTCTCTCTCTCTCTCTCACACACACACACACACTTTATATTCTAATAGAAAAAGAGTAATGATAGACAAATTCCTGAAGTGAAGGAAGAGGAGAATTTCTTAATCATACAGGGAAATCAGAGAAAACCTTACCAGGAATGTTATATTCAACAGGAATGATGGACTCACTTGTAATTACTAGGCAAATACAAAATTGGTAACATTATGAACAATACTTTTTAAAAATTGCCCCATCATGGGCTGGAGAGATGACTTGACATTTAAGAGTACTAGTTGCTCTTTCATCAGACCAGAACTCAAGTCTCCAGCACCTACATGGCAGTTTATAACTTCTTGTAACTCTGGTTTCAGGAGTTTCTGTCAGATGCCCTCTCTGGCTGCTTCAGGCAATGCCTGCACGTGCTGCACATATAGACACTCAGACACGTGTGCCCACACACACACTAAATAGTCTTTGAAAACAGCTCCACTAATGTGGGTCAATGCTGTGTTAGTCACTTCTGCTTCACTGTGGTTAGATACCTGACAAACAAGACAAACAACTGAAGGAAGGAAAGATTTGTTTGGGTTCATGGTTTCAGAGATTTTAGTTCATGGTGGCTGCCTCCATTGCCTTTGGTGAGGCACATTATGGCAGCAGAAGTATGTGGAGAAGCTTGTTTACCTTAGGGTGAACAGGATGTAAGAGAGAGAAAGAAGGAGTAAAGGCCATGTATAACTCTGTCAGAGGCACACCTCCAGTGACCTGTTTCCTCCAGTGAGACCCTATTTCCTAGTTTTCAGCACCTCCCAAAACAGCTCCACTAGCTGAAGACAAAACTGTCCACATATGAACCTCAAGGGACGTTTTGAATTCGAGCCATAGCGCATGTCGTGTCTGTTCTGGTGATATCATGGAAACAGTTGTGCAAAGTGTTGTTCTTTTGGCTGTCTCTTTAGGTCTAGCAAATCATCACAAGATGTACAAACCGACTGTCCATCTTACTTATTTTCTCATAATGGTCAAAAAATTTCCTGTTTCTAGAGCATTTTAAAATCATGGACTAACACAAATAAAATATATCAGTATAAATTCTATCAGTACAAATGTCGGTTGTTAACCAGCAGGCCTGAGTAAGAACAACTAATGCGGGTATCTGACAAGATATCAGGCTGAAGACATAGCTCATGGTAGAGTACTTGCCTGCCATGTATTCCTGGGGTTCAAGCTCTCGTGTCATTGCAAACTCAAGGATGAATTCAAGGCTGTCATAGCATGGCCCCGTTGGTGAATTTTAGGTTTATTTGTTTTATGTGTTTATTTCTTAAGTATGAGTTCTGAGAAAATTAAATTAAGAAATCTTAAGGTCTTAGAAGGTCTGTAAGGAATGGAGAATTCTGACAGGGGGTCATGAAGGGCTCTCCTTTTTCAAAGCAGGGGACAGTGAGTAGCTGTGCTAACAACATTTAGTAAAGGTTGGGTGACATGCTGCAAGCTGATCCACAGAAGAGTGGAAAACTGATCTCTTCCACACAAATTTCCTCCCCAGAGCCACAAAGAAGCTGGTCCAATATGTCTGAACCTCTAGAAGTGGGAGCTAAGTAAACTTCTTTTTAAAAACATTATTCACCCTTGTGTATTTTGTTACAGTAAAGAAAAATGAACAATATACCATGCGAGTGTGTTGCTACCAATAGTGTTATTGAGCCTTCCTATAAATCAAAAGGGATTGTGAGTTTGGAATCCTAGGACAGGGACCGGGGATATAACTCACTGGTAAGCACTGGAATGCACGAGGCCCTGTGCTTGCAAACACAGATTTAAAAAATCCTGGAAAAGTATTTGGGTAGACAGTTAAAATGCCAGACTTTCATACTTATAAGTGTGTATTAATTGTTTTAACTTGAAAAGTATACAATCACAGGGCTGGAGATGGCTCAGCAGCTAAGAGCACTGGCTGCTCTTCTAGAGGACCCAGGTTCAATTCCCAACACCCACATGGCAGCTCACAACTAACTGTAACTCCACTTCCAGGGGATGTAATACCTTCTTTTGACTTCTGGGGCACCAAGTACATACAAGTGCATGGGCGTGCATGTAGGTAAGATACTCATACCCACAAAATAAAATAATATTTTAAAAGTATATGGTCGTGGAATTCTATTTGTAGTAACAGATTCTACCTGAGTACAAATTGCCTAAGAAGAAGAAATCTTGTCTTTATTGTTCACCTTATTTTGATACTGTAAGTTTAGGATGTTGGGGATTGGTTCTAACGCTCTGATTTAACCGGGAGTCTGCTGTCCTTGTCTCCAGTTGGTTTTTGATTGATAAATAAAGATGCCAGTGGCCAATAGTTGGGCAAAGGGACCTTGCTTGGGCTAGGAACAGAGAGAGAGAGTGGAGGAAAATTGCAAGGTTTTGGAGGGAGACGGATAAGATTTAGAGCTGCAGAGGGAAAATCATCTGAAATGTAGGTGAGAAGGAATGTAGCCCCTGGAGGGGCTGCTCAGAAGTGTCTTGGGCAGCAAAGACTAGAGGCCCATCCAGAAGGAACAGGACACCAAAGATAGATCATAGATTTAGAGAGTGTTGAGTCAGGAGGAGTACCAGAGAGAAATCTATATTAGCCAGGGGAAGATTTGAACTGCTCAGCCTTTGAGCTAGCCAAGGCATTTCAAAAATAAACGTGTGTGTGTGTGTGTGTGTGTGTGTGTGTGTGTGTGTGTGTGTGTGTTTCATTTGTGGATCCAAAGAGTTCCTGGGGAGGTGGCTGGAAGCACTTGACCCGCTGGGAGCACAAAGTGGTGTAACTAAACTCACCGCTACAGATGGCTCCGATGTGGTAGGAGAGAACTCACTATTAAAAATAATTCAGAGATTCTTTGATGAAACATACACACACAATTGATATAAGTCTAGAAGTAGGGGAAAAGTGGTTTCTCAATTAGTGGGATGAGTCACATGGTTCCAAAGCAAGCTGCAAAACTAGAACAAAGGGACACAGCTGCCACCAGAGAGAGCCTCAGCTCAGAGCCACTAGGAGCCCCTGCTGTGCAAAGAGGCTGGCTGTTTCCCTGACTGGATGCTAGGAGGAAGACAGTGAGAAGCAGACAGTAAAAGCTGCCTGCCTCCAGCCACCAAATAAATAAAGGATAGAGATTTATAAATTTGATTTAATTCTTTTTAAGGAAAAATGTGATAATTTAGGAAGATTGAATGAAAAAATGCTTTAAAGAAATTTAAGAGGCAGTAGGTTCCATCAGTACCTAGCTGCTTTTGTTGGGTATCATCACTGCCCAGTTTAAGCCAGGAGCCATTAGCTCTGGCTTTTAATTGCCTGCTGCCATCAGCAGAAGCTGATATTAAGTGCCATCAGTACTTAGTTGTCCCATCCTGAGAGATACCTACAAAATGCACACAACCCAGTAAGCCTCATATAAAATATCGAGACTCTTGACCTTAAATTATAGGTCGAAAAGCAGGAGATGGTGAAGAAGTACCGTCTCAATGGTTAACATTTGATTTTATTGCTTTAATTAACAAATGAATGTGATTATGGGTTTGGTGGTTATATTAACGTCCTCTGGGAGAGAGGTCAAGCTATGCCTTTAATGATTTCTGGTTACTGGACTAAAAATATGCTACTTTGGGAGAGAGGCTCTGAATTTGTGTTGACAGAAAAAGAGAAAAGGCTTTAGACCTCTTCCAGAGTGATATGAATCAGATATGACAGGGGAAGACCCATGAAGATCTAAAAAAAAAAAAAAAATCAAGAAAATCAAACAGGACGGATAACTTGATCTGCTGATTCCTCGACATGGAAACAGCCCAGTTACTGGCTTAGACACAAAAATGTCTCTGGCCAAAACTTAAGCTAAAATGAGGCAATGAATCTTGTTGGTTATGGGATCCTTAAGATTCGTTATGCCCTCCTTCATATGGCATGAATGAAGATTTATTATAATTGGTTACTGCAGTTGTCCTTCACCTGCTCAAACAAGAAGCAAAATTTCATCCTTAACCAATCTGTGCACCCTGTACAATCCATATGAATATCTTAATGGTACTAAAATTTTGGTTGTGAGATTCATATATTGCAGAATGTACAGCTCTGACAAGATCCATCCTCTGGGATGCTGAACTGACCTGCTGCTCCAACCCCCTGCTTCCTGATGCTGACCAGAGACTTGTTTCTAAAACAGTTTTAGGATTGCTGTTAATCCAGGTCATCTTGCTTCATCCAACTTTTCAGACGGATCTAATCAGAACTTCAGTCAAGCCCTGAGCCTTCTAGGCATAAAGAGACTGGATAATAATAGATGCTAAAGCTAGCTTTCTTAAGTCTAGCCAATTTTTAAATTTTCCTACCCCTTCTCACCCCTTTAAAGAATTTCTCTTTGCCCCTATTCAGTAGGAAGAAGCCATGGAGAGTTGTCAGCCCAATTCCTTGGGTTTGGGTGTCTGGTTATGCTTATTTTACAAATAGATAGGTTGTCATTCTAATGGACTACTTGGAAATAGTCATCATTTTGAACAGGGAGGGAATAGAATGGATTACGAATTTTATTCTTGAACAAAGCATTGTGTAGCCATAATCTTACATTAATAAAAATCTTTATAATTGATGCAAAATTGAAGTTATTTTTCCTTACATTGGTATAGAATTTGTGTATTGTTATAGAATTAAGGTTTTCATTGGTATAAGTCTATATATTGATATAAAATTTAAAATTAATATTGTTACTCTTAGATAGGTATTGTGTCTATGCAACTCATTTAGGAGTAAAAGGCTTTGATCCAGTCTTTCTAATAGCTGCTATTACAAACTGTTTAGAGTGATTAAGTAACACATGTTAAGGGCCAGATAGTAAACTTGTGGTTATGTTAGATTCTGATTTAATAATAATAAAGTGGTTTCAATATTATTCAAATAGAAATAGCTAAGAGCAGCCAAGAGTTAACATGACTACTAAGATTTAACAGATAAACCTTATATAGATAGTCTTCAAAAACATCAGAAGTCCACAGAATCAGACATTTAATCATTTTATTATTATTAGAAATTTTGACTAGAGACAAGTCTGCTCCTGACAGTACCCCCTTCATAGTTCAAAGAACATACTGAGCATCTTTACCTCCAGGTGAGGTTGTTTATTGTGGCAAGGTAGCCACTGGGCAGAAATCGCCTGTATCATCTGCAGACCAAATACCGTCCAAAAGGACAAAGAGATGTGGGATAGGCAACTGCTAAGCTCGGCCAAGACAGGGTAAACTAGTCCTTCATAGTCCTACTTCATTTCAGGGTCTTCCAGATGGTTCTGAGCCAAAAGGCTGAAGACAGATGCTCTGATGTTTCTACAATGTGTTTGGAAACCGTGTTTCTGTGCTTCCTAAATATTCAGGTAATATTTAATTCATTCTCAAATTTCTGATGGGGTTGAAGACTATTTATGACTTCATAGGCAAGCTTAAGTTGTTTAGCATTGAGACAGTTGATACAGAGTTAAACGGATGGTTTTCAGGTGGTGATACAGGCTAAAATCAGAACGTAATTCAAGTAGAGAATTATAGGCTCTTTAGTTAGGACAGATGATAGAGTAGTTTATCTAACTGACAAATATAATGGACTGGATGTTAATTGTATACCATACTCTGCAATTTACATGTTTGTTATGGTTATGCTCAACTTATGCCTGAGAGAAGAGCTTTTTTAAAAAAAATTGGACAGAAAAGGTTAGATGTTGAGCATTGATTCTAATGTTTTGATTCAATTGGGAATCTGTATGTTCAAACACTGAAGGTCCTTGTCCCTGATTAGTTTTTGATCAATAAATAAAGATACCAGTGGCTAATAGTTGGGCAAAGGGAGATGGGGTGGGACTTTGAGATTTGCATGGGCTAGGAACTGGGGGGGGGGGGGGGGGGAGAGGAGAGAGAGGAGGATTGTCAGATTAGATTTAGAACTGCAGAAGGAAAATAATCTGAAATGTAGGTGAGAAGGAATGCGGCCCCCAGAGGGCTGCCCAGAAGCATCTTGGGTAGCAAAGACTAGGGGCCTCCCAGAAGGAACAGGGCAGCAAAGATAGACCATAGATTTAGAGGGTGTTGAGTCAGGAGTACCAGAGGGAAATCTATGTTAGCCAGGCAGAGGATTTGAACTGCCCAACTTTTAAGCTAGCCAAGGCATTTCAAAAATAAGCTTGTGTGTGTGTGTGTGTGTGTGTGTGTGTGTGTGTGTGTCTTTCATTCGTGAATCCAAAGAGTTCCTGAGTGGGCAGCTAGAAGTACATGACCTTCTGGGAGCACAAAGTGATGTAGCTAAACTCACTGCAACTAGCAAACAAACAAACAATACCCCTTATATGTGTTTTGAATTTGTTAACCTCCAGAGAATTTTAGACAAATCTGATTGCTACTCCCTTTCCTCTATTACGTTCCTTCTGCTGTTTTACTTTTCTCTTGGTTATGTGGGCTATTGTGTGAGCCCAGAGCCTGTGCATGCTGAGCAGACGCTCTACCTTTGAGCTACACCCGCCCTTAATTGTCATATTTAACAAAGGAAATCAACTTTTCTTTGCTCTAGACACAAAAAAAATATTTAGGGAATTGAAGATCAAAAGTTGCTTATTACATATAATTCTAACAAATTTGAGGAGGCAGAAATATCCTAGTATTATACCTCTGAATAACTAGGCAAATATTCTCAATGTATTTATATATTTAATGAGTCTTGTAGATTTAAGCAACAGAAGTAACTTAAATGTACGCTTAGTATCAATGTTCTGTATTTCTTTTTTTGGAAACTGTCTTTGCATCCAAGCATTATATAATTGCTTAATCATTCATCTGAATATTCTACTTTAGCAAGACATAAATCCTTATGATTTGTAACATGGTACAGAGTTCGTGAAGTTGAACCATTTTAAGCAGATGTCCCTTATCATCTTGTTTAACTAAAGACAGTTTTAGATACATCACAGTGGACTTAAAGCAAGCTTTAGCAATACTGGGGATTTATTGAACTCATAAAATCAATGTAAAAATACTGAATTGTAAGGTATTTGACCTTGACCTTGGGCAAATTGAAGAACTATGCTCATTACTTTTATGTAACAAAGTAATTTTAAAGACACTCAATCAAGACAAAAACAATATCTTCTTTTATCTTAGAATGAAAGCTCCTCCTCCCTCTTACCCCTAGCTGTTAGATGGGCTATTATGCAAATACACTTTTAGTGTCAACAAGAAGAAGCACAGCTTAATAACTATTTTCTTTCTTTCAGATACTTTGACTGCTTATCTGGCCTGTATTCCTAGAGGGAGCCTGCAACCAAATACTTCATAAAAAGCAATTAATCTGAAGTTTTTTGAGAGAAGAAAAACAAGAAGCAAAAGAAAAGAAAAAATGTGAGGTATTCAGGTTCAAAAAATACAAAATTATTTTTGAGAAAGGCTAATTATATTCCCTTTGCATGAAGAGGAAAGACTTTTAGAAATAGAAAAATAAATACCCCACATATACACACAAAAGAAAGCAACGTGCGGTTGGTTTCGACATCATTTGAGTCCTTGACAATTTTATCAAGCCATACAATTACAATGTCAGTTCTTATTAATCTCCAAGTACAAAAAACAGAGCAGGCCTTATTTCTGAGGTTAAACAAAAGTTTTCACTCTTTTAGACAAGCAAGACAACAATGTTCTCAAGAGTTTCTTCATTCTTTAGTTCCAATCCACTTCCTGAATGAACAATCTTGTTCATGTCAGAATTTCCCCAAATGGCAATAGCATTTCAAATTCTCTCTGAAAAAAATTGTGCCATTTGAAAACTCAGGGCGTATGTATGTTATCAGACATGAAGCTATAACAATGAAGAAGGCAGGTTTTAGCCTGGAGTGGGCAGGGCTGCATGAGACATAAGAGACCCAAATGGCCTATGAGGTACTTGGCTTGGTGTCTTGGGAGTCTGGCCCAAGACCAACTGTTGCTGATCCAAGGATGGATAAAATCTTCCAGTTCAGTGCAGCGGGAATGAAACAGAGCATTTCTCGGGAAAACAAAGGCAAAAGCTGAGGATGAGCCCTTATATGGGCTTCTTAAGTAACCCACGAAGACATTTATTCAAACTTCAAACACAGATTCTCTCCCTACCAAATCTTGCTCTTATAATAAATATTTAAAATGCTGGTTGGTCAGGTACAGATGCAAGAGAGCTAGAGAGCAAGTTTACCAAATAATAAGATCATTTGTTAGCTTTATGTTGCTACAGCAAGATGCCCCCGAGAGAAATGATTTAGAAGCAAGCAGATTTATTTTTGGCTCATGGTTTCATCTCCATGGGCCTGAGGGGAAGCCAACTATCATCCTGGAAAAGAATAGAAGAAAGCCTCTCACCTCATGGTGGTGGAGTGGGAAGGGGTCAGAGAGGAAAGGAGACCCTAGGGACAAAACAGACCCTTGAAGGTGTACCCCCAGGACCCACTCTCCCCAACCAGGCCCCACCTTCTACTAGCCCACCCAGCTATAAACGCATCAATGAAGTGACCCATTTAGATGAACACCTCTCAAAAGCACCACCGGCGGGAACCAAGGCATCCACATATGAGCATGGGATGAGGGTGGCAGGCTTCATATTCAAACTATGAGAAACACAAGTCTGGTTCCGTAAGGAAGTAAACTGTCTTCCAACATGGACAGCGTGCATCTGCACTTCGGAGGCTCCTTGGGAGACTGAAACTGGGCAAAACACAGGGCTTTGAAAACAGCCCAGGCTATGAAATGACATGCTGTCTCGAGGAGGAGGAGGAGGAGGAGGAGGAGGAGGAGGAGGAGGAGGAGGAGGAGGAG
>JADRCH010000014.1:8895607-8915657 GCA_019843965.1 Rhynchomys soricoides | reverse complement strand
AGGAGGAGGAGGAGGAGGAGGAGGAGGAGGAGGAGGAGGAGGAGGAGAAAAATCCTAAGAAACCACATTCTTGTGAGAACAAAATAAACCGAATCCTGAAGGGTTTCAGTGAAACTGACCAGAGTTCAATTCAGCATCTGCATATGGGGACACAAAAGGTCTCAGATGTGTATGTTGTTCGCAATTTTAGGGTCATGATCAAAACCATAAAGTCTCAAAAGTACTTTGTTAAACTTCTATTTATTTTTAAAATTGTATTTATTCTCTCTCTCCCCTTGCCTTCCTCTGTCTCCATCTGTCTCTCTCTCTTTCTGTTTCTATCTCTATCTCTGTCCCTCTGTCTCTGTCTCTTTGTCTCTGTCTCTCTGTGTCTCTGTCTGTCACTTTGTCTCTCTCTGTGTGTGTATGTGCTTGCTAGCTCCAAATCTTCAAATGTGACTATGTAACCTAGAATGACTACAGAGACCAGGAAAGTAAAAGAGGGACCCTGGGGTGGGGAAAGAGGAACAATAGAGAGGGCATAGCAGGGTTCAAGCAATTTGAAAGTAGAGATGGGGAAGCTGGGGGCTTTAATTAGGGAGTGGTAGGGAAATTAATATGAAGAAAGAATGTAAAATAACAGTAAGAGCCGGGTGGTGGTGGCGCACGCCTTTAATCCCAGCACTCGGGAGGCAGAGGCAGGTGGATTTCTGAGTTCGAGGCCAGCCTGGTCTACAGAGTGAGTTCCAGGACAGCCAGGGCTACACAGAGAAACCCTGTCTTGAAAAAACAGAAACAAACAAACAAACAAAAAAAGACACTCAATAACAGTAAGAATGTCTGGAAAAGTCATAAGGAATCAAAATATTATCTACCTACCTAAAATTGCATGTAATACATGTAAGTCAGCATATTCATTTGCATATATAGTTTAAATGGAAATCTCCCATCTGGGTGGACCAGTGATTTCCCAAAGATTGTTAGACTATGTAACAAAACCCCAACACAAGGCATCAGAAGCTTCCTTTTGAGTTGTTGGTCAGGGTTGTCCATGAGACTCCCAAAACATAGGCTATTGCTGTTGCCTTCAGTTGCCACCCCTATTGCTTAGTCACCATGCACTTTGCACACAGGACCTATCAGAACTAGGTCTGACCTGAAAGCCTTGTCCCTGAAGACTAGCTTTCATAGTCTCAAAGGCAACAAGCAAGCTTCTAAGAGCAGGAAGCAACCAATAGTCCCACCCAGGTATGACACCTATAGATTAAAAAATGGCAAGCATGGCACAGTATCCCAAGGGTGCAACACTGGCACACATACCCTGGCTATAACCAACAGCTCTCTAATTTAACTTAAGGCCTCTTCAACAAGAGAGAAATCATGCTTGGTACTGGAAACAGCCAACTTCCAGGAGCTAGTGTGGTCATGGATCTTAAAGGAGAGCCACTGTTAGTTTATTAAACCAGAATTTTTTCAACTATGTTCTAAATACTTGTCCTTACACCTGACAATTAGAGCTCATACTGAAGAAGTGTCTCCTTGCAACAGGGGTCATTACAGAAAATCTGATGAAAATACAGAGGCTGTGTGGCCTTGTGGTGCTCAGATCCAGCTGACACAACACAATTCCCCACCACCCAGGGACCATGGCAGAAGACAAGGGAAAAAGAATGTAAAATTCAGAGGGACAGAGAGTTGGCTATGAGATTTTTGACTACTAGAAATATTTGAGAAGCTACACACATGCAGTCTAATTAACATGGCTTCTTAAACAAGACCTGAACAAGGATAACACTGGTAGATGAGGTGACAGGAGAGGGAGATGTTTCTTTGGGCCTCAGACAAAGAACTATGGACACCCAAGAAATGCTGGGAGCACAAGAAATAGCCTCCCTTAGGGAAGAACCCTTAGATTTGCTGTCTCAGACCAAGTGGGCAGCCTTGAAATCTTATACATTCAACTTCATAACAATCGAGCAGGTTGTGTTTATACATTTAGGAATATACATGTGTGTGTGTTTGTGTGTGTGTGTGTGTGTGTGTAAAACAACAAGGAAATAGAGCCCACAAACTTGGGACAAAACAAAGAGGTTGCAAGAGAATGATTGGATAGAAGAAAGGAAATGAGGAAATAATGTAATTGTATTTTAATTTTTGAAATGTATGTTTTCTTTGTTTGGTTGGCTGGTTTTTAGAGATAGATTCTTTCTGTGTAGCCCTGCCTGTCCTGGAACTCATTCGTAGACAGGCTGACTTTGAACTCAGGGATCAGCCTGCCTCTGCCTTCTAAGCACTGGGACTAAAGGCATGTGCCACCACCACTTGGATAAATGTGTACCTTTTTTAAAAAAAAGCAAAGCTGGGCAATGGTGGTATACACATTTAATCCAGGCAATCATCATTCAGAGGTAGGTGTATCTCTGTGAGTTTGAGGCCAGCCTGGTCTACAAAGTGAGTTCCAGGATAGTCAGGACTACATAGAAAAACTCTGACTTGAAAAACCAAAGTAAATAAATAAATTAATTAATTAAAAAAAACTCTCAAAAAGAGAAGTGAAGATAGTCAGGTACCATAACATGACCCTGGAATCCCAGCCAGTGGGGAGGTTAAGGCAGGAATTTAAGATTAGCCTTGATAACGTATCATTTTCTGTTTCAAACAATAATATAAGACAAACAAAAAGCACAGATAGTTCTATGAGCAAAATTGCAATTATGAAGTAGTAATGAAATAATTTTATTGTTAGGGGTCCCCACAAACAAGAGGAACTGTATTAAGGGGTCCCAGCACTAGGGAGGCTGACAAAGGCTGATACACACCTTCCCTGCTCCCTTCAGTTCTTCCTGAACTGCCTCAGCACTCCCAGTGTCACACAGCCTCTTCCTCCTTCTCCTCCTCCTCTTTCTCTTCCTCCTCTTCATGCTGTCAATATGTGGATAAATGTTTGGAAATTTACTGGTGTGCAGGCGAGCTGCCAGGAATCACATTCCTAAGGAAAAATGATTCTCAGGAGCTCCAAAACCAATCCCTTCTCATCTAAGGAGCAGAGCCTTGCAAGTCCCTCTCCCATTCAGGGAATTTTGACTGGCTTGATCTTGTGTAGGTCTTGAGCAAGCAACCAGAGCTGCTGTGAGTTCGTGAGCGTAGTGGTCATGCCAGATACAGAAGACGGCATTTCACAGTATGCTCCCCCCCCCCCCCCCCGGCTCCTATGTTCTTTCTATCTCCTTTTCCAAGATGTTCCCTTAGCCTTTCACAGGAAGACTTGCTACAGACATTTAGAGTTGATCAGTCTTTTATTCTCAGCACTGTTGTGGGGCTGGAGGAGCCCTAGGGAGCAGGACTTGGTGCAGAGTGTGGTTTGGCCATGTCCAAACCCCAGATATCTGGTCATGAATTCAGCAGGAGTAGGATTGCCACACACCCTGTCCCCAGGCCTGCATGTCCCAATGTACATAGACCTGTGCCCCCACCTTTGTCCCACCAGAGGAGGTCATATAGCCCAGTAGCCAGGTTAGACTTCCTCTCCTTTAATAAGGTCAAGTCCAGCAAGCATCTGGAATTCTTTTTGCAAATGAGGCATCCTAGCACTCTGGTTCAGAGCAATGATGTACACTCACTCTGATAGCCCCTACTCACCCTCCAAAGGTTTAAATAGTCTTTGTTCCTCCCAATTAAACCAGCTGCCCAATGAATCCGGTCTCCCAATAAGTCTATTTCTGGTCAAGCTCACTCACCGCCTGCTGTCTCCATCACCCACGGCCTGTGTTCCAGCCTCAGTTTCCCTTTCAACCCTAGCAGAGATGGTACACAATGACCAGACATGAGTCTCTGCATTAACCTCTGCCCAACTGCTTCTCTGACCAAGGCTGAGGGCAGCACATCTATGTGATTTAACAAAAATCTTGAGAAGGCTGTGTGACAGTGTGGCCACTTAGCAAAACACCACCAGCAAGTTCCTTCTCTCCCTCCTGACTTCTCTCATCACTCAGATTCGCAGAGCTTTCTTTGTCTTTTTAATTGAGGATGCTTGTGCCAAATGATACTACTTCTGCAACTAAGAACAGAGGGCAGCCCTGAATTCTAACCATGTTCACAGTCATCCTGGTGAGTCTGGGTTAGCCTGGGCTGTGTGAGGCTTTAGGAGTAACTGGAGGGTTCTGTTTTGGTTTTGTTTTAGTTTTCCCTGCACTGGCAGCACACACTATGATCCCAACACTTGCGTGGAGGAGGATGATTAGGAGTTTAAAATAGAATTTTTTCCTCTAACAGGAGTGTCTCGCCTTTGACATGGCAACACAATGTTTTCATCTATAAGGTTTGTGCTACACAACAGAATTACAAATAGCTGTAAAAATCCTATTGTATTTTAAGTAAGTTTACAGTTTTGTGTTGTGCCCTAGTCACAGCTATCATATGGTGAAATGTGGCCTGCTGGCTTCCGACTGGATGAGCCTGCCAGTTTCCAATCCAGTTAGATTTAGAACCAAAATGAATGATCTATTTAAATTAAGGTTTTTCTTTTCAATAACATTGATACAAAAGGAAATAATTGCTTCTTAACATGATGCCCTACAGTAGAATAACAACAGAAATGTTAAATATATTAGTGTAGAACCCTATGGTAGACAAGCCATTTAAAATGGTTTCAAATAATACTTCAAGACAAGGAAAATACTTGCACTAATGTGTAAAAGCAAGACACATATGTCAATTTAGCCTAATTTTATATTAAGATGTATGTGTAGAGGAAAAGACTTAGAGGCTGGAACACAGCTCAGTCAGTAATGTGCTTACTATGCCCTCATGAAGACCTGGGTTCTGACCCCAGATACCCACATAAAAACGTGGGATGTGTGGGTGTGCATGCCTCAACTCCAGAAATGGGAAGGCAGAGGCAGAGGCAGGGCAGGACTAGAGCTTGTTAGCCAATCTAGCCAAATTGGTAAGCTGCCTCACAAAGCAGGCTAGAGAGACTGAAGAAGAGATTGATGCTTGGCCTCCACGTATGTGTACACACACACTCATAAAGCATCTCTCTCTCTCTCTCTCTCTCTCTCTCTCTCTCTCTCACACACACACACACACACACACACACGCATGTCAAACATACACATATGCACATACACTAATTATAAATGAGGGATTTCAGGTAATTTTAGTTTTCTTTATTTTCTATATTTTTTACATGTCCCAATGAAAACAGATTCATATTGTTTTTATAAACAGGAAATAAAATGTTAACCAAATGTCAATGGTCACTTTAAAATGTTTTTATAGTAAGTTAGTATGTAACAGAGTCTTAGCACTGAAATTCCAAATATGAAGTGTTGCTATAAATATGGTTAACTAAAGGAAAAGACATTAAAAACAAGATGCAAACAATTACTTTTTCATTTCAATTGTTATTTCAGAATGTGGTTGCCAAGTCGTCTAGAGCTACTTCCCAGAGAACCCAGCCTGTTGTGCTCAAGCGCCGACTCACCGGACCCGCTTGTGTTTCTCTGTGGTCCGTTCTCATGGTTACTCTCCCCTCTCTTCTGCCTATCCCTGTGAGACTTCCCCACTGTGTATCTGCTACTTTTCAATGTTTCCTGCAAGCTTCTATCAAGATTCCAACTTCTATCAAGCACACTAGTATCATACTTGAATCTGTTGTGGTTTTTTTTTTTTTTTGTTTTTGTTTTTTGTTTTTGTTTTTTTTTGAGACAGGGTTTCTCTGTGTAGCCCTGGCTGTCCTGGAACTCACTCTGTAGACCAGGCTGGCCTCGAACTCAGAAATCTGCCTGTCTCTGCCTCCCGAGTGCTGGGATTAAAGGTGTGCGCCACCACTGCCCTGCGCATACTTGAATCTGTTGGTGGAACCAAATAACTCTTTATTCAACTTGCAAGTTACTAAAAGCTTTCATTGCATATTCCGCAGGCACTAGGGTTTTAACTGGGGAGTTATGCTGAGGTGGAGCTCTGAGGTTTGAGACTCTCGATGGAAGCTACATCTCAGAACCTACGTCTGCCAGGATGATTCAGTCTCCCTTACAGACATTACTACAACCATCACTGGCTCATTCACACACACTCATGCCCACAGGTGCATGCCTGCTGAGTCTGCTCCTGCCTCTGATACTGTAGTAACAGGTCCTTTGATGAACTCAGATATTGTCATAACAGGGTCCTTTGATGAACTAGATCTTGTTCCAGTTCAGGTCCCATCTCTTCACTTGTTAACATTTCCCTATGCATCTTTTTGTTTGTTTGTTTGTTTGTTTGTTTTTCAAGACAGGGTTTCTCTGTGTAGCCCTGGCTGTCCTGGAACTCACTCTGTAGATCAGGCTGACCTAGAACTCAGAAATCCGCTCGTCTCTGCCTCCCGAGTGCTGGGATTAAAGGCGTGCGCCACCACTGCCCGGCTCCCTATGTGTCTTAAAGATCCTGTCCACTTTGCAGTTACTACACAGCGCATGATAATGTTCTTTTTGACATGTCCCTTTCTAACTGTTAATCTTTGGGGATGCTGTGGTCAGTTTTGCTCTGTTTTCCGTTCTTTTTCTTCTGGCATAAGCTGTCATGTTATGCAACACAAAAACAAAAGGGAAGACTTTCAGTTGTCAGCTGGAATAAAAATGTCCGCACTAGAACAGTAGAATGGCTGCCTCTGCCAGCTAGATACTGACACTGAACGAGACGCATCACCTGTTCACACTGAATACCTAAAAATATTGTAGTGTGTGTGCTCATGACATCTCTGTGTATAACAGACAAGTATAGAGGTCAGAGGAGGACAGCTTTGGGGAGCTGGTGCTCTCATTCTGCCTTTACATGGGTCCCAGAATTAAGCTCAGCTCACCAGGATTGTGCTGCAACTACAAATAAAGTGCTTTTACCCACTGAGCTATCTCCCAGTCCCACATCTGATACTTCTATACTATATACATATATATGTATACATATATATATTATACATATATATGTATACATATATATATTTTATACATATATAATAAATTATATATATAATTTTATACATATATAATAAATTTATATATATATATGTAAATTTTTTTGAAGCAAAAGCAAGAGGTTTATATTCTGGCACGTTGGGGTCGACCCTCAATCAGTCTCTCGTTCAAGATGAATATCAGTCAGATATTTTATCACCAAAGTCCAAAAAGAAGTAAGACTTACACCAAGCAAGCTGTCTTCCTTGGCCACCACCCCACTGGGAGGACCCTGTTGATTGTCCGGGACCCTTTTTTTTCCAGAAGCTTCTTTTTATTTTAGGATGGCTCATAACACACAGTATTCTGGACTCTGCAGAGGGGTTGGAGGGGTTGGAGGTAGTGTTCGTTGGTGCTACATGGCAGAGTGGCACATGCAGTGTAGAGAGCAAATGAGGGTTCAGAGCCAAAGCTGCAGTGAGGCTGGGAAGTGCCGCTCAGGTGCCCAGAAGCACCTTGGATTCCTCCTGCTTTTGATCTTGACTGAAGTTTTGATATGTATACTTCAGGAAATCTTTCACTGTTGCCAATTTCTTTCCACCTCCATATTTAGTTACATGAACCCATGTGAGGTGTAGCCCACAGTGTGAGTGCTGACGTATAACTATATGTATACATATATGTATAGCAGTTGTGTAGTCATACACTGTGCATCCCGGTGGGCTTCTCAGCCTCCACACCAGACCATGGATCCTACCTCTACGATTTAACTCAAATCCGGTTACAGAAGCCCTTTCTTCACAGCCTCAGATGGGGCTGGCTCACTTTCCCTCCTACCCCCTCTGGTATTCTTCCCCCCCCCCCCCGTTCCCCGTGCTCCTGGTACTGTGTCTGTGTCTTTCATTCAGCCCCCCTGATATGTTAGTCTACCCTTAACCACAAAGCCTGGCACATGCTGTTCTCCCTGCACACAATACTCTTCCTATCATCCCTTAAAAAAAAAGTCAAGAAAGGTGTTCTTGACTTCTGAGCATGGAATATTGATTATCTCCTGCAGCTGTGTAACACCACAGGCATTCATGAACACAGAGGATTCAGACTGATGGAGTTTGCTCACCTTTGTATTCCTCATGACTTAAAACAGAGCCTGGAATATCACAAGTAGCTAATAAAACACATCCCTTGCTGCCTTTGTCTATCGCTCAATAAATATTTATGGTGTATTTGTATGTGCCAGGCACTGTGCCACCAGCTGGGAATACACTAAGATGAGGACCAGTGTTTCTGCTCTCACGTTGCTTATCGTGTAGAGGAAACGGGTATGGCACTGCCACAGAAAACATTACTCCTCCTCCAAAGCACTTCATTTCACTGTACCCCTGGTTCTCAACCTTCCTGATGCTGAGACCCTTTAATCGAGTTCCCATGTGCTGACCCCAACCATAAAAGTATTTTCGTTGCTACTTCATAACTGCACTTTTGCTACTGTTATGAATCTTAATGTAAACATCTGTGTTCTCCAATCGTCTTAGGAGATCCCTGTGAAGGGCTGAGAACTACTGCCCAAGACTCACACCTGCATCTTTCTCAGCCTGGTAACCATGAATCCATTTTCCATCTCTGTGGACTCACCTCTTCTGAGCATCCCATATTTATGGAATTACACAATATTTCCAATTTTGTAATCGGCTCTTTTCATTTAGGGTATTTTCAAAGACTTATTCAGCATGTAGCTTGATTTCCCTCCTTCATCACCTTGTCTCTTCAGTCTCACGTAGCCCAGGCTGGGCCTCAGATTCACTACATAGCTGACAATGATCTTGAACCTTCTACGTCCAGCTCCCAAGTGCTGAGATTCCTGGCTTCCCAGCTTCCCCTTCTGTTGAGCACTGAATAGTATTCCGTTATAGCATGTGGGGTTTAGGTTTTGTTTTTTGGTTTTTTTTTTTTGGTCGTTTGCTTGTGTTTTGTTTTCCACAGCCAGAAACAGGAAGCCATTGCACTTTAAAAAAAAAAAAAAAAAAAGATCAAAGGCAAATTCTAGTTTGTCATGTTTCTAGAAAAAGGTGGCTGTAAGTAAATGTTGGCTGAGCCTTACAAGGGTGGCAGCCATGTTGAGAAAGTTGCTTTTTATGACTGAACGTATTCACTCAGCTCACTGGGCTATTTAGTATTTCTGACTCACAAACAGAAGTGATTCTATTTTGGCATCCCCTGTCTTTCTCTTGCTGGGTGTCTACTGACTTGCTGTGCTAAATTATGCAAGTTACTTTAACTGTTGATTTAAACTCCCGCATGCTCTGTGAAATGAGCCCAGTCCAGCCTGCTTGTTTGCCAAGGCTGTTTGGAGACAGTTTTTCATATGATATGCATCATCAGCTCCCACAGAAAGCAGAAGGAATTTGACGTGTGGGGGTTGTCTGGGATCCAGTCCAAAATTAGTGCTCATCTGGAAGAAACATGGACGCCTGGTGCTTGCTTGCTGGCTTTGTTTTCACTTATGGCTTTCCCTCTAAGGAACTTTGCAAAATTTATCACTTTAGTGTTTTCTTTTTCTATATAAGGTTGGCTTTTTCTTTTGTAAAGAGACTGAAGTGGGAAAAGCCTTCTGATGCCTTCTATTAGTTAACTGTGTATCAAAGAGAATAATTTGTCTGACCTAGTTTGGTGACCTGGGGAAGGATTACCTCTAAGATCCAGAATTTGTCCCTCCTCTGCCCTCTGTTCCTGCCTTTTTCCTTTCCTCCTCCTCCCCTCCTCGCTGGTCCCTTAACCTCTCCCAAGACTGGGCTCTCTAGGCCCCTGCTTGGGATGTGAAATCCAACCAGATTTATCATTCATGTGCTCATCACAGATCTCCCTTTCTAACGCTCACTGGCTGACGGTTCCAAGAGTAGGTCAGGAGAACGTATGCATGTCAAGAGCAGCAAAGACGGACGTTCTGAGGGCAAAAACAGGAGCCGAGGTTTCCACCATGTGGGACGACAGTCTGGAGACTGTCACTGGGCTGAGAGGAGAGATAGAACTTTTAAAGGCGGGGCAGGAAACAGCATGTCAACCTTCCCAGCTGGATTCCTCCGGCCTCAGACCACAGTCACCCGAGGTGTGAGGGGCAGCTGGGAAAACTAAACTTGCACAAGTACGAGGGAGGTTTTGCAGGCTACACAAGGAATCCGTTCTCGGCCATTTAAGCACCTGGAAGACAGTAAAGGCCTTTGGCAAAGTGCACACTTAAACTGGTAAATGTAGAAAGATGAAGGATTGGCAGGAGAGAGTTCACGCCTAGAGACAATGCAAGAGGGTGGTGCACAGGTCCAATCGAGGCAAAGGGAATGGAAAAGAGGTGATTTAAGGCTTCATCGGGCCTTGAGGTCTAGGTGTGGGGAAGACGGTGGGAATACCTCTTGGGTCAGGGATCCTTACTCCAAGGGGCACCGGGAGGAGCCAAAGTTATAAACACCTCCTCCAGTGACGCCAGGTGGTCGGCTGCGCCTTCCGATTAGCTACTCCGGCCGCCAATCCCGCAGGAGGCGGCGCTGTCCCGGCCGCTCGGGGCTCCGAGTGCGGCGGGCGCGGGCTGAGAACCGGGGAAGCCGGCGGAGCCGGGTGGCAGGGAGCCGGGACATCGGGCGCCGCCGCAGAGGTAGGCAGGTGGGCAGAGCGAGGGGTCCAGTGGCCTCTTGGACCGAGGCTCCCGGGTCCCTCACCCCGGGGACCACGCCGTCCCGAGTCGCCGGCGGGGAAGGGGGCGGCGGGGCCGGCGGAGTGGGACGGGGATGCAGCGCAGGACGCCGCGCGCCCCCACTGGGCCCGGGTCCCGGGTCGCGTGCACGAGCCGGCTGGGGACGACTCTACGTACCCTGGGCTCCTGTGACGTTCTGTTAGAAAAGCGGGGCCAGGGCTGTGGCACCGCCGGGAGTCGTCGGGCAGGGGAGCTGCGGGGCAGCTCCGCGTGCCCGCGCGCCGTGGGTCCCATCGACGATGCTACAGTTTGGCCTGCGCTTCTGATGAGCCGTGCTGCGAGGGGACCCCGGGACCACAGTGCTCCAGCTTTTCGTTTTTAACACCTCCGCTTGCCCGACCGCCCGACGCCAGGGCGCCCTAAGGTGATATATCCCCAAATGCCGCCCCCGAAGGAGTCGAGGCATTCTGCCTTGTAAAAACTCTCCTCTGGCCGGGCTACCTACGGGTCACTGGCTTCTTTGTGAAAGTTCCAGTCTTTGCAAGCTTGGACATCGGGGCTATGTGTTTGTGTGTCCAGGAGGAGTGTGGAGGAGTAGGCTGTTCTGGGCAGTGCCGCCTAAGGGCAGGCGTGGCCAAAGTAGGGCTAGGTGGTGGTAAGGTTCTTTAAACAAGGAGTGCTTCAGTCTAGTTAAAGACATCTTGTCTGCATGGGGTGTGTGGGGGGGGGGTACATAACCCACAGCCCAAACTGTTTTAGAGGATGTATGGGGTTTAGGGGTTTATTCAAATTTCATCGGTGTGAGCCTAAGTGAGCCTTCCTTCTCTCCTTCTCTCCCTCCCTACCACCCCCCTCGCCACCCCCGCCCACCCCTCCCCCTCCCTCCCTAGGACTTTTTTTTTTTTTTTTTTTGGTTTTTCGAGACATGGTTTCTCTGTAGCCCTGGCTGTCCTGGAACTCACTCTGTAGACCAGGCTGGCCTCGAACTCAGAAATCCGCCTGCCTCTGCCTCCCTAGTACTGGGATTAAAGGCGTTCGCCACCACTGCCCGGCTTTCCTAGGACTTTTTAAACCTCCCCCACCCCCCTTTTAGGATTTGGAAAAGAAACAGGAAGTCAGAGATTCAGAGAAAGGAGCGTTCATTCCACAACTATAAACTGTTTATTTTGTGCTAGTAAATATTTCCGAAGTCACTGGAGGTCTTTGGAAAACCTCAGCTTTTGTCCGCCCCCTGCAGAGAAGGTAGATCCCCTTAGAGTTCAAAACGGAGAGAGGACATTTTAGAAGTGGATTATAGCCCCCGAAGTCATACAGTTCTGTCACTAGGGACATTGAAACTGTTGAGAATTGGCATTCATAACCAGCTGAGGTGGTGTTCTGCTGAGTTAGAGCTGCCTTCTACCTAGTTACAGAATTGCAAAGTGACCCAGGACATCTCATGTCTAGACCTGGAGCCATCCCAAAACCAAACTGAAGTCTTGAATTTCTTTGATTATGACTTAATTATTGGGCACCAAAGATGTCAGATGCATGTTGGTGATCTTAACGCTTTTCTGCCTCATCTTAAAAATGTATAGTTACCACAACTAAAGATAAATCGATGTGAATTTTCTTGTTTTATTTTCATAGCAAAGTTCTAGGTAAGAGATGTGTACTGTACTTTTCATAGTTGAGGTTAACAGTTAATTCCTTATTATTTGAGTTATTGGTGAGATTCCTGGCAGGGATAACCACTAATAATAAATGGTTAAATCTGTAAATGTGGTCTTGGTATATAATATACCCATTCTTAGTTTGTATATGTTCTTTTTAATTGAGATACAATTTACAACCATAAAATCGACCTTTGACAGTGTGTGGCTTAGGGGCCTGGGGCATATTTGTGCAGTCATCACTATCCAGTTCTAGAAAGTTTCTTCACGCCCACTAAGAAACTCTAGGCCAGTGCTTCTGAACCCTTTGAGGTGGAATGAACCTTTCACAGGGGTCACCTAAGACAATCAGAAAACACAGATACTTACATTACGATTCATAACAGTAGCAAAATTGTAGTTATAAGTAGCAACAGAAATAATTTTATGATTTGGAGTCACCACACCACACTGGGTTATATTAAAGTGTTGCAGCTGTAGGAAGGCTGAGAACCACTGTTCAGGCCTGTTAGTAGTCACAATGCCTTCTCCTCGTCTCCTTGGCAACCATTGACCTGTTTTCTGTCTTTGGATTTGTTTGTTGTGACCTTTCATACACTATGTTACTTGGAGTTATGGACCATAGGATAACTCGAAACATTGTGCGCGTGTGTGTGTGTGTGTGTGTGTGTGCGCGCGCGCGTGTGCGTGCACTAGTTAGCTCTCTACTGCTATGATAATTACTATGACCAAAAACAACTTGGGGAGGAAAGGGTTTCTTTTAGCTTACCGTTTATAGTCCATCATGGAGATGAGTCAGGACGGGAACTCAAGCAGGGCAGGAACCTGTGGTGCAGGAGCTGATGCAGAGGCCATGGAGGGGTGCTGCTTACTGGCATTCTCCTGCTGTGCTCAGCCAGCTTTCTTGTACAATTCAGGAACTGTCCAGAGGTGGCACAGCTCCCTGTGGGCTGGGCGCACACAGTTGTTTTGTTTGTTTGTTTGTTTGTTTGTTTTTGTCTACCCAACGCAAAAACACATTACTATTAAACCATCACCTTTCTCTCTTGCCTACATCAACCATTAATAAAGACAGTGCCCTACAGACTTGCCTCCAGGCAGTTTGGATGGGGACGGGTTTTCTCAGTTGAAGTTCCTCTTCCCGGATACCTTGTACCTTTCCTCAACTTGTCAAAGCCTGAGAACCAAAACAATTAACACCTTGTCAAATTGACACAAAGCACATCACTATTAAGCTATAACCTTTCCTCTCTTGTCCCCAAGATGGCATGTTAATATTAAAATAACAATTATAAAACATTCCAACTTCTAAAAGTCTTTAAAATTTTTCAACAGTTAAAATTCCAAAGTCTCTTCAAAATATTCAGTCGCTCCAAAAAAAAACCAAAGAAAACCCCCAAAAACCAAAACAAAACAAAAAAACAAAAAAACCAAAGTCTTTTAACTGTGGGAACCTGTAAAATAAAAAAAAATTACTGTTATATACTTTCTTACTCCAAGAGAGGAGAACTAGAGCACAGTCACATTCAATTCACACAAAACCGAAGTCAAACATGCAAAGCCCAGAATCAGGCATGCGGCAGTCACGATCTTCTGAGCTCCAGAGGGCATCAGAAGCTCTGCCTCTGTGGTTCTGCCGTTCATACCACATGAAGCCTGTCTCAGGTTGACGCCAGTTCACTCCGCATCTGCTGCTGTTCCTTGGTGGTTGCCCCTTAGCACCACTATCTCCAATATTCTGCAGCCACGAGCATGTAGCGCCAAGCCTCACCCAGCTCGTCTCCATGAACACGTCAATCCTGGTGCTTCTACTGCAGCTGAGGCTGCACCTTCAGCAATGGCTTTCCCTGTCCTCTCACAGTGTCAAGCCTCAGCTGCTCACCCTGACCCCTTCCTGCCTTCAAAACCAGTACTATCTAGGTGACTCTTTATACATTACCAAGTGTGTCTGCCAGCAGCAGTCTTGGCCTTCTCTGGACCACAGCTTCTGTGCACTGACCCTGAGGAAAAATATTCCCAGAAAAATTTACCTCAGTAGTGCTGGTCTCTTAATCACTGGTAAAATCTCAGCTCCAGCTAACCAGCATTGATGTCCAGGTAAAGCAAAGGTTTCACTTCAGTGGTTCTGGTCCCTTTATCGAAGCTGATTCTTCAACCCCAGCTGCCCAGAGCCTTAATCCAAAGTATTGAGTGACCCCAATAAAGTCTTTAAGGTACTGTTAGTGACAATTTATAAATGTTCATTGTGGTTTTCCTCTCAACCCAGCAAGCTCCCAGATAATTGAGTCTGGACTACTATATTCGTATAAGAAGCTTTAAGGGCACAACAACTAGGCAATATTACTCTATTTTAATTCTCTAAGACAATCTGGCTACCTCCCAGTGAAAGTCCCAGTGATACTGATTTTAGTACTGATCTGGCTCTCTGAGCTCTCGGTGTTTTCTCATGGTGTCCTTCCCTTCTATCCTCGCTGTGAAGAAGTCCAGCCCTATTCTCTCCCCTGCTCAGTCATTGGCTAATCATCTTTTTCATTGACCAATCGGGGACCAATGGGGAGCAATGCTTACACAACCTTGAGGCAAGAGATACTTAGCATAAGGACCGCAACCAGATATGGGGGAACAGAAATCAGCACTGGAATGGTACAAGGATAACTTTTACACAATAACGTTATGCTGTCTGTACTCTCAATCTTCCTTCTAGAACTTCTCAAGCCAGGTCTCCATTGTCTTTACCACTTGCAACAATGCCGTCTTTCTTACTGGCTTTTCCAAACTCCTTGCATGATCCTCCTTAAAACAAACAAAACAACAACAACAACAACAAAAGCATAGCTTGGGAGCTGAAGGAAGAGAACCGTTTGGCCAAACTCAGAGAACTACACAGAAGAGGGGTCAGAAGGTTTGTAGGAGGCAGAGGGGTCAAGGACACCACAAGAACACAGCCCACAGAATCAACTAAGCAGGGCTTTTAGAGGCTCACGGAGACTGAACCAACAACTAGGGAGCCTGCGTGGCTCTGAGCTCGGTCCTCTCCATGTATGTTACAGTTGTGTAGCTTGGTCCTCTTTCAGGACTCCTAACAGTGGGAGTGGGAGGGTGTCTCTGTCTCTTTCAGCTGCTCTTAGGAGACCCTTTAACTCCCACTAGGTTGCACTGTCCAGCCTCGATAGGTGGGTATGTACCCAGTCTTATTGTAACTTGTTATGCCATGTTCCATTGATGTCCCTGGGAGGCTTGCTCTTTTCTGAAGGGAAACAGAGGAGGAGTGGATCTGGAAGGTGGAGGAAGGACTGGATGAAGTAGTGGAGGGAGAGGAAACGTCAATTAGGAGGTAATATCTGAAGGAAGAATAAATAAATTAAAAACATATGACCAGATTGATCGTAGCAATATTCCATGCTCTGGTCCAATTTCCATCTTAGTTACGATTTCTATGGCTGTGATAAAACACTGTGACCATAAGCAACTTGGGGAGGAAAGGGTTTTTTTTCAGCTGATGACATAGATCTACGTTCTGTCTTTGCGGGAAGTCAGGGCAGGAACCTGGAGATAGGACTGAGGCAGAGGCCATGGAGCTATTCTGCTTACTGGCTTTTTCCTCATGGCTTGCTCAGCTTGGCTTCTTGCACAGCTCAGGACCACCAGGGTGGCCTTTCCCCACTCCCATGGCCTGAGCCCACCCAAATCAATCATCAGTCCAGAAAATATCCTACTCACGGACGCATTTTCCCATTTGAGTTTGAATCAGGTTCTCATGCTTGCATGGCAAGTACTTTGCCAAGTAAGCCATCTTCCCAGCCCCTGATTTTGCCTACTTTTTATCTCTGACTCTTTTGCCAGCTTTTGGGACCCGCCTTTTTTCCTCACACTGGGTTGCCTCATCCAGCCTTAATAGGAGCAGAGGTGCTTACAAGTTGATATGTTGAGTTTGATTGGTATCTATGGGAGGCCTGCCCTTTTCTGAAGAGAAATGGAGGAGTGGGTTTGTGTGGGGAGGGGCACAGGAAAGGTGGGGGAAGGGTTTGGAGGAGAGGGGGAGGGGCAAATGCAGCCTCAGATGTATAAAGTAATAATAAGAAAAATTAAAATTAGATTGCCCATTTTTTTGATTTGTTTTTGAGGCAGGGTCTTGGTATGCAACTCTGGCTGTCCTGGGACTCACTATGTAAACCAGGCTGGCCTTGAACTCACAGAGATCCGCCTGCTTCTGTCTCCTTAGTGCTGGGATTAAAGGCGTGAGCCACTAAATCTGGAAGGTTGTTTTTGTTGCTAATTGAGTTGTTTGAATCATTTCCATATTCTGGATATGTTTCTTCTCACATGCTTGATTTTTCAGATCTTTTTCTACCTGTTTGTAGGCTATTTTTACAAATTCTTCAGAGTGTCCTTAGAGGCATATAATTTCTAAATTTTGATGGGGTTTCATGTATCTATTTTCTGATTTCTTAGAGCTTTGGGTTACATTTTAGCCTTTGATACATTTTATGCTAATTTGTGTATCTGGGATGAGGGAGCTGAGACTACATTCATTCTTTTGCAACTGGCTATCTAGTTGCACCAGGTCATACTTGGGAAAACTATTGTCTTTCCTGTTCAATGGTCTTGGTCTTTTTTCAGAAACAAATTGATTGTAATCACGAGGTTGTACTTCTGGGCTCAACCTCACTGTGCTAATGCCTCTCTTCACTTAACTCTCTTGGGTTTTGAAGTTTGAATATGCGACTCTTTAAGCCCTTCAAGCTTGTTTTGGTCCCTTAAATTTCTAGGTGAATTTAGGATAACTTGCCAATCCCCTCCCCCAAATCAGTCGGAATAGTGAGTTACTGCATTGCTCAACCATTTACAAGTCCTGTCATCTGCACAGATTGCAGTACATAGACACTCCATTTCTTCTTTGGACCTGATATTTTCCCGACATGTGGTTTTCAAAGTACAGGTCTCGCCCTTGGTTCTTTGAGCTCCTTCCTAAGTGTCCTATTCATTGTCATGCTGTCATAAATGGACTATTTTATTAAATTGGGGGTTTTTCTTTGCTAGCGTATAGAACTCAGTTTTTGCATATTGGTTCGTTCTCAGAAACCTTACTCAGTAGTCTAATAGGTTGTGGCATATATGTGTGTTTTTGTGTTTTTCTTAGATTTTTCTGATCTGCGTCTATGCACATCCTCTGAAAATAGGTCTCCTTCCTTTTAAAATCTAAATCTAGAAACTTGTTTATTTGTTTGTTTGTTTCTCTTACCCTGTCCAGACAGGTTTGTCTGTGTAGCCCTGACTGTCCTGGAACGCAGAGATCTTCTGCCCTGAAAGGCCTGCACCACCACTGCCCAGCTGAAATGTTTTATTTTATTCTCACCTGGGCTACATCGCTCGTATAACGTAGGGCAGAGGGAGTGAGGACAGACACCTTTGTCTTTTGTTGAGTTCCAGGAGGAAGCTTTCAGTCACTGTTGAGGGGGTGTGTGTGTTGTGAGCTGTGGACTTTTGGAGTTTCTCTTACCAGGGTGCAGAATTTTCTTTCCATTGCAAGGGCGTTGAGTGCTTTTCTTATGAAAGGATTTTTGATTTTGTCAAACTCTTTTTCTGTGTTGTTGACATGATCATGTATTTTGTTCTGTCCTTTATTCTAGTCATATGACAAATTGCCTTGATTTATTCTCATTTGTTGAAGGGAATTCTCATACTGTAACGCTATTTTTAACACTAAAGGCTAAGAATATAAGTTATTGGCAAACCACTCTACCCTGTGGAGAGTTCAGATCTCGGCAAATCAGGACGCTTTACGCTGGGACATAAGCAAGTTATTCTAACCACAGAGGAAAACTTACCCAGCATGAAATAGTTATAGTGCCTGACGTAGAACAATATCCATATTTTCTGCGTAGTTGTTTGAATGGCTTAAGAATTAAGAATGTCTCTCTTCTTACAGCTTTTTATTGGTTAATATTCTATCTGTGTTTTCTTTTTCCGATCCCCTCTAAAGCTAATGGAAAGGTGAAGTCACAATAGAATGAAGAAATTTGTGATATCAAGATGAAACATTAATAGTAAATGTGACTATGGTAAATGAAAATGTCGTTCAGAAAGCTAATATTTTTAAAAAAAGTAGAAATCAGTAGGGGTGGGATTTTAGAAAAGCAGGAGAATTTTCTCCAGCTCTTCAGTGATGTTTCCGCCATCTGTGGCCAGGATGTAGGGTGTCTAAAAGGTTTGCAGTGGTGAGGGGTGCTTGTAACAAAAATTGCTACCTTTGTAGGACAATTTGTTTGTTTCCAAATTATTATTGTTTCATTATTGAAGTGAAAGCTATCTTAAGCACAAATCATTTATTTTTGTGTTTAAGGAAAACAATTGTCAAGCTAGCGTTTTTGTAGCTTGCAGGATTTCTGTTTGTTAGTTTTGTGGGTTTTCTTTTGAGATGGTCTAACTATGTAGTCTTGGCTGGCCTGGAACCCAGAACTTACAGTGCAGCCTAGGAGGGCTTTGAACCAAAATCTTCCTGCCTCAGCCTGTCACAGTGGTGGGATTACAAAAGGAGCTTGCAGTGCAGTTTTACGATTTGGCATATGTTTAGGGAACACGGTACATTACAGTCAATACTGGGGAAATCTGAGTATTTGTCATCATGTGTTCTCCTAGACTAGGAGCTCTGTTCCTTTGGGAAATCCATTACTAATGCAGAGTTCATCAATTCGTGGCAAAGGTCATTCAGAAATACAATTAGGCCCAAAACCATTAAGAAACATTCAAAACTACTTTCAGGAATTCCAGAGCTCGAAGCATCCAGGCTGCTGAAATCAGTAGTCCTTTAGACTTGCAAGACAGCCTCCCTAGTCTAGATCTTCCTCCTCCAGTGAAGCTTCCCCTGAAATTAATCTCCTTTAAAAGACAGTTAATATTATAGAAAACACCGAGGCAGCCAGGCAGTGAAGTGGTGGCACACGCCTTTAATCCTAGCACTCAGGAGGCAGAGTCAGGTGGATGTCTGAATTTAAGGCCAGCCTGGTCTATAGAGTGAGTTCCAGGAGAGCTAAGGCTACACAGAGAAACCCTGTCTCCGAAAAAACCAAAACAAACACTAAACCGAAACAAGTCCAGATTTACTAAATGTAGATGATTCTAATTTTCATCTTTATCTGTTTCCTCTTTCTCCGTGAAATGAAAATGTCCTTGTCAGGCCTCTAATAACTGCCCTGGTTAGTGAAGCAAGAGGCTTTCTGGCCTGAGAGACTTAGCCTGGACCAGACGAATCCAAAGTGGTAGCAGGCCATTGTTCTAGTGCAGATGTAAACCGTGATTTTAGCACAGGTAGGTGTTTCCATAGGTTATTTTGTCATCCTACCAACACATATGACCAGCACACTAGTGGTATGTCTGCAGATCTGAGAGTGAGTGTGAATTATGAGTGAATATTTTAAAGTCATACCTTTTGAGAAGAGTTACTAATAAAAGTCTGTGTCTGAGCTGCGCTATCGCAGGCCAAAGTTCTATGGGAAACAATGTCGGTTCCTCTGCTCCTCACAGCTTGTCCTCAAAGCTTGTGGTTGTTAGCATCCCTCTGTCCTTTAGCATGGGTAAACTGAGGCAGAAAATTAAGCACCCCAGTATGGCTTCCAGCTTTGACTTCTTGTCTGTCATTTAATTCTCTAAACTATAGCAAGCGCTGGCTTTATCTCAGAATCTAAGACTGGCGTGTGGATGGCATTCAGTACACTGGGTCATTTCTTGAATTATCTTCAAGGTTAATGTATGTGTTCTCTCTCTCTCTCTCTCTCTCTCTCTCTCTCTCTCTCTCTCTCTCT
>JADRCH010000014.1:8883045-8895597 GCA_019843965.1 Rhynchomys soricoides | reverse complement strand
CTCTCTCTCTCTCTCTCTCTCTCTCTCTCTCTCTCTCTCTCTCTCTCACTCTCAGAACAACTATGGAGGAGCCCTCTGAACCAGAAGGACCAATAGATTGGAAAGAACGCTGTGTAGTTCTGGAGGCTCAGCTCATGAAATTCCGTGTTCAAGCAAGCAAGATCCGAGAGCTCCTGGCAGACAAAGTAAGGTTCCCCAGAACTCTCATTACTGTTGGTTACCGGATCCTGTTTCATATGCATTAAGTGACGTCATTACTCCTGGAGGGGGCATCAATTTTAAAAATAACGAATATATTTTAACTTTTTATGAAGTAGTCGATAGTCTTTCACCAAATATGGGACAAAAAAAAAACCAACAAAACATTTATTTGTGAGCACCAATTGATTGATACACACACACACACACACACACACACACACACGAATGATATGAATGATTCCTGGGAACTTGGATTCTAGACTTTGTGTCTGATATAATATTGTGTTGATTTCCTTTCTAATACTATGATGAATACCATTGCTAAGAGCAAATTAGGGAAGAAAGGGTTTATTTGGCTTATGTGTCTGGTTCCAAGTCCATCATGGAGGGAAGTCAGGGCAGGAATTCAAGCAAGAACAGAGGCAGGAGCCATGGAGGAATGTGACTTACTGGCTTGCTTCAGGTTCATGTTCAGCTACCTTTCTTATTTCCTAGGGCTGTCTGCCCCAGGTGGCACCACCCACAGTTGGCTTGGGCCCCCACATTAATCATCACACGCATAGGCCAGTCTGATGGGGGCAGTTCCTCACCTGAGAGTCCTGATTCTCAGAACACAGTTTGGGTCAAGTTGACAAAACAAATCAGCACAGATACCTACATGCCACATGTGACTAGGGAACCTTTGGACTAGGCTTGTTCAAACTCAAGTTGCAAATGTAAAATACACCTTGGGTTTCAGAGATTTTATGTGAGAAAAAAATAAGATAAAACAGTTCAGGCATACTGATTATGTTGACTGTATTGAAAGTATTTTGAATATTGAGTTAATTGAGCAATATTATATTTTTTGCTCTGTATTGCATGTTATAGAGCATTTAAAATCAATATGTAGTTCTCATATTTCTTGATGATGTTATCTAGGTAGATAATGTTATCTATCTATCTATCTATCTTGATATTCCTAGTAACTGATTAGAAGAATTTACAGGTGGATTTTTTTTGTTTATTTGTTTGCTTTTAAGATTTTAAAAAATTTTATGTATGTGGATGTTTTATCTGCATGTACTGATATCTGTACACCAGAAGAGGGCATCTGATCCCATTACAGATGGTTGTGAGCCACCATGTGGTTGTGAGCCACCATGTGTTTGCTGGGACTTGAACTCAGGACCTCTGGAAGAGCAGTCAGTGCCCTTAACTGCTGAGCCATCTCTCCAGCCCCAGAGGTGGTGTTTTTAATTTGAGTTCACATTCTTTTGGGATAGAGACTGGCACATGCGTCACTTCTCCATAGAAACCTTAAATCTTTGTTTCCCGCTGGACAAGCATCCCTTAGAAGTGTCCTAAAAAATCCAGTCAAACATCATTTTGTTGAAACCTTTGCATTTCTCATCCTTAGCATCTTTTAGATGGAAAGACTGAAGTGACTCCCCTCAGCCAAGTTCACAGATGACCCAGTGACAGGCCCTGTGGGATGTGTCCTCACCATTAATGTTGTCTGCTTGTTAATTTTCGGGTAAAAAATCAAGGCTTGAAAAGATTCCAGTTTGAATATCTATAGCTACGGGAAACTTAACTCAAAGTTGATTATCATTCATAGGGTGTTATTTCTTCTCTTTTCAATATAAGAATAATTTCTCATGTTGAAAGGTGATTTATCTAGTATTCTCCACAAGCCCAACTACCTAGACAGTGATTTTGTTCACCTTATCAGTGACTTCCTGTGACTAAACCTTGTGGACACTTCCCAGTGGTTGCTTCTGCTTTGAGACAGCTGACCCTGTTAACTAACAGACTAAATAAAAGTTATGTTTGTTGGTTCCAATTAGTTAACCTTATATTTTAATTCGTATAGTAATGTTTGTGTCCCCCCCCCCGAGTGTGTGTGCATGTGCGTGTGCAAGGAGGCCAGAGAACAACCCCAGGTGGTGGTTCACAACCTGTGGAGTATGACCCCACTGGGGTTGTATATCAGATATCCTACATATCAGATATTTACATTGTGATTCAGAACACTAGCAAAATTACAGTTTTGAAGTAGCAACGAAATCCTTTTGGGAATCACAACATGAGGAACTGGATTAAAGGGTCGCAGCCTTAACAAGGTTGAGAATGATCTCTCAGCCTTGGTTTTCTGAGGCAGGATCTCTTGGGATGGCCATCAAACCCCAGGGGTCTTCTGCTCTCCCCCTCCCCAGTGCTGGGATTATAGATCACACCAGCATACTTAAATTTTTACGTGGATTTACAGGACCAAATTCAGGTCTTCATGATTGCATAGCAAACACTTTACTGACCAAGCCTTCTCCCCAGCTCCTGTTTTGTTCTTTTAAAAGCCATTGCAGCAAGGTCCTTGTGAAGATATTTTTCAAATGTATAAAAGTATTGTTTTCTCCGTAAGTACGATCGTAAGTTGTTCTTTTGATTACCAACCTGCAGACTATTATATTTATTATATTTATCTTTTCTCAGTGAATGAATATTAAAAGGAGCGTTAGTTCAAAATGGCTGTCTTTTCTTTTTTAAATGTCTAATTTATATCTGTGGCTTGAGATCTAGGAGATGGATTCATTCACATGCGTTTTACACACTGGAAATGACTGTGAGTGCCAGTTACTCGTGGTTTCCAGTAAACTCACTCAACACAGTGAGACTAACGATCTTCACAGCGTTTCTTTTTTGTTGTTCTTGTATTCTATTATGAAATATTATTCTCAGGTTTAAGAATTATTTTTGGCATCCACCCACATTTTAAAGAAAATGCCAGTTACTTATTGACTCATGTGTTGAATATTTTATAGGTAAAATGTACTAAATTCATTTAGCAACTTGCAAAGTTATAAATTTTGTCTCCGTTTTATGGAGACAACTGATGCTTAATATGGCTAGTATTTATCCTAAGTAATTTATATATTTAATCTTCCCCAAAATTTTGTGAAATAGGTCCTAATATTGTCCACATTTGCACAAGGGGGTAATTAGGTATGAAAAGTTATCTAGCTTGTCCAGTTCAGACCAAAAAGAAAGTGATAAAGCCAACATTTAAACCCAGATTTTCTGTCTTTTAAAGCCTAAAGTGATTTGTCTGTCAACTCAGGTTGCTTTCTGGCCTGTCTGGCAACTCTTTTATTTCCCCATACAACAGATATATCCATCTCTCAGTGGTAGATGTATATATGTTTGCAGCATTAGCCATTTATGTAACAGTACATATTTTCAAAGTAAGCCCTGTGGCATCATGGGTAAGTGCCAGAGAGAGTCAAATGTTGCATTCCTGAGACCAGTCGGCTCCACCCACACCTTTAGCTTTGTGTTGGGACCAGTGTCCTCCTTCATAGTTCTCCCCACATGGAGGTAGCCTCAAGGCTGAAGATTCCTGAGAGAATACTAATTTGTTTCTTTAGATCTTTGCCAGAAATTGTAGCCAACTTTCTCTTGGAACAATGCTGGTTCTTAGCTTTGTTTCATTCTCTGGGTATGGGCATGCAAGCAGCCAACTCTGAGCACTAACCGGTTCCCAAGCTTTGACTATGCCCTTAAGCGTCTTTAAACTCTACAATAGATGGAAACATTAGGGCTTGGAATAAATGGTTGGCGTGTTCACTCCCACACAGTTCACAAATGGTGAGCTGCCTTGGAGTCACGCACCTGTCAGATTTGTTGTGATACAACCCAGAGGGTATTTGGTGCCTGGAAACAACCCACTGTTGCCTTCTCCCGTCCTCCCCTCTCCCCCCTTCCTTGTCGATTTGAGGATTGAGTGTTCAGAGCTCTGCCCCTGACTAAGCCCCTAGCCTCCCGTAATCCCTATGAACAGATTATACTTGTGACATGCAGGGAGACTTGAAGGTAATTTGCAGATCAATACCAACCGTATTTCTGATTTTTTTTTAAAGGAATGGTATGAGATAATGGCAGAAAGTTTCTATAATTAAATATGGATTTCAGATATGTTAGTGAACAGAATAGAGTATGTGAGTTGTTGTTTTTTTTTTTTAATGAAAGACTTTTTGCACCTATTTTTTTAATCCAGTTTTCAAGTAATTTAGAATATTGAAGCGTGAGAAGAAAAAGGGCCTTATTGAAGTTTCGGGCAAGTACTGCTTTAAATGGGAGAGGTCTTTAGAGGAATTTCAGGAAGGTGTTGGAAATATTCTCAGTATGCCAAATACAAACTCTCCAGAGAAGCTGACGTGGAACTAGTTTCCCCACTTACAAGTTAGTTTTCTGAGGCAGGGAGGGAACAGACAGAGTTAAAGCGAAATGTTACTTTCTATGAATTAGTTTCTCAGTGAAAAGGGAGGAGGAACTATAAAGCGGTTCCCCTTTAGACATCACCATGGTAACTGACTCCTGCTTTAACCTGAGGTAGCCTCAGCATCTGGCATCTCCCGACTATGGCCTTCCTTTCATGAATGTGATTCCTCTGAAGCGGTTTAGGACCTTCTCCTACGATTGAGGAGTCACTGGACATCAGAGCACATGAGGGACAGAACCGCCAGAAACCCATTTAAAGAAGACAGCCATTCCCTTACGTGTTAAGTGCACCTAATGATGCACAATGCTGTCTGGAAATTCCATGTATAATAAATAGACCTTGTAGGCTATTTTAAATGTCATTTTTCAGGGGTGTTGGATGAAGATACTCTAAGAAATAAAAATGTTTAATGATAGGATCTTTAATAGATTTTATAGGGAAAACTCAGAAAAGCCCCTGCTGAGAAATTGTGTCCACATCATTAAGTGCAGACTTCCTAAAGTATTCTGCCTGAATTAGTCTGTGGGACAATTTCATTTGTTCCCAGGGCCTGTAACAGAGAGGATCACTATTTGTGTGGTGGTGGTATGATCTAAGTTTAATGGAAAAATTCTTGTCTGCTCCTTGTTGCTAAGATCACCGTGGCTACAGAGAACAGTTTTTGAGTAGTAAATCAAGCACAAAGCTTAGAATTTGATGCCAGTTTATAA
Organism: Rhynchomys soricoides; assembly: GCA_019843965.1. Classification (NCBI taxonomy): domain Eukaryota; kingdom Metazoa; phylum Chordata; class Mammalia; order Rodentia; family Muridae; genus Rhynchomys; species Rhynchomys soricoides. Next base: position 8,890,428 of record JADRCH010000014.1, on the reverse strand, counting down.
AATGTTTAACCGTATTTTCAGTAAAACTTTGTATGGGGAAATTGGTCATTTCATACTGGCTTGGTATATGTTGAGTGGCCTTGGACTAAGGAGTACATTATAATTTATACCATGAAAGTAAAATATGTGAATGTATCCTGTGAGATTTAAACATTCTGCAAAATTATTTCCCAGCTCAAATGATTATAAAAAAGAAATACACAGCACTAAAGTATTGCCTGTCAGTTTATTACTGTGTTTGAACTGGCTTTGAATAGATTGTGTGTGTGTGTGTGTTTGTATTAATGTAGTGTGGTGTGAAATGTTAGGTACTTATGGTCTGTGATTTAAATTCTGAATAGTAGCAATTTCCTTTTGTAAAAGTTTATCCTCAGTTTTAAGTCTTTTTGAAAATCAGTCCTTTCCTTTGTTCATTACATTTATTCAGCAAATACTAATTAAATTTTATTGGGTAATATTCATCATCTTTGCCTCAGCCATTATTGTGTAAATATATGCAGTAGAGAGGAGGGGAAGGGGAGAGGGGGGAGAGAGAGAGAGAGAGAGAGAGAGAGAGAGAGAGAGAGAGAACTAAAACTCTATTAGATTATAAATGTAGGCTTGTGTTCCAAGACAGCTAGGGCTACACAGAGAAACCCTGTCTCAGAAAAAGAGAAAGGCTCTTTGGGTTGTATCTCTATCCCTCTGTTCTTTCTGTGACAGGTTTCTTGATATAGAACTTAATTCTTTCTACTGGGAAGATGGCTGTCAGTAAATTTACTTGCTGTGCAACCATGAAGACCGGAATTTAGATCCCTAGCACCCGTATAAAAGCTGGGGGTGGGGAGATCAGGGACAGGCACATCTCTAGATCTCACTGACCAACCTGCCTAGCTATTCAGTAAGAGACCATGTCCCAAAAGATAAGATGGAGAACAAATGGGGAAGACATCTATTTACTTCTGGCCTTCACACACGCACACGCACACGCACACGCACACGCACGCACACAACTGTACTAACAAGTATATACACCACACGCACTTACTTCTCCCTGTTACTGGGATAAAACACCATGACCAAAGGCAACGCGGGGAGGAGTTTATTTGGCTTGTGGTTTCAGTGGTGTAAGACCATGATGCTGGGGTGGAGTCCTAGCGACAGGCAGCAGGCGTGGCGGCAGCTGCAACCATGAAGGAGAGGCTGCGCTGCAGTCCGGATAGCTTTACACTTTCCAAGCCTGACCCCCGTGGTTCTTTTTTCAACACGGCCACACCTCCCAAGCATCCACACCACAGCACCAACTTGGAACCAAGGGTTCAGATGTCCCAGATTACGAGGGACATTTCTCAAACCAACACGGTTTGCCAATGAAGCGTTCCTAGGTTCAGAGAGTAATGCAGGAAAGAAGTAAGCACTAATGACTCAGTAATGATCTTTATGGGTTTATGTTTGGGATAGTTTTTCTGTATTGCCCTGCATTGTGTGGGTGTTTGAGGCTCAGCTACGGTTCAGTGAAAGGAGCAGGAATATAAATTGGGAGTGGGAATACAAAAACTGAACGCCAACACCATTGCTGGCCAGAAGCGCAATTCTGCACAAAGCAAACTCATTCCAAATGCACTTTCCTGTATTGTAACGGGAATACGTTCTGCTTTGCACAGTGACTGCGGAATCATGTATTTGAAAGTTCTTACACTTCTGAAATGCTCTCTCCCTTCCTTGATCTCTTTCCTCTGAGATTATGTGCCTCTTTCTGTGGCTGTTTCTTTTCTGAGATGCGAGCTCTCCCCATGTGTTGGCTGATCTTTGGTGGTCTGTTTACGTTTAAGAACGGGACATCTGTGGCCTTCTCTGGCAGCTGTGTATACATGGCTGTTGCTGGTCCACTCTCCACTTTGTTTTCTGGTAAGTGTGCAGGACACTGCTGTGAGCTCGTAAACGTGACAGTAGTTGCATGAATACGCTCCAAACAATTTATTCAACTTTGTAAGGGAAGAACGTTTTAGGTTTTTTTTTTTTTTTTTTTTTTTTACAGGAAATGCATGCTTAGTTGGTGGACGACGTTTGGTATATGGGAGTCAGTGAGACATGTAAACAGCCACACAGCCACACATCTTCGTTATTCATCGCATTTCTCAGCATGATACATATTTTCCCTCTAGTCTTTGCAGGGTTCTGAGGAGCCGACGGCCTTCAGGCGCTCAGAGCCCTCAAATCTAGGCTGTGTTTTCCATTATTACACTTCGTACTTCCAGGGAAACAAACGGATTACCTGCAGAGCACCAGGAACTAGAAGCCTTTCGAGCTTCTCGGAGGCAGCATTAGAAGATTAAAAAATACAAAGACAAAAACCGAGTGTGTGCACGAGTGTGTGTGCACGAGTGTGTGTGCACGCGCACACACACAGATGCACACACGCACGCACGCACGCACGCACACATGCACACACATGGCACATGTTCCTGCATGTATCATGGTGCATGTGCAGAGGTCAGCAATCAGTTGCTTGCAGCAATCAACCAGTACTGTCCTTCAACCATGTGGGAGCCGGGAAGAGACTTGACTTAAGGTACCTTTATCTGCTGAGCCATATTCCCCAATACGAACTTTGTTTGAGAGGTCATAAGGATATCTTTAATGCATGCTACATCTCATGTGACCTTTCTGAGGGATTTCAGGGGGATGTGTTCCCTGACAAGGAAGAAATAAACTCAGACTTGGGAAGACAGAGTACAGGGAGCAGGTGACCCAGGGCAGAGGGTAACTGTACTGGCTGTTTTTGTGTGTCAACTTGACACAAGCTGAAGTTATCACAGACAAAGGAGCTTCAGTTGAGAAGATGCCTCCATGAGAACCAGTGGTAAGGCATTTTCTCAATTAGTGATCAAGGGGGGAGGGCCCCTTGTGAGTGGTACCATCTGTGGGCTGGTAGTCTTGGGTTCTATAAGAAAGCAGGCTGAGCAAGCCAGGAGAAGCAAGCAAGCCAGTAAGGAACATCCCTCCATGGCCTCTGCATCAGCTCCTGCTTCCTGCCCTGCTTGAGTTCCAGTCCTGACTTCCTTTCGTGATGAACAGCAGCATGAAGGTGTAAGCTCAATAAACCCTTTCCTCCCCAACTTGCATCTTGGTCATGATGTTTGTGCAGAAATAGAAACCCTGACTAAGACAGTAACGGTTCACACTGGCACCTCAGAGGCTTCAGGAGACATAGGTAGGAAGCCAAGGTATGACTGAGCTCCTTGAGAGACAGCTGAGACAGTGGTGGGAATTTGGAATAACAGTGTGGTGGAAATTTCATTTTAAGAACTACATAAAGAAAAAACATTGAATTCTCGGAGAAAAGCTGTGTAGTAAAAGTAAGTACCTCAGCTGACACATGGCTGAACGTCATGTCAGTCACATGCGTGTTGTGGCTCTCAGTCAGTCACATGCGTGTTGTGGCTCTCAGTCAGTCACATGGTGTGTTGTGGCTCTCAGTCAGTCACTTGTGTGCTGTGGCTCTCAGTCAGTCACATGTGTGTTGTGGCTCTCAGTCAGTCACATGGTGTGCTGTGGCTCTCAGTCAGTCACATGGTGTGTTGTGGCTCTCAGTCAGTCACATGGTGTGTTGTGGCTCTCAGTCAGTCACATGTGTGTTGTGGCTCTCAGTCAGTCACATGGTGTGTTGAGGCTCTCAGTCAGTCACATGGTGTGTTGTGGCTCTCAGTCAGTCACATGGTGTGTTGTGGCTCTCAGTCAGTCACATGTGTGTTGTGGCTCTCAGTCAGTCACATGGTGTGTTGTGGCTCTCAGTCAGTCACTTGTGTGCTGTGGCTCTCAGGCAGTCACTTGTGTGCTGTGGCTCTCAGTCAGTCACTTGTGTGCTGTGGCTCTCAATCAGTCACATGCGTGTTGTGGCTCTCATACACAGTAATGGTGACAAGGATCCCAGAGGATGTTTTAAATAAGGGACTGTACAAAGAAGCAGAGGCAATAGGAGATGTGACATGTATCTAGATTGATGGCAAGGAAACAAAGGGCTAAATCTTCATTTTCCATTAAGGAAATAAGTAGGAAATCATTTTTCAAAAGGAAGGTCAACAGAAATAGAAGCAAGCTATTTAGAACACGGGGCAAATATGAAAAGAATTGGCTAAAAATGTCCACCATACTTATTAATAAGTCTTTTGGAATTAGTTGATGCATTTGTATATTTATAGCTTTGATAAACATAAAAGTAAACAGGAAAGCCAAGTTGTGAAGTAAATAGATTTGTTTAGTCTTTTGACAGGAAATTGGAGTATTTCCAAGGATATTTCCTTGGAAATTATTTACACACAATCATTTCTTCTGACTTCTCAAAATACTTGAACCAAAAAAAACAAAAAACAAAAAAACCCAAAAAACTTGTGTGACACTGTTTTACACATCATACATAGTATACACACACCACACACACGCACACGCACACCATACACACACACGCACCATATACACACACAGACACACACACATACACACACACACGCACACACATACACACACACACACACACACACGCACATGCATACGCAAAGCTTTCCTCACACTTATAAACATTTGCTTTACCACTAAATTCCACCCCAGCTCTTCCATATATGTTTTGATGTTGCCACACTTAGAATTATGCTTGTTATGTTTTCTTGATGAATTATTCCATTTATAATTGATCGCATTACTCATAAAACTTTGGCATAAAAATCTCCATTTTAAAAAATATTCTTGGTATGTTTTGCATCCTTTTACTTTCAACATCTTTGTAACATTTTATTTGCTTAAGACAGGATTGCTTTATATCCTGGCTATTCTGGAACTCACTCTGTGGACCAGGCTTGCCTCAAACTCACAGAGATTTGTCTGCCTCTGCCTTCCGAGTGCTGGGATTAAAGGTGGGCCATCATGCCTGGCCCATGCTACTTACTTGAGGTATCATCTTTAAGTATCTCTTTAAATATATCTGAAATTACTATGAATATGCCTTGATTTTCTTTATCTCCCTTTGCTTTTAACAACTGCCAGCATAAGTAATAGATGAGGAATTGGTCTGACAAGAGGGCATTGGGGAGTTGGCCTATGATTAAGAACTTGGCGGAGCCACACATTAGGGATGTTGCTGGGTGGGGGATGAGGATCCAGACTGATCGAAGGATCTGAAGAGCTGCTGAAACCATTAGGATGGGCGGTAAGCCACTTGTCTGCCAGAAAGCGCTCTTCAGGAACTGAATGGATTTCCAGAACAAAGACTAGTTCTCAGAATTTAGGTGATGTTGTGGCTTTGTTGGGAACTAGAAGACACTGAACGTTTAATCCCATTCAAAGCCATAGAATGGAAAGACATCAGGCAACGAGAGTTACTTTAGCTGTCTTGTCTTCAAGAAAACTAATAGTTTTTCCAGTGTTACCACAAAACCATGGGCTTTGAAAGGCCATGGGGTGTGGGGGTGGGGCTGGAATAGGCTCGGGTAAGATGAGTAAATACAACTGAGTATCTTCCCTTTGGAGAATAATTCACTCACAACTCTCATGGTAGCCAGGCTACCGTGGCTTTGCAACAGCAAGACTGAGGGTGTGTGGGTGTGCACAGGTGTGTGGGTGTGCACGGACGTGTGGGTGTGCACGGATGTGTGGATGCCAGCGCTCGACATCAGGTTCTTTCTCTACCACCCTCTGAAGTGGAAACCTAGGCGTTCTTTGGAAAGTCAGTTGTGTCGGATGGGGTTGTGTTAAGATAAACACGTGAAGGAACATTTTTGCTGAAGTAGACGCAGGAGAAAGCAAGCATGTGAAAGCACTCGTGATGAAGGATTCTTCACTAAGGACACGCATGCATTGGTCTGCCTTACACTGTGTAGTTGAGCTCTGTTTGTCTGGACTCCATAGAGAGAAACAAACCAAAAAACTTTAGGTGTGGTGTGTTACAGTCTCTTGTCACCTCTTTGGGCTCAGGCTGATTGGCAGAGTGATGTCAGCTGAGACAGAAGCACATGCTGAGGCAAGACCGTGGAGGTCACGTGATGTTTGGAGGGCGTATAAATAGGCCTTGGTGACAGTGATGGAGGCGGGGCTAGGCTTGCTGATAGAGCTAGCTGTGCAGTGTTTGCTGGTCTCGCTTCTTGGTTGATCTTTGCTTCACTGAGAGAGGCACAGCTGAGAACTTCTCCTGGGGTTCCTGTTGGCACTGGTCCCTCCTGCTGACTCGAACCAAGGCTGAGGCCTGGTTGTCTCTGCCAGGTAGTGCCACCCCGGCGGATTTGTGTTTAGTATCTTATTTCTACAGAACTAGACTGTTAGTGTATCTCTAAAGTGTTTGCGAGTGGATTGAGCTGCCGCTGCTGACCTGTGAACTGAACTGTCAATTTTCAGAAAACACAGATGGGAATTGTTGTAAAGAACCATTTCTAAACAGATCTACTCCCCTATATTCTTTCTTTCCCACTACCTCTGGTGGGTGGTGGGCTACAAGGGAGGTTAAAGTGCTTAAGAATCATCATTAGAAGTAGACTTTAAAAACCTTAAAGTTTCAACCCTCCATCTTCTTTCTTTGAACCAGCCTCTTCATTCAACCTAGAACTCACCAGTTCTGTGACTGTCTGGCTATCAATGTCTGGGAAGCATCCTGTCTCTACCCGGAACCAGGCTGGGGAGCTACAATATTCACAGGCACACCCTGCTCTTAAGTGGGTGCTCAGGATCTGAACTCAGGCCCTCACACTTGCATGACAAACACTCCACTTACTGAGTCTTCGATCACAGCATTTGCACAAAAAGAAAACGTATAGATTGTCTCTCTAGAAACTCTGTAGGGTTGGAGAGATGGTTGAGTTGTAAAGAACACTCACTTGCCTTGCAGAGGATTCCGGGTTGTCTCCCCATTCCCACATCACAGCTCACAACTTCCTGTAACCCCAGTTCCATGGTTTCCAACGCCTCTGACCAGTGTGGACACCTACATGTGTGTGGTACATATGTACGCACACAGACACACATACATGTACATAACCAACAAGCAACTAATGAAATTCTTTTTAAAAAGAAAACTTTGTTGACATTAACCTGCCATTGTCTCGATAGTTTATCACATGTTTAGCCTGGAATGCACCCTGATGACTTAAACTTCAAAAAAGCATTTGTTTAAGAGAAGGAAAGTAGGCATGGGGTCCCACACCTTACCACAAAGCTATTTGTAATTGATACCCACTGGCAAAGGGGAAAATGCATTTTCTCCAATGGAGTGCGTTCCATCTGGCCCTTGCCCAGTAGTTGTTGGCCAACACAAAATGAACTACACTTTTCTTGGACTTTTGTTACTTTTTTGTCTTTTTTTTTTCCCCCTCCTTGGTCTTTTGCTTGTTTGTATTGATTCTTCTTTTCTTGATTGTTTCA
>JADRCH010000014.1:8855795-8878725 GCA_019843965.1 Rhynchomys soricoides | reverse complement strand
TTGCTCTTCTTCCTGGTTAATTTAGTTTGCAAAGACTCTCGGCTGTAAACAGTTATCTCTGTGTGATCTCACAGTGATTCTGTGACCTCATAATCCTCAGTGGTATCATCCCAGGGCATCTGTGAGATGCTCCATCACTCAGTCCTTTTCTCTGTATGCATTATCGCTTTCCCTGAAGCAGCAGAATTACCTTTGACTATTACAACCGTTATGGGTGACTATTGTTTCTAATGCAAGATACTTCTATCTTTTCTCTTCCATTTTACTTTTTTTGCCTTTAGTAATGGACTTTACCATGTAAAATAACTGAAAATTATGCCCATCCTACATTCCAATGTTTGTGCTGCCATGTTCCCTTATAAGCTGCACACTCAACCCAACAAAACATGCCCTGGCAATCATTCTCCAAATGTCTGTATCCCACATCCATTAGCAATGGTAGAGTCTTCTTTAGTAGATTATTATTATTATTTATTATTATTATTATTATTATTTATTATTATTATTATTATTATTATTATTATTATTACTATAACTACTACTATTTTAACACCCCCACCACAGTTTCCCCTCCCTCCTGTCCTCCTGGTTATTCCATTTGCCATCCGAGAGGCTTCATCCAGCAACTGATGGAAACAGATATAGAGACCCACGGGGGAGGAGTCAAAGGGTCAACAACACAAGAAAACCCACAGAATCAACTGACCTGGGCTCACAGAGACTGATCCACCAACGGCAAGCATGCTTGCGACTGACCTAGGCCGTCTGCATGTATGTTCCAGTTGTGTAGCTTGGTCTTCTTGTGGGATTCCTAACAATGGAAGGAGGGGCTGCCTCTCACTCTATTGCTGGCTTTAGGGACCCTGGTCCCCATACTGAGTTGTCTCCTCTAGACTTAATATGAGTTGAGATGCCTCGTCTTACTGCAACTTGATATGCTGTGTTTGGTTGATGTCCCTGGGGGCCCTGCCATTTTCTGAAGAGGAGGAGGAGTGGATGGGAACTGCATTATATGCTTTTAAAATGGAATTGACTCTCCCCTTACTCATCACTTAAGATACAAACTACATGGCTCACAATTCTATTATATAAATATAGAAAACTAGGCAGGCAGCTCCTCGGCATGTATGTCTCACCCCATAAAAACAAATATACAATGTTTCCTATATAAATACAATTAAAATAGTCATTAATTTTTTTTAACAAACTTTTCCAGGTATTTACATCTCATTCCATATATAATTTATATTTGTCTCTTTTTTGTGGTTGGGAATCAAACCCAAACCTTTTGGGATGCTAGCTGAGCTCTCTACCACAGAGACACACACTCAGTTCCTGCTGTGTCTTTGACTATGTTATTGATACCTTTTCACATATATGTTTAAAAGTTCTTATTGAAGATATTTTTTCAACACATGGAAGTGGGCCTCATGTGTGCATCATCTAGATTTAATGCTTGTCAGCTCAGGACCAGTCAGTCCATCTGCACACAGATCTGTAGCTCCCAGAGTTATAAAATTTTATCCATGTATGCAATTTATAATGACTATGGAGTATCTAACTATGTGAATGTGTTACTATTTATATAGAGAGAAAAATCCCTTGTTTTCAGGCAGATTTCTTTCCTCCTTTCTCTGTTCCTCTTCCCTTGGTGTGTGTGTGTTTGTGTGTGTGTGTGTGTGTGTGTGTGTGTGAGAGAGAGAGAGAGAGAGAGAGAGAGAGAGAGAGAGATTAGAAGTTAAACCTAAGACCCAAGCATACCAGATAAATGTTGTCATTGAGCTGTACCCTCAGGCTGGGCACCATCATTTTTGTCTTTCAAATTACACCTCTGTAAACGCTATAATTGTGGGTTGTTAGGGTTTTGTTTTTGATACTTTATTTATATTTCAAATGTTTTCCCCTTTCCAGCTCTCCCCTTTGGAAAGCCCCTATCCCATCCCCCCTCCCCTGCCTCTATGAGGGTATTCTCCCACCCACCCACCCTCTCACGTCTTCCCTCCCTGGCATTCCCCTATCCTGGGGCATCTAACACCCTCAGACCCAAGGGCCTCTCCTCCCACTGATGGCTAACAAGGCCCTCCTCTGCCACGTATGTGGCCAGCACCATGAGTCCCTCCATGTGTATTCTTTGGTTGGTGGTTCAGTCTCTGGGAGCACAGGGTGGGGGGTGGGGGCTGACCAGTTGACACTGTTGCTCCCTCCCCATGGGGCTACAAACTCCCTCAGCTCCTTCAGTCCCTTCTCCAACTCCTCCATCTGGGACCTCATGCTCAGTCCAACAGTTGCTGTGAATTGAATCATGGGTGTTCCGAACTTTTGGGCTAATATCCGCTCATCAGTGAGTACATATCGTGTTTGTTCTTTTGTGACTGAGTTACCTCACTCAGGATGATATTTTCAAGTTCCATCTATTTGCCTGCGAATTTCATGAAGTCAGTTTTTAATAGCTGAGTAGTATTCCATTGTGTAAATGTACCACATTTTCTGTATCCATTCCTCTGTTGAGGGACATCTGGGTTGTTTCCAGCTCCTGGCTATTATAAATACGGCTGCTATGAACATAGTGGAGTATGTGTCCTTATTACATGTTGGAGCATCTTCTGGGTATATGCCCAGGAGTGGAATAGCTGGGTCCTCAGGTAGTATTATGTCCAATTTTCTGAGGGTCCGCCAAACTGATTTCCAGAGTGGTTGTACCAGCTTGCAATCCCACCAGCAATGGAGGAGTGTTCCTCTTTCTCCACATCCTCACCAGCATCTGATGTCACCTGAGTTTTTGATCTTAGCCATTCTGACTGGTGTGAGGTGGAATCTCAGGGTTGTTTTGATTTGCGTTTCCCTGATGACTAAGGATGTTGAACATTTCTTTAGGTGCTTCTCAGCCATTCGAGTTTCCTCTGTTGAGAATTCTCTGTTTAGCTCTGTTCCCCATTTTTTGATAGGGTTATTTGGTTCTCTGGAGTTTAACTTCTTGAGTTCTTTGTATATATTGGACATTAGCCCTCTGTCGGATGTAGGATTGGTAAAGATCTTTTCCCAATCTGTTGGTTGCCGTTTTGTCCTATTGACAGTGTCCTTTGCCTTACAGAAGCTTTGCAATTTTATGAGGTCCCATTTGTCGATTCGTGATCTTAGAGCATAAGCCATCGGTGTTCTGTTCAGGAACTTTTCCCCTGTGCCCAAGTGTTCGAGACTTTTCCTCACTTTCTCTTCTATTAGATTCAGTGTATCTGGTTTTATGTGGAGGTCCTTGATCCACTTAGTTTGTTCTTTAAATGAGGGTTAGTTTTTTGAGACATAGTTTCTCTAGCTTTGGTTGTCTTAAAACTCACTCTGTAGACCAGGCTGGCCTCAAACTCAGAGATATGCCTGTCTCTGCCTCCCAAATGCTGGGATTAAAGTCGTGTGCCACCACTGCCTGGCTGAACCTATGGTTTTAATTAATTCATGTATATATACATCTTTTCATGCCTAGCAACAGATTTTGACTATTTGTATACCGAAGTATTCTAAAGTGCTATCTGTTTGTATATAAGGGAGTGTGATCTAACCATCCCTGGAAATAAGTTCTCAGCCACAGTATGCTTTACTAGTCTCCTAGGTGTACCTTTATCTAGTCAGACTAACAATCAGAACTCACCAGCACAGCTGTTCTTCGAATATACATACTTACAGATCTTTGTCATTTCATCAATAATCTATGACACTCAATATCTACTATGTATGGAGCCTTGTAACAGGTTCACAACAACAGAGACCCAATTATGCCCTTCCTGATATCACTAGAAAGCAAATCTTTTTAGTGGATCTTTGTGCGGGTGTATTATGTATGTGATGCATGTGTGTGTTTAAGTGCAGATGTATATGTACCATGGTGGTTGAGTGGAGGTTTCAGTCCTTGTCTACCATCTTGTTCGAAGTGGAGTCTTTTGTTCACTGTTCACTTCCGGATATACCAGACTAGCCGGTTCAAAGGTTATTATCTGCCTCCCATCTCCCCGTAGGAGCACTGTGCCCAGCTTTATATGGGTATCAGGATCCCTTTTGAAATGTTGAGGCCTTAGCTGGGAAGTGGGCGAAAGTCTTCTGTGAGACCGCGTGTTAAAAGTGAATCTGGTCAAACAAAGCTCAGAAAATGGTCCCAGTCAACAAACCCTTTAAGAATGAAGCGTCGCTGGCTGAAGCCGTGCTCCTGAGGTTGAGAATCTGTGGTGGGGTGGATAGGAAGCATGGGATGCGGGCTAGTTGGGACTAGCTGGCCCCTCTAGCCAGGGAAGAGCTTCTCGGTGGTGCCGGGAGAGGGTGGGGCCAGCCGGCTGGTCCTCCAGGGGCCGCCCTGGGGTGCGGAGAGTTGGAAGTTATCCATGAGTTCTGGACATCCGAACCAACAGTCCTGGAAAAGAGTGAAAGTGAGCACAGATCAACAACAGACCACCCTAAACATGGTCAAACTACAGCCTCAAGAGAAAAAGAGTTGAGTTTCACCTTGTTGCTGTGTATTCCACATCTGGTACACACTGCTTAATCACTACTGGATCATCTGACAGACTTTTATACTGTAGATTCTGTATTTAGGTATTTGTGTTTAATACTCCTTCCATCCATCTGTAAGACTACATACAGGCTGCCACAACCTTGGCTTAAATCTACCACCCAGTGAGTTTGTGAGAGCACCTGCTTCCCTGGTTTAATTGTGGCTTCAAAACAAAACAAAACAAAACCAACCAACCAAACTCTGCCTAATAAGTCTTTTTATTGTTCTTAATATGTATCGAGCGGTAATTTCTAATCTATTGATGAACATTCTTGTAGTATATAAAATACCATATTGAAGGAAAATGTGATTGATACCAATTCTGTAAACTAACAAACAACCCTTACAAAGCCACCAGTTAATGGACTACAGTGTTCAAAGTATCAAGACTTTGGCATTTCATCAATTTTTAATATCAAGTGCTTTTGAATGTTGCTAATTATAATTTGTGTGCAATTTATTTTTTATTTATTTTCAAGAATTGATGACATTGTGGGATTTAAAGTCTTTTCCCAAAAGGTAAATATAAATATTTGTGTATTTTATGCCCTCCCTCACCTACAGATGCAACAGTTGGAGAGACAAGTTATCGATGCAGAACATCAAGCAGAAAAGGCTTTTCAAGAGGTAGAGTATACTTCACTCTCCCCTGCCCCTATGCATGCAAAGATGGCTTAGCTCAAAACAGGATGGCCGTCAACCATCCTGGATATTTTATAATTTTATTCAAGAGCTCAATTCATAGAGTGGAAAAAATGTCCTCTAGTTTGTTCCTGTGTAGATTTTCCAAGAGGGAAAAAGGATTTTGATAGAATATTTTATCTTTTTAGAAAGTCAAATGTGATTTTTGATGGGAATCCTAACAGTGATTAGGTTTTCTATGAACCCCTGTTCACATCCACTCTATGTATAGTAATAAAGGGTTGAAAATGATGTGAATCCCACATTGTAGAAAATGAGTGGGTACGTGTAAGACCATGAATAACAGCCGCTCAAGAAAAACAACAAACCAACTAGTTCAGATCATTTTACTGAAAATTAATAGAGAAACTTGCTTACAATTTGTAAAATATGTACAAAATTCACATTTTGTATACAAATGTTTATGGGTAAGGAAAGTCAAATCCCTGAGTTTAAGATTAGTCTGAGAGGAAGATAGAAATCTGTTTGAATTATGGTATTAAGATGATCATTTTTTCTGTATTTTCATTTTTTAATATTACTGTGAGTCTTTGGATGATGATTTGGTAAGCCATGTGGCCCTTTCCGGGCCTTGAGAACCATGAAGGGGATGGCTTGCATGCACACATCCAGCCTGGACGTTCCTCAATAGTATTAAATCTGTGACTTCTCATTTTATGACAAGATTCTTACCACAGTTGCTCAAAACCACAGTTTCCAAAAGCAAAAAACTCCAATACAAAATTCTTTCTCAGAAATTCATAATATAGCTGAGGAGGTGGCTCAGCAGCTAAGAGCACTGGCTGGTCATCCAGAGGACTCAGAGTCAATTCCCAGCAATCACATGGCAGCTCACAACTGTCTGCAACTCAAGTTTCACGGGATCCAGTTCCCTCACACAAACATGCGGACAAAACACCAATACCCATGAAAATAGATAAATAAATCACACACACACACACACACACACACACACACGCACACACGCACACACACGGGGATGGGGTGGGTGGGAGATAGTACAGTAGTGGTACGGTCTTTGGTTCTGCCATCTGTCTTTGGTATCTTTTGTTTGTTTGCTTTAGTGGTACCAAGCGTCTTTTCTCCTTTAAACACGAGACTAGATTACATTTAACATTGCAAATTGTTAAAAGTGGCTTAACAGATTTCTAAGCAATACCAATCCAATCCAATCCGATTCTTGATTTCTTATTCATATTTAAAAAGAAATCTTAAATTTTATTACATGAAACCTCAGCCACATATAAGAGTAGAGAAAACAGTGTAACAGAGTGTCTTGGGAGTTAACATGCGGTTTGTCTTATCAGTAGTTGCTTGATCCTGATACTCGCTTCTCCACTGGATTATTCTCAGCACTGGTGAATTGAGTGAAATCAAAGCTACTAATCTAAAAGACTCTTACAAACCCCAACCACAGTACCATTGCCATGTCAAAACTATTAGCAGCAGTTTCTCAATCTGTCAAAGAGCTAGATACCACTCAGAATCTCCCCAAATATCTCATTATTGCTTCTGGTTTTGTTTTTAATATTAATATTTATTTTTAAGTGTGTGCTGCGTGTGTGTGTGTGTGTGTGTGTGTGTGTGTCTGTGTGTCTGCTGGTGCCCACAGAGACCAAAGCTGTAGTGAGTGCTGGAAACTGAACTTGAGTCCTCTGGAAAAACAGTATGATCTATTAGCTGCTACCACCTCTCTAGCCCTTCATTTTTGTGACGTTCATATAATATAAAATCATTATTTAGAACAGATAATCCACAATTATCATATAATCAGCATCTCTGTTTAGCTCCATTAATTATTGCCACCTTTCACTGTGAAGCCTGTCTCTGTCACTCCCTCTGCCCTCCGCCCTGGCAGTCACAGACTGCACTCTGTCTTTGTGGATTTACCCACCCTGCATAAAAAGGTGGGGCCTTGCTCTGTGGTCCAGCCTGGCCTTAAACTTATAATCTTCCTGCCTCAGTCTCCCCATCGTGGGGATTATAGGTTTGTGCACCTACACCTAGATTGGCAATTTCTTACAGAATTATTCTTATAATGTGTGGTCTTGGTATCTGGCTTCTCTTGTTTAGTAGGGTAATTTTGATCATGTTCCTTATATATGTCACATTTTGTTTATTCAGCTGTTTGGCATTTCAGTTGTCTCTGTCTTTTGGTTAGTATGACAAGAGGGCGTGCACATGTATTTATTTGAGTATCTGTTTTTATTTCTTACTATATTATAATAAATATTATGTATTTATTTTATACAATTTATTATAATATAATAAATAATTATATTACTCAATTATATTAATTAATTATATTAATTAATAATTATAATAATTATATTAATTAATAAATAATAATTATGATATAATAAATTATTATTAACATAGCACATATGCATGTGCTGTTGTCCTCATTTTAAATGACTGGTTTATTCAAGTTGAGATCAGAACTAGACTGACACATTTTATCTGCGTCTTGGACTGTATTCTACTTACACCTTCCCCGAGCGCTATTAAATATGCTCTTCTGTGTTATTTACTTTCAAATATAATTAAATCTAAATACTTTCTCCCACTTTTGTCTCACCTTTTTCTTTCTTCCTCTCTGTCTTAGTCAGGGTTTCTATTCCTGCACAAACATCATGACCAAGAAGCAAGCTGGGGAGGAAAGGGTTTACTCAGCTTACACTTCCATGCTGCTGTTCATCACTAAAGGAAGTCAGGACTGGAACTCAAGCAGGTCAGGAAGCAGGAGCTGATGCAGAGGCCATGGAGGGATGTTCCTTAATGGCTTGCTTGCTTCTCCTGGCTTGCTCAGCTGGCTTTCTTGTAGAACCCAAGACTACCAGCCCACAGATGGTACCACCCCCAAGGGGCCCTCCCCCCTTGATCACTAATTGAGAAAATGCCTTACTGCTGGATCTCATGGAGGCATCTTCTCAACTGAAACTCCTTCCTCTGTGATAACTCCAGCTTGTGTCAAGTTGACACAACACCAGCCAGGACACCCTCTTTTTTCCAGGACCGCCTCTTGGGTGGTCTTGCACACCCGTGCCAGAAGGCACACAATGTCTAGCTCTCTTTTTCTGTGATATTAGCAGCCATTGATGATTTGCATACTTACACTTCTGTGGATATGTCTTCTTATTTTTCTTGGTTACAATTCCTACGTCATCAGTTGGCAAGTAGTTCCTTTAGTAAAGTGAACGTGTCCGACAGCATGCCCACTGGAGGTGAATGAGAATTCTAGATGCCAGCAATGCCATCATTTGGCTTTGCTAAATTGTTTTAACTTTAGCTACTCCTGCTCTGTTGAGAGGAATTGTGATCTAAATTCTCATCGTTGGCTTAGTAAACATAAAACACTCCAGTTCTATAAGTCAAATCTATCTTGTTTAGAAGTTATTCTCTTGATATCTTATAATGAAGCTTGCCTATAAAATAAATAAATTTATTTTATGAAAATGGCCTGTTGACTCTCTCAAGATAGGAGAAGATGAGGATGGACCGTCCCATGAGAAAGTGTGACACAATTGTAGACACTCCTGTGCAATTGTGATCCAGGTAGATTTGAAGGCTCATTCTAACTCATGTTCTTAATGATTCTTGGAGAACAGTTACCCCAATTTACATACAACAGTGTTGTAAACAGTAACGATGAAAACTCAGGGTTTAAGGTGGGCCATTTCCCTCTCCTCCCCTCCCTCCCTCTCCCAGAGACAGTGGGAAAGAGGTGGGGGAATATGAGACCAGAGGTTGCCAAGGAGTATCCAGGAGCACACAGGTCCAAGTTTCCAGTTGCTGTCTTCCGGTGAAATCATGCATGGATGTTCTTGCTCCTCCCATCAAGGTTGTATGAGCAATGTTTGCAGAGCATTGCCAATGCCAAAACCACAAAGCTTGGCGTACAGGGGATCAGCCTGCAGTACATGTGACAGATAGTAGTTACTAAGACTCTGGTGTTCCCCATCCCTCTATCTCCTGCCAGAGTCACACTGGTACCATGTGCCTGAGACCTTGTGAGCACGGATATTCACCATGGTAATGGCTTGAGTGAGAATACGCACCCACAGGCTATTTATTTGAACAGTTGGTTCCCGCTTGGTGAATGCTGTTAGTGGGGGCTTAGGAGGTATGGCCTTCCTGGAGGACATATGTCACTGACATTGGGCATTGGGACTTTAAGATCTTAGCCTACCCCCATTTTCTCTCTCTGCCTCATGCTTTCAGTTCAAGATGTGAGCTCTCAGCTTGCTGCTCCAGTCACCATGCCTGGCTGCTGTCATGCCTCCCTGTTGTCATGGTGATGGACTCTTAATGCCCTTTGGAACCATAAACCCAAATAAACCCTTCTTTCTAGTTGCCGTGGATATGGTGCTTATCAAAGCGACAGAAAAGTTACTGGTGGCACCCATCTAGCCCATTGTTAGCACTAATGTTCTGATGTGCCCAAGATGGCCGAAGCCAAGGTGCTTTTATTTATAAGGATGTCCCAAGGACTCAGAGGTTCTCTTTGCCCCAGACCAGTCAGAGACCTGTCCTGTCTTTGGCATCCGAGTATTTCAAGTCTGCTTGAGCTAGTTCTTTGATGAAAAGTAGCTTAAGGATTTCAGGGTCTAAGAGGTTTAGGGAAGGTTGAAGGACGCGATGAGAGGAAGCAACTAGGAACTTCCCAGAAAGAAAAGAGAAAAACCCCATAAAAGCAGGGTGTATGTGTAGGTGCTTGTGAGAATTTGTTCAAGCCGATTTGAATTTGCTGGTGTTTTTTTTTTTTTTAAACAGTTTATTTTTATGTGCATTGGTGTTTGCCTACATGTTTGTGTGAGGTATGTCTGTGTAAGGTTTGTCTGTGTGAGGGTGTCAGATAACCCTAGAACTGCAGTAACAGACAGCTGTGAGCTGCCACGTGCGTGCTGGGAGTTGAACCGGGTCCTCTGGAAGAGCAGTCAGTGCTCTTAACTGCTGAGCAATGTCTCCGGCTCCTCAGTCAGTGTTTGTTACTGGTCAGTCTGAGGAGCTAGAAGTCCTGTATGGTTAAGGTTGAATGAATGAGAAAAGAACTGGGCTGTTTTCCCTGTGCTTGTGGTAGGATATTTTAAAAGCTGGCTTGTTTCTTCTGAAAACTCTTAGCATTCCTGTAGACATCTTATTCATAGTGATCACCAAGGAAGACTGGGAGTCCTGGTCATGACAGGGCCAGCTGGCAGGCAAGATGCTGGTAACTATTTTGTGATTCTTTAAGAGACTTTGCACATTTGCCAATATTTTTCTTGTCTCAGAAAGTTGTTTATCCAAAAGTAATAGTCATCTGAAAAAGGTTTCAGATGACAATGGTTCATCCAAGGATCTCTGCCATGTTCATGCACAACACAAGAACACGTTCTTTGGTCCCAGGCATTAGCTGTCCAGAGCTATAGGAATATAGTGACCAACCTTCCCTAAGTAATGAAAGGGCAGTTTCATGTGACATCCAAGTGTGGTTGCTCTGACCTAATAAAAGCCTGTCTCTGTTCTCACATGGTTCTGGATAGTCAGACCTTGCATTGCTGTGACAGAAAACCTGAGAGCAACTGTTTTCAGGAAAAAGGTCATTTTTTTTTGGCTCATGGTTTCAGTTTTCTGTGGTCAGCTGGCTCCCAAGATGAGGCAAACAGCATGGCGGTGCATGGGTGATGAACAGAGATGCTTATGGTATAACCAGGAATGGGATAGGCTGGGAGGGGGAGGGGATAGCAGGAAGGGGCTGAGGGTGGGGCAGAGACAGAGACAGACAGACAGACAGACAGACATATGGAATATATAAGAATGCCACCAGAGAGCAAGAGCTTCAGATTCTTGCTCTCAGATGATCCTTCCTCTCTCCATGGACCATCTTTCATCAAGAATGCCTCCCACTTGATCAGAATCCTCTCCTGCCAGTGGCTTAATCCATTACTGAAGTCAGAGCTCTCAGGATCAACCACATCACAATGGCTGGGTCTACAGGGTTAGACCAAGCCTTCTATAGATAAGCACTTTGGGAGATACTTTATATCTAAACTGTAACTGTATTCTCTTCACATTTCCCCCCTCTGGTATATGTACATTTGTGTGTGTGTGTGTGTGTGTGTGTGTGTGTGTGTGTGTGTGTGTGTGCGCGTGCACAGGCATGTGCTTGCACATACCCATGTGCATTTGGCAGCAAAAGGCCAATGTCAGGTGTCTTACTCTGTTCCTTTAAATTCTTTAAAAATTTATTCTTGGGTAATTGTACAGATGAATATGTGTAGTTGGATCATGTCCACCCATGCCAGCTTCCCAACTCCATTGACTCCTGGGTCTCCTTCAACAACCCCTCCCCTGACTCCATCATGTCTTCTTCCTCCCCCTCCTTCTTTGCCTTCTCCCACTCTTTGCCCAGTTAATCCAATTACGCACATGGACCACGAGCATCCATTCGTGGAATCCACACATAACCATAGAAAACTGACTTTCTGTCTCCTAGTGGCCATCAACTGTCAGTAGTCACTCAGCTAAAGGTGGGGCCTAGTAAAGTTCATTTCCCACGTTAGGGAGTTGATTGGCTTGATCTTGTGGCGGCAGCCACAGCGTCTGTGGCAGGAGTTAATGAGTTCAAGGGCCTCGTCCCATCTAGAGGACATAGCTCACAGCAGTCTTCCAGGACCTCTGCTCTTGCCATCCCATCCCACCCTCTGAGCCTCGGTAGGGGTGTGTAGATATCCCACTTAGGGCTGCACACTCTACAGGTGCTCACTCACTGTTAACCTTAGACCACTGCACAGAGAGGCTTCTTCATGGGGTTGACCTTGTTTTAGGAAATAGTCTCTCACTGAACTCACAGCTCACAGGTTTGGCTACTATTCCTTTATTCTCAGAGAGGGACTGACATATTTGATGCTGTTCTTTTCAGCTTCTATAGCTACAGAATATCCTGCTTATAACTGGAAAAACTGTTCAGAGATTGAGTATTTATTGTCTATTTTCTCTTTCTGGGCTACTTTTCATGATAGATACCTTAGGCAAACCTTTATCTTTGGTACGAATTTTTATGGCTCATCCAAAACCAAAACAATAAAAAAAAAAAAATCACTGCTTTGTGTTATGTTAAAGCATCTAAACCTAAGGCCACTTAAATTATTTAAAAAACAGAAAGTGTTTTCCTCCTCTGATTTTATTTTCAAAGTTTCCAGCTGTGTATGTGTGTGTGAGTTTATATATGTGTGAGACACAGTGTGTGGGTGTATGTATATGTGAGTGTGTTTGTGTGTGTATGTGTGTGTATATGTGTGTAAGGAAATGTGTGCAGATGTGCCGTATTTGTATACAAATGTACATGTATGTGAGTGTGTGTATGTGTGTGTGTCTGCACGTGAGTGTGAGTGTGTGTCTCTATGTGTACTGCATGTGTGTTGTGTGTATATGTGTGTGGTGTGTGCATGAGTGTGTGTGGTATGTGTGTATGTGTCTGCGTTGGGTTAGATGGGGTCCCACGTCAGCCTGAGGGCTCAGGCCACTGGAGGAGGCGAGATGTGGGAAGTTGACCACACTCACCCCATGGGCTGTCAGGCTGTGAGAAGCCATGGGACATGGCCCCCGGGGTGAGGGAGCACGGCCTGGAGTTCTGGGAACTACAAGGAGCCGGCTAGGGGATCCCAGGCCTGCAATGAGACCAGGACCATCTGGTTCTCAGGTTCTTGGGCATCCCAGGCGCCTCTGGATGCTGTGGAAGAGCTGAGAACAGAGTGGGGACTCAAGGGCTGGATCTAACCTGGGGCTGAGGGGGAAAGGCAGGGAGGATCCAGGCTGGGTCCCGCTGGGGACAGAGTCCTTGGCTTGTCGCTGGGCGGCCACTTGGCTTGGTGGAGGCCATGGTTGGGAGTGCTGAGAGGCCTTCTGAGGGAGACTAGACGCGGCTCTTTAGATGAAGGCCTGTTCTGTTGTTCCCCACAGAGGAGCCCAATGAAAAGGGACAGTCCATGGCTTTAAGTTTATTGTCATGGCGGAGAGTGTCGATGAGTAAAACCCCTACCCCACTTTCTCAGGGCGGGCCTGAGGTTAAATACCCTTTGCAGGGAGGAGTGGCTGGGAAGGGGAGTTTATTGGCTAAGCCTCCAGGCCTTTAGGTACCTTGGTTTGGGGCGTTGCCCTTACATGAAGAGCTGTGGCCTCCTGTCAGGAGCCTGGGGCCCAGGAGCATGGCAAAACAAGTACTGTCCCTTGCATGGTTATCCCCTGCTGGGTTGCCAGGATTTTAAACCTTAGCTCAACCAGAAACCAGGCTGCCTTTCATAGTCTTACATGTCTGTATGTACGTGTGAGTGTATGTGTTCTCCGTGTATGTGTTCTCCATGTGTGTGTTACGTGTATATGTTGGTGTGTGTGTGGTGTGTGTGTGTTTGTTTATGTGTCTGTATGTGTGTGTGAGTGTATGTATGTCTCTTTCTCTGTGTATGTGTACTACATGTGTGTCTGTGCATCTGAGTGTGTATGTGCATGTGTGTGTGTACAAGTATGTGTATGTGTGTGTGTGCCTGTGTTGTCTGTGTGAGTGTATTGTGAGTGTGTGTCTATAGGTGTACTCCGTGTGTGTGTGTTATTTCATTAGAACTGTTTTGGCGTCTGAATCTTAGTTACATTTACACAGTGAACCCACAGATGAAACCTGGTATTCATGTTTTTTAAAAAACACAACAAACTTTATTTTTATTTATTTAAAAAACACAACAAACTTTATTTTTACAACTTCCTCCTAAAAATATCCTGTAGTCAAACATGTCCAAATGTCAGCTGACTTTAAAGATTCAACACATTTTTCCCTGGTGTTATTAAAACGATGGCGACTTTTTGGTTGAATTATCGCCTACAATTTCCCAGACACACCCACGTTTTTCTTTCTGTCCATAATCTCTGATAAAATTACACTCTTACCTATTTAGAATATTATATAAACCCCTTCCTTATTTAGACCTTCCCATGAGGTCTCAGGTGAGGCTTCCAGTACATTAGGTTCTAGAACACGCCAGGATTGGGTCTGGGGTCTGCAGAGAGGGCAGGGACAGTTAGAAGGTGGTGACAGTAAGTCGACTTCACAGTGTGTGTGTGTGGGGGGGTGAGCAGACGCTGCACACATGTCCTCTGAAGATTCCTTATGTCTCAGTGCTCTTTGCAGAAGATGCAAGTGGATTCTGTTTTAGACATTGAAGAAGCGTCGCTCACCCGCCTGACTCACATGTTACAGTTACTAACCATATATGTACTGTTGAGTCGCACGACCTGTTCTCTTGTTTCCACGAGACTGTAACTTCTATGCAGGAAGGGATTTGAGTGTCTGTTTTAGGCACTGATGCCTTCCTGGCCTAGGACTGGAGAATATTAACAAATAAACTAATGAGCCCCCATTGAATTCTTTCTACTGCCTGTATCTGGTTTGGACTTATGGGTTTGCTTGTTTTTGTTTGTTGTTGTTTTCTTTTTAATGGTTTTGCTATTTGGGCTTTAAGTTTCTTTGGTTTTCTTTTTTTCTTTTCTTTTTTCTGTGTTTCTTTTTTTTTTTTTTACCTAAGCTCAGTTTTCTCAACAGAATGTGTTAATATCCAGGCCATCTAGTTGGAATCTTACCTTACATATGACTCTCTTCTTTGTATTGTTTTCTTGCCTGCATATGGGGGAACAGAGCTAGAAATGTTGGCTTCCATATGGACACTTTGCCTGCTCTCATAGCTCTAGTAGCCATGAGCTTTACCCTGTGTATCCACAGCAGTCTGGCGATCTCTTTTACCTACCCTGAAGGTAACACCGCTTGTCAAATAGTCTTCAGATTTTGTAATCACCACAATACATTATACTTTACTGTTTATTTAATCTTCAGTTTGCAATATGATTTAAGAACCTAATGTTAAAGTACAGTTCTAAGCTTAAAAGTCTGACAAATTAAGTCTGGCACAATGGCATAATTTACCTTCTGAATTTAGGTACAAGTTATGGAAGAGAAACTAAAAGCAGCTAATATTCAGACCAGTGAGTCAGAGACACGATTGTATAAGAAGTGTCAAGACCTGGAGTCCGTGATGCAGGAGAAGGATGACATCATTCACAACTTGGCACTACAGCTTGAAGAGCAGGTTAGGAAACTGCGTCGTCAATCATATTAATGTGTGCTCATTGATATGTAGTTAAAAACAAAGCTTAGATATGCTACTATGGAGAATCTTACTCATAGGATTACATAACATGTGTTGGTAAGAGGTACAGGTAAAAGGTCATTCCATTATTCTCTTGGGTGACTCAAGGCCTCAGGCAACATCTAGGACTTTTTATTACATGTGAGTTCATGTACGTGTGTGTGTGTGTGTGTGTGTGTGTGTGTGCATGTATGTGTGTGCATGTATGTGTGCATGTATGAGTGTTCATTTATGTGCCTGTGTGTGTGTGTGTGTTTGTTATGTGTACAGGTCTGAGGGCACTTATAGGAGTTGGTTCTCTCCTTCCACCACGTGGTCCTGGTGACGGAACTCAACATACCAGGCATGGTAGCATATGCCTTTACCCATGGACCATCTCTCTGGCCCCAGATCTAGTGGTTTTTTTCAATGTATCAATGTTCTTTAACATTCAGACTTTTGAGTTTAAATGTGATATTTTTCATTTGGAAATACTTAGTTTATAACAGGCATAAAATATTTGCAGCCAAAGTGGTCCGTGCCTGTAATCCCAGAATTCTAGAGGTTGACGCTGGAGGATGATCAGTATGAGGCCAGCCTGGGCAACATAATGAGACTATCTAAAGAAAAAATATTTACATTGTACATATTTGCATGCGCACTAATCCTCCTGCTCAGAAGTACTCACTTTTCAGCTGCTCCCTATGAACAAGTAGAGTTCTGTCTGTTTTGTGAAAAAATTCACCAGGCGTTGGGTCTAATCGTTCATCCCCGTCACCCAGCACATGAAAGGCTAATGCAGGAGGATTGCCATGAGTCTGGGCTACATACTGAATTAAAGCCAGCCTGGGTTACAGAGTGAGACCTTATCTCATTAGGATTAAATGACACTCAGGTAGTCATTTAATGTGACTGCTGTGTTTGTTAAGTGCATTTATGTTTTCGCTTGTTTTTCCCTTCTCTGTGGGCTCCGTTCTTTAGGACAGTGGTTTTCAGCGTACTAACAACCCAATTCCCACCCGATGTGATTTATATGCTATTCACATTCTCAGAAGTTTTGTGGCCAGAGTCAGGTTTAAGGTTGTTAAATGTGACAAACTAGAGTTTTTCTGTATTTGTTTTTCTGTTTGTTTTGTTTTCTACTGTTTACAAGAGAAAATAATCCTGCTCCTAAGCAGATTCATGTTCTCCACCTGACTTAGTAGATCCAATTCTACTAGTCCAGAAATAGTTCGTTTTGTTGGTAGATTCAGAGGATTCGCTTCATTGTATGGGGGCGGGAAGCTGCTTCTGGGACGAGCAATGCTTGCAGTACTAGATAGATACTTTGTGCTGCTTCAACAAAACACCTGGTAGAAGCAACATGGCGAAGGGTTTATTTTACTCACAATTTGAGCGTGTAGCCCATCACCACACGGAAGACGTGCGGCAGGAGTGAGGCAGCTGCTCACTTTGTGTCCACAGTCAGGAAGCAGAGAGATGAACTGTGGTCCAAGACCCCAGCCCATGGAAGGACGCCATCTGCATTTAAAGCAGGTCTGCCCACATCAATCAACCCAGTCTAGAAAATCCCTGAGACATGCCCTGACCTGAAACCAGAGACAGGCTTGTTTTCTTGGCGCGCTTACCTCCCGTGAAGCGTCCGAGTTTAGCGCCTTCTGGTTTCCTACTCGGCTGAACAGTTTTTCTTTCTTTCCTCCCCTCTCCCATCTTCCTGTTTTAACAAGATCTACTGTTCAGGCTGGCCCACACCCCATGATCCTCCTGCCTCAGCCGCCAGTGGCTAGGATTACAGGCATGGACCACTGTGCCTGGCAATATGGGCTTTTAAAAATCTGGTTACTTGGAGGTAAATGTATTAACCCGGAAACAGGTTTTAAGTGGATTTGACTTCTAGATTTTATGATACAATGTCTCCAAGCCAAGGAGCTTATGTCTAAACTAAACCAGTTGTTCATGTTATTTCAGAAACAAGTGAGAATACAAGAAGCTAAAATAATAGAAGGAAAAGCAGCTAAGATCAAAGAATGGGTAACAGTTAAGTTAAACGAGGTATTTATTGTTACATTTTCCCTTTATTATTTACTTCTTTAAAGTCTTTAGAATAGACAACCCTGAGTGAAACAATTTAAGTCCTGACCAATTGCTTATTGTCCTGTGTTTTTGTAAACTTGTGATAGATTGCTTTCATTTTAATATCCATTATATTTTTTAAATTTAAAAATACTGGTGTACTCATGATGGTGACTGTAAACAGGCATATTGTAAAGGGTTGATTTAAAATAATTATGAATATTACATGTCTATGTCATAAAGTTAATGAGTTTGATATCTAAGAAGCACTGACTAAATGCTGAAATAGTTGTTTTAAAATTACTTTACAGTGGGAAATGCATAGGGATGAAATCTTCTAGTTGTGGACAAATAAATATTGAAGACATAATTGTTAAGGTTGATAGCCAATGCTAATAAGCTCACCAGCTTGCACATAGAGTACTTATATATTGCTATTTTCTACATTTTATAATTTATTAATGAATTTAAAAATTATTTTGTTTTAAAGAATATCACTCTGCTCTTTTATTTAGCTAGAAGTAGAGAATCATAATCTTCGTGTCATCAACCAAAACCAGATGGAAGAGATAAGAACAATACAGTCAAAATTACAGACTGAAGAGATAAGAACAATACAGTCAAAATTACAGACTGAAGAGATAAGAACAATACAGTCAAAATTGCAAGGTACAAATATTTTCATACTCCTACATGTTAATGTCAGCCTTGACGTTCAGGGATCATAGGCGGCGGGTCCAGTCTCCACTGTTAATAGCCTGTTGGCTCTTCCAAGCAATGTAGTGGTACATCTCTGTTATCGTGACAGAACAGAGAGAGTAATACGAAGCCAAATGGTAGAAGGATTTGTGCTAGGGGTTTGTTCTTCAGCATTCTGAGACTTGAACTTAGAAAAGAATAGATCCCTTTAGTAGGGGTTAACAAATCAGAAATGTAGATCGTTAGCCATACCTGTGTCGAGGGCTTTCAAGGATCCTTGGCTTTATGCATTCTGAGCATGCCCCTGAATTTGAGGTTCCCTGAAGGCAGCTCTGGGGTGGGGTGGTTCTGTCCCAGATGCCTTCTCTGGTTGGCAAATGCCACAAAACTCAGTTCACCCTCACACTGTCAGTGCCCTAACCTTCTAGGACCAAGTCTTCTGGAAAAGGATATGAATTTTGCCAAATGGCAGTATCCATTGGTAACTGCAGGATGTCTGCAGCAGGTCTGACCAATTTTTAAACGATTCAGAGGCTGGGGTTTTAGTTCAGTGCTAGTGCTTGCAGCATATGTGAGAGGCCTTGTCTCAGCCCCAGCACCACAAACATGAAAAGATGTTTCCTCAGAGTTCTTTCTAGAACCTGGCTTCTTCCCACATTGAAGGAGGTGATGTCACCAGCTATCTATGACCTTTGACACTAATGGGCTGAATTTAAACTGTCTACTCAATAGAGTTTATTTTAGTTTCAGTAGGTTTACCATTCTAGAGCTAGTCTAGACTTAGCCTACCAAGTTCTGCAGACACACCCAAACGTTACTGAATAACCAAGAAATGGTTCCACTGATTTGAGTATTTAATTTCAGATATTTTTGCTTTAGACACGAAAATCAGTTGTTATTTTCAGTTTTTTGAAATTTGCTTCAAATTACCTTCTCTATCCATCCATTCTGTGTGTGTCAGAGCACTCGGCATGTGTGTGTGGAGCTCAGAGACGACTTCCTGTCTCTTCTTTTATCACCTTTTAGCTTCCTTAGTTTTGAGACAGTGTCTCCCACTGAACCTGGAGCTCACTGATGTGCTTAGCCTGGCTGGCTAAGAGCCATGGATCTACCTGTGTCTGCCTTCCCATCCAGGCCCAGGGCTAAAGGCTTGTGCCACGCACGACATTTGGCTTTTCTGTGGAAACTTGGGACACACACTCGGACCCTCAGGCTCAGCAAGCAGTTTATCCACTAAGCCAGTTCACCAGTTTCCTGGCTCATGTTCCTTGACTGTCATAGAAACAGCCTGGGTGTTGTCCTTTGTATTTGCCACTGTGGACCTTGTCTTCCTTCTAACCTTGTGTAGCTGTCATGACAGAGAGTTCTACAGGCACCATCCTGGTGGTGACCCCTGCACCCATTAGACTAGGTCAAAGAGTGCTGTGTGATAGGTCCTCAGCTCTGCAGACTCAGCCTCCATGTTTCCTCTTTAGATTCTCAAAACCATGGATCCCACACAAGGTGGGATGCACTAAGAACAAACTGGTGTGGCTGAAAGAACATGATTTTTGGATTTTTAGAGCTTCCTGGCTGTCCTGGAACTCTCTCTGTAGACCAGGCTGGCCTTGAACTCACAGAGATTTGCCTGCCTCTGCCTCCCAAGTGCTGGGATTAAAGACATGTGCCATCATGCCCAGCTGAAAGAAAATCAAATTTAAAGACAATTTTAATAACCTGCTACTTAGTAATATCTGTGTTATAACTCTACAATATTTAATATTTTAGGTTAATAGTGTTGGGATTGTGATAGCAGCACTGGTTTCCTGAAGGAATATACAAAGTTGTTGATCGACAGGATCTCTTTCACTGTGTAGAGCAGGCTGTTCCAGAGCTCACTGTGTAGCCCAGGCTACATCTCCCTCCTCAGCCTCTTGAGTACTGAGATTACAGGTGGTAGCCACACCACCTCGAGAGACAGTCTGCTGCGGGTCTGTTAATACTTGCTTTCATCTCCATGTGAATGACAAAAGATAGATACCTACCATGGCTGACTGAAGGACCATATGCAGAATTAAGGCTTCCCACTTTCAGGACACTCTCTGTCACTGAAACAGGTTGGACGTACAGGTTCTATTTCCAAAAGGTTGTCTGTTTCCCTGATAGCTCTGGCTTGCAATTCTAGTCTTCATTGACAGTTCCTTGGGTTTTAGATACTAAGTGGTTCTGATCCTTGAAAACTAGGCTTAGACTGGATCAGAGATACCACAAATATACTAGATTTAGTGTGCTTACAAAATATATATGAATATAGTATAAACTAAATGTATCATACATATTATACACATAATACAAAATATATGTATATATTACACACATACATATACACACATTCAGACAGACAGACAGACATACACATGCAGTTGTTTGTCAGTATCCACAGAGGATTGAGTCTAGGATCCCCACGAATACCAAAGTCTGAGGATGCTCTAGGTCCTTAAATAAAATGTCCCAAGGTTTGCATACAATGGTCTGCACACGTTCTCCTGTAATCGTCTTCAGGTTACTGCAATGCCAAGTGAAAGGTAAAAGTTGTATAAACATTTGTTAGATTGTATTTTTTTACAGACTCCTAGTAAAATACCTGTATATATTCAGTATAGATAGTTTTATAAATACTTTTGATTCACCATTGATTAAATCCACAGATGCAGAATCCGTGGAATTGAGGACCAGTTGTACATAATCATGACTATATATTGTGAATTCATTACGTGGTGGATGATCAACATAAAATATTTAAAGATACCTCTGAAGAAATATTTGTCTTTCTGATCAGTTACTGTTTAGCATGACCCACCTCACCTTCCGATGCTTTCCTAGTGCACTGAAGTTCATTTCCTCAGGAACTTTTCTCCCTGGACCTCCATGCTTTTGACCTTACAAGCAACAATGTCAATTATCCTAAAGATGATCTAAATCCATAGTTAGCCATCTGAGACCTGAACTCAGGTCACAGGATTGACACACCTTTACCCACTGATCCCCTCCCAGATCAGTGTAAGCTCAAACACCAGATTTAGGGTTCAATGCTCTATGTCAGGGTTTCCATTTACTTATGTATAATGTATACTTATGTATAATAAGAGGAAATCCAGTCTTTTTTTTGTTTTTTTGGCTTTTTTTTCTTTCTGGTATTAAGAGTGGTTTATTCAAGTCCTTACATGCTTTTGTTCAGTATTTAATAAACCACTATTAAAAATTCAACTCCGTTTTGCTTAATGATCTTACAGAATTCCAAGGGAAGAAGGTATCCTGTGTCTCCACACCAAAGCCCTCAGAAGGGCAGCGCCTGAGCAGTTTGACGTTTGGCTGCTTGTCCCGAGCAAAGAGTCCTCCTTGTGTAGTAAGATCCGAGGAAGTGAGCAAGATGACCTCAAGTGAACCTGAGGTCACCGAAGGATGTGTGGAAGGTACTTATCAGTGGGGGTGGGGGGTTGGTGGGGTGGGGACTTTGATAACTACTTTGATTCTTTGTTACTTCGGAGAAGAAAATACTGCCTACACCATCTAGCCCTGGTCCTGTGCCCTTCATTTTCAGTCTCCCTCCAAGTTTTGCCTGGTGGTAACACCTCAAGGGCAATCTTGTTTGTTGACTTTTTCCAAAAGTTCTAGGGAAGCTTGAGTTTGCAACTTACCTACATCCCGTTCTAGTTTCCTTCCAAGGCCTGAGAGAAAAATGACCACAGTAAAAGCTGCCTCTCAGCTGGGTTTTGACACTGAAAACTACACAGTGCTTTTTCAGTGGAAGGCTTCCTTGTGACCTCTTTCTTGCTGTTACTTCACAATGTGTTACTTTTCCAAGAAACTTTCAGTGGTCAGCTCAGCACCACGGAATTAGCCTGTGCCGAAGCTCGGCACTTGAAAATATGACCAGTCCCTGCTGCAGAAACCTTGAAGATGTAACCAATTCCTGCGGCAGAGCTTGAGCGCTCATTTGTTCAGCTGCTTGTTCCTTAGTTGCGGGGCTCATATTTATGTCTTCAGAGTTCCTTTTCTATTCACTATGGAGTCTTAAGTCATTATGTATAAAGCTATTGGTGTGTTTCATTTTTCACGCTGCTAAGGAATGGAATCCATGTCTAAAGGCATTTAAAGAGGCCATTCTTACTAAAACAGAGAGTAGAGGGTTCTGTGATTTTACACGTCTCATGTATCGAAGCATGAACACAAGGTTGGTTTCTGAAATGACAGTTTTGTGTTTAGGTTTAAGTTTACTTTAGGGTGATTTTGAAGGTTAGTGGGAAAGGGGGGTCATTTTCTTCTACTTCTAAAATGGACGTAACGGTGCTCATTTGTTTTTGGCGGCTTCTTTCTTTGACAGTCAAATTCATCCCTCTTCACACTCCGTCCCTTCTCTCTTTAGGTTGTTACCAACTTTCGTTCCCCATCATTCTTATTTGGCAAACACAATTTACTTTTGATACAATTAAATTGAAGTATAAGGATTGTAAGTTTTATAAACCCTGCAGTTTTCAAACGCGCTTAAAGCATAAAACTAACAAAGAATAGTATAAGCTGACCTTATTCACATGACACTGCCAGTCTCTACAGTGTAGTTACATCAGGCACTGCAAATGCATACGTGCAATGTAGTTATGTCATTTTTAAGGGCAACCTGCCTGTGCTGTGTCTTCCTCTAGAGATGGAAATTGCAGAGAAGCCTGCTGACATCCAAGTCCCCGAGAACAGCAGAAGCCAGAGAAAGGTGCATGAGACCTCTTGCAGC
>JADRCH010000014.1:8811086-8855395 GCA_019843965.1 Rhynchomys soricoides | reverse complement strand
TGCACGTCCACCCTTTCCAGCCACACGTCTGAGGAGGGTGGCCAGTGTGGCAGGATGGGCAGTGAAGCCTATCTCACAGCATCTGATGACAGTAGCTCTATATTTGAAGAAGAGACTTTTGATGGTAACAGACCAGAGAACAGGAAGCTGTATTCTTGGCAGCAGAAGGCACCATGGAAAGCTCAGAGTAACCTTGCAAAGGGGAGTTCTCAGTCAGGAGTAAAGGAGCAAGATAGTTCCTCAGATGAACTCAATAAGAAATTTCAGTTCCAGAGACTGGATTTCTCTTCCTCATCAAGTGAGGCCAACACCCCAAGCCCTATTTTAACCCCAGCTTTAGCCCCCAAACACCCTAGCTCACTCCCTGGAAAAGGAACACCATTAGTGCCTCCACCATTCCAGCCACCCCCAAAGCTAAGGATCCCGAATGTTTTCAGTATAAGTGTGGCACTCACCAAAAGGCACCTGAGCCAGCCACAGTTATGTTCGGACCGGATGTTTGGCATGAACCGGAATGCCATAAGCATGATCCGGCCGCTGAGGCCTCAGGAAACAGACCTTGATGTGGTTGATGGCGACGATGGCGTCGAAGCCCTGAACAGCATGGATACTGGTTGCGAGGACGGCTTATTTTCCTATGACTCCCAGGATCCTCTGCATGCAGATGACCAGGAGAACAGTGAGGCCGCAAAGAAAGCCTCGTGCAGCAAACCTCCCACTCCTCCTTTGCACCGCTTCCCCTCTTGGGTAATTACTTCTGGGTGCAGCACACGCTCAGGGGCCATTTCTCGGCAAGCACTCAGACTTCACACTGCAGCCCCTGCCTCCACCCCCACCCCGTTTCTTTTCAAATCTAGCATTATTCTGACAATTCTGTTTTCAGAATTCAGTTTCCCCTTTGCACCAACCATGTTGAACAATTGAGAAACAAGACAGATGGGGATTCAAAATACAACTTTAGTTACAGATGAGAGCATTGTGGGTGGGTGGGTGGGGGGCGCAGGTGAGATTTTCAATATTAGAATTTGCAATTAGATGTGTTCACTCAGGCCCAAGCTGGAGCTAGATAATTCTGGCTTCCTCCTGAGGGAAGCGAGGCCAGGGCCCCTCTGACTCATCTAATATGAAGATGCTTGTTTTCTGTGGGAGCTGTTTCTCTAGAGATGGGAGAGAGGACCGGTGCTGGGCTGTGCTGACTAAGGAAGAGAGCGTGAATGGCTGTGGAGAGCAGACGTGTTCAGTGCCTGGAGGCCTGTGACATGACGCATGATGGGTTGGGGGAGAGAGGTTTCCTCAACTGCTCCCCTGGAGTGCTTCTGAAGCAGCTCTTGGGTCTTTCTTACCGCTCACGGCTCTGAGCTTTGCTTTTCACTTAATTAACAGAGGTTTTGCTTTACTCATTGTGAACTTACAAATCCATTACTTACACTACATTAGCTTCCTACTAACCTAGACGAGACTGTTTTCTCTTTGGAAACATTGTGACTACAAACCCAACCTGTCAATGATTTGATAGTTCTCAGAAATATCTACATTGCTTGTTTTTTTTTTAAAAAAAATCTATTGTTAAACTTTCACATTAACGTATTAATGGGAGGGACGAGCATGCTGTAGGGTACGCGTGGAGGTCAGAGTACAACCTGCAGGAGATGTCACTCTCTTCCACCATGCGGGTTCCTAGGCTCAAACTTAGTTTGTCACCCTACCTACCAGCACCTGTAGCCACAGAGCCATCTCACCAGCCCGAATAGTCTACCTTTATAATTAAGTGCATTGGTCTGTTTTGTACACTTATGTTTTCCTTCCCATAATGGGAAAGTTTAAACTCTCGCTTCAAAAGAAACATCTGGGTTGCCAGATATTTTGGGTTTTGGAGTCATTTTTTTACTGTTATTTCATTTAGTAGCTGCTACAACTGTAAGCAAATTCTGATGGCCATGGCTTCCATAATGTAAATTCAGACCTAAAGATGTGTCTGCTTATTTACTTGCAAGGGAACATTTTTTGCTTTCGGTATCCACATGACCGCCTCTTGTTTATTGCTAAATTCTGCATTGCACAAAAAAGTAGAAGCAAATGACGCGTGGGTGTCTGGAATTCTAGGCAGTAAGATGCTGCGATTTGGTTGGTTGTTGATGTTGTTACGTTGAAGCTCTTCAAAGCTTGATGTTAAGTTTTCAAGTTCATTTTATCTGGCAGTTTTACCTTTTCCTCTTTTCAAGCTGTTTGTTCCCGGAAAAGCCGAATGCTTCTCAGATTTCTAATGTACTGACCCAGGGCCAAGGTTCAAAGGTTCACATTTTAGGTTTTCGGGAGATGGTCTAGCTGCCTCAGTCAGTAAAATGCTAATTTAAAGCAAGCTTACCCTGGTTAAATTTTAGAACATCATGCAGAATGTAATAGTCACTCTGGTGGGACAAGCTCTGACCCAGCACTACCTCTGATGGCCTGCTTTCTAAGTGACCTGGCTTGTCTTCTCATCTACGGCGACTCCCTGCCCGACTTCCTTCCAGCTTCTGGCTCTGTCTCATGTTCACAAGGAACTCCAGCGGCCTCGGAGCTCCTGCTTATATTGCCTTAGTGTTGATCTCTGCAGTTCATCTCTGTGTGATGGGAAGCACACCCATTCTCTTTGGCATTAGTGCTTCGAACAGGCCCCCATCATCAGTGTCATCAGTGATCTAGTGCCCATTACTGTTGCCACTGCCCAGCCCTGTAGAAGAGCATGACATCGCTGTCTTCTGTGCTCTGGTCCAGGCAACTGTGTTCAAGTTTAGACCTTTCATAAAAGGCATGGCACAGTGATTTATGCACTGGGAGCCACTGGGATCCTTCTTGTTAGCTAGTGATTCTAACCTGGTAGTACCCATTTCAGAGATCTTTCTTGGAGAAGAGGAGGAAACATAATAAGCTACTTTTGGAACAAGATAATCATTCCAGTGTAATTCTTGAATCCATTTATTATTTGACCCAAAGACTTTCATTTTACCGAAATATACATCGAAATAAGAAAGCAGTGACATTTAGTGCTCTGCTGTGATTCTGAGTGTACGTTTTTTCCCTTTTTTCTATCCTAGCCGTGGCAACAGGTATTAAAGATGGTATCTGTGTGTGATTAGTGACTGTAAGCAGTTGTCTTGGGACAGCTACCCAGGGTTTTCCCCTTTAACCACACGTAGAATGTTACAATGTTAAAGAAGGGGCTTCCCTAACGTGAGTGCTTGCCAGTGAGCTCTCTGATGGATTACTGTTCTTATATTGTCTAAAGTCAAGATACCAGGCCAAAGTTTGGGAACAAAACCAAAGAGTAACTACTGAATGAGCTAGTCACCGTGGTGCATTTTATCAGCACGGATGAGTTTTGTGCTAACTAGAATTTTATACTCTAGTGGATGTTATCTGAAGAGCAAAGGAAGAATGTTGTGTTCACTGTAATCATTTCGTGGCTGTAAGCACCTGGTGCAATCTCTCTTTTGTATTAGGAGAGCAGGATATATGCTGTAGCCAAATCAGGCATCCAAGTGTCTGAGGTCTTCAACGTGGAGAATGCTAATAAAAGTAAGTGATTTCTTTGCGTGTTGCGATGCGAGCAAGCCTTGTGGACGGGTGTGCTTCAGAAAAAATGGGACACAGCTACAGAGAGACAGGAGCGCATGGTTCCACTAGTGAATTCATCAAAGCAACCAATTACAGAAACAACGTAGGATGATGCTCACCAGGAGCTGGGAAATTGGGGAAGGGGAGATGCTCTTTAGTGGGTATCAAATTTCAGAAGAAAAGTTGTAGAGGTCCGTTTTACAGCAAGACGAATAAGCTGCACCTTAGCAAATTATACACGTAAAATGCTTGAGACGGTAAGTTTTGCTGTTTATGACTTTAGAAAACTGTAATAAAAAGGTTTTTTAAACTACATGATTTTGTATTGCTGTTTTACTAGGCAAGACCTTCCCAAATGTCTAATGTTACTAGAACAATGGACATATGTAAGTGTTCAGGAAATGCTTGCTGATTTGTGTTAAAACTGATGTTTATTTTACCTAGGATGAAGGCATGAATATATTCAGCCCTGATGTAGAATGTACTTTACTGTTTTTATACCCCCTCCCCCACGACAAAGTAGAAAGACAAGGGCATTTTTATCTGTTTTAAGCTACAAAAATATTGGTTTATATGTTATTTTCCCTTTCCTTCAAAAATTATTATAGAAATAGTCATTCTCACTATAAAAAAAATAAGGCCAACACTTGGTAGGTCGAGGCAAGGGGATCTATAGCTAAAGGCTAGCCTCAGCTACGTAGTAGGTTCTAGGCTAGCCTGGGTTACATGAGACCCTGTCACAAAATCATAAAACAAAATAACTCACAGAAGTGTCTAGAATAAGAAAAGCAATACTTCCATTGGTCCCTTCTACCTCCCACCTGTCTGACTTCCAGCTGATTCATCTAGAGAAGTAACACTGATGATTTTAGTTGTCTTAATAGTCAATAAAGTATATTCTAACCCGTCAACACCTGGATCTCCTGACAGGGCTTAATAATGAGGTTTTAACGCCAAGTCAGAGACAGGGCTCCAAATCCTCAGAGAACCTCTTCAAAGGGACCACTTACTGAATCAGCCAGTGGCCATTTGTGCTTAGCTCTGCACGGCTAAGCATAGTAGAGAGGTTAAAGATGTAAGATACATGATTCTTGCCTTCAAAGAGCTTACAGATGGGGAGCTGGCATGTGTGAGGAAATAATGACCCATAAAAGCAATATCTATAGTATTATATATATATATTACATATATATAATATAGTATGTTGCCTCTAATGCCAGCAATCAGGAGCCCAGGCAGGAGGATCACTAATAGTTGGATGCCAGCCTAGATTCCACAGAAAGACCCTGTCACAAAGAAAGAGTCAAAAAAATGTAGATACAGATCTAGAAATGTCATAGCTCATATTAATATCGCCACCTGTTAATCTGATTTCTTTTCAGTATATATTCATAGGAGATAGACCGCAGTACTAGTTGGAAGGTTTTTCTTTAATGCCGTTTTCTGTTTCAGATCCTGCAAACACACTTGCCTACTCTGCAGCAGGTCCTTATATGTCTCTCATATACAAGAGTATGACGACCCCGGTGTATACAACGTTGAAGGGGGTAATGAACGCATTTCTTGCTGCTCGACATATGGTTCTCTTCAGGATAGTCAGGGAAGCGTTCTTAAAGCTGCAAATTCCACTCTTGACATTTTTACATTGATTTCCCTCTTTGTAGAGTTTTAAAAGGTCACATTAATATATCATTAAAAAAGAAAGAAATGGGAAGGCCTCAATAAGATGGTTATGATGTGGTTTTCCTCGCCCTGCCTCGGGCCGTCGTTAGCTTTATTAATGATGCAATGGAAACTCCTAATTTAGAAAGGTCTTTGTGTTCCTGCCAGGGTCTCTTTCTTTGCCAGAAGAACCTAATTAAAACAAGGAACGTCAGATATTGACAGTCCCATGTTTTTAGGAATCTTTTGTAATTGGCAAATGCCTAGCTAAGTAAAATCTTAAGGTTTTGAAATCAGATTTTCATGATGTCAAAATACGCCATTTTCTTTCTTTTAAAACGTGCCAGTGACCACTTTCTGTAAGGCATTATATGTGTAAAAAGGACAGTGACTTGGAGGTGGATACAGGAGGCTGTTCTGTTTTTCTTTAGAAGGCAACACAAATAAGTAGCAGTCCTTTCCTGGACGATTCCTCTGGCTCAGACGAAGAGGACAATTCTAGGTCCAGCTCCCGGATGTCGGAGTCAGATACGCGCAGGCGCAGTGGGCCGAGCAGTCCCAGAGCCATGAAGCGAGGTGAGGGAAATGCGCATGTGCAGGAGTCAGTGTGAAGGTTGGTTCAGGACTTACCTCAGTAGGATTTCTAAGAATATAAACCGCAATGAAATGGGCATTAGCCTAGGACTGAGACATTTATATTCTAGCGGTAATTTCCTGCTCGGTTCTCTGTGATTTCACACAAACCATTCTTTCACTGTAATCTTATTGCTGATGTTGTCCTTGTTAGAAGATGTATATTATATTACTATAAAAAGAAATAATTGACCAAAATGAGGTTTGTTTTTCTATAGTTGCCTTGTGGCAGGTTGTCTAATTTGTGAGAAGATTTATTTATAATCCTTAAATGTCAAGAAAACACACCTACAATTTGTGTTGGTTAATCTGATACTAGTGTGGAAAACAACTGCAGCTTCACGCATATGTGTAGCTTTTAATAAAATTTTAAAAGTTGTATGTGTGCTTACTCCACACGTGAAACTCAGAGGACAGGTTCAGTGTTGCCTCCCACTTTGAGACAAAGCATACTATTGGTCAGGCTTTCCACA
The DNA here is from genome assembly GCA_019843965.1 of Rhynchomys soricoides. Taxonomy (NCBI): domain Eukaryota; kingdom Metazoa; phylum Chordata; class Mammalia; order Rodentia; family Muridae; genus Rhynchomys; species Rhynchomys soricoides. The sequence continues at coordinate 8,849,030 of JADRCH010000014.1, read as the reverse complement.
CGAGCTAGCTGGCCCGCAGGCTTCTAGGAGCCTCTTGTCTCCATCTCCCTTTTGTGCTGGAATCACAGATGCCCACTACTGTGACTGGTTTTATATGGATTTGGGGCTCTGAACCCAAGGCCTCATGCTTGTGTGTACTTCGTCCTTTGAGCTGTCTCTCCAGCCCAGCGTTGAGTGAATTGTATGCACAGACAGAGGCTACAGAGAGATCTGATCTCAGTAAGTGGCACCTGTACTTCGGGAAAGCCTTGTATATGTGATGATTTTCAAACTGCCTTCAAAGCCATGGGCTTCAGCTGGGCGGCTAAGCTATCTGTGGGTCAATGTTAGGGCTTTCGCCAGTTTTCTTGCTCTTATCTGTTCCCTTCTCGTCCCTTAGTCAAGGCTGACCTCACTGGCCGTCTGGTTTACAGATTTTTTTAAATGTCTATTTTGTTTTGAGACAGGGTCTCTTGTAGCTCAGACTAATCTTGAACTTGCTCTGTAGCCCAAATTGGCCTTCCTCTACCTATCCTCCTGCGTCCCCCTCCTGAGCTCTGGGCATATTTATATGAGTCACTTTGCTTACTTGTTCAGACAAACAACAGTTGTCTGACACAGACACCAGACATGCAGAACCTCAGAGATCATCCTGGCTAATGTCCTCACTGTTTAAGCAGCGAAAGATCCAGAGATGACAGGATTTATACAAGGCTCAGATTTCAAGCTCAGGGCTAACAGGCTACAATCATGCTTGTCTCCCATGTTTGTGTAACTGATCCTCATGGCTCTGCTCAAACATGGCTGGGATCCACCCAGACTAAGCTGTTCAGATCGATGTCCTTGCTGTTCTTTGGTGGCCTGCTCATCTCATAAGCTTTAGTCTGCTCTGTATTTTGGTTTGTTTGTTGTTGTTGTTGTTGTTACACTTGCTACCTGTTGGTCATCTGCTTTCCTTCACTAGACCCTATTGCAAGAGGACTCAAACAGAGTCTTTTGTTTTGCTTCATAGCCCCAGAACCTTGGACAGGGCTTAGCCCATTAGCCCTGGGCTTGGAATCTGAACTTTGCCCTCCAAAATCACCCCTGGCCAGTCACTTGACTTTGCATAAATCCTGCCATCTCTGGATCTTTCGCTGCTTAAACAGTGAGGACATTAGCCAGGATGATCTCTGAGGTTCTGCGTGTCTGGTGTCTGTGTCAGACAACTGTTGTTTGTCTGAACAAGTAAGCAAAGGCTAATTCTATACGAATGGCTTTTAGTAACCATTGTCTTCAGATGCATATTGGCCTAGGTTCTTGACTTCACTTAGAGTTTGTAAATCTCCATTTGTAAATTCACCATCTATATGTGGCTTGTAACTCACAGGAAACTTTGTAAAAAGTCAACTCAACTAGTGTAAAGATGTCCCATGGTGTTTGCTTTATAGCCGTTGCTGTATGATTTGCATGCTTGAGTCTTTGAGACTTACAGCATCTCCTTAGTGAAGGGTTTTTAAAGCCAGTAAACTGCTTAGTAGTTGACTGGACTTTCATAAAAAAAAATTCTATTGAGGATCAACATAAATATATAAATACACATATTTTAAATCTTTTAATAAGATGAACTAGTAAACTTGGATGATATTTGATATATGTGAGAAAACTCACCATTCCAATCATACCAAAATATCTTTTATGCTCTTTTGGCTTTCATGGAAATTTGTGTGACAGTTCCAACCCCTTAGTTCTGTTTCCTGCATTAAACGGTCTCCATGGCCAGAGGAGCGGGGATAAATCTTGTCACCGTGGTTTATGGTGTAGGAACTGGTTGCCGTCTGCAGTAGGACTCACAGCTGCTGTTGACCCGTGCCAGCATGAAATGGTGACTTGATTTCTATCTTTGTTTCCCTAGGCGTGTCTGACTCGTCAGTGGCTTCGGAGAGCGATTATGCCATTCCCCCAGACGCCTATTCCATAGACACAGAGTGCTCGCAGCCCGAGCAGAAACTCCTAAAAACCTGCCTGGCCTCCAGTGACAATGGGAAAAGTGTAAACGTTGCATCAGAGTTTGGGGGGAAAAAAAAAGCATCTGTTAGTTTGACTCCCCAGAAGGAAACACGAACCCATTGTCAACTGTCTTCTTTTCATTAGGAACCGTTAGAAAAATCTGGCTACCTACTGAAAATGAGCAGCAGGGTCAAGACTTGGAAGCGGAGGTGGTTTGTCCTTAAAGGCGGCGAGTTACTTTACTACAAGTCTCCAGTGAGTGGGCAGCGCTCGCCATTGGGAGTTCTCGCTGTTGGGGCCTAAATTCTTCACACTATAAAACAAGAGTCCCGACTGGTTTTTTTTTGTTTTTTACCTGGAATAAAATAATTAATGATGGGGCCTGGAGAGATGGCTCAGCATTGGCTGCTCCTGCAGAGCATCCTGGTTTCACTCCCAACACTGACATGGTGGGCTCAAGACCATCTATAACCCCGGTCCCAAGGGATCTGACAGCCCCTCTGGGTGGTACAGCCACTGCATGCTCATGATGTGTGGGACATGCATACACATCGAATAAAAATGCAGATTAAAAAATGAATGATGGATAAATCACACAAAACATTTCCTGTAGTTGCAATTATAGCTGCTAATCTCTCCGTTTTTCCTCCCTTTGTACAGAGCGACGTAATTCGGAAACCCCAGGGTCACATTGAACTTAGTGCGTCCTGCAGTATTTTACGGGGAGATAATAAGCAAACAGTCCAGGTACATGTTTTTTCAATGGATTATTCTTTTGGTATTGTAAAAAACAGTTCTTAGTTGAGATTAGATTGTTTGGTACATTTTTATTCATTTTAGAATTAGTTTGATGCAAAGGTTTGTAATAATCCCATATTTTTTAGCTCACCCTATTCTTCGAACTAAGTATGGGTATTTCCCACTATTGCCCTGTGCCTTTTCTCCTGAGTTCTTATTTAATCTCCTGAGCATTCCCAGCTCCCAAAATATCAGGCTGTTAGAGGTTTACCCAGTAAATTAATTTCTGAGGTGTTTGTAACATAATACACTATTGAATCCAAGAACCCTTGTATTTTAGTATAGAATAGGACAGTGATAATTAGTTCTCCCACGAACTTCAAAGAGAGAAAGCTGTTGTTGACCAGAGGTTATCAAAGGTGGCCGATGCCCATCTCACCCATGCATAAATCTGCTAACTTTAAAACAGGCTCTGAGATATTCTAAATTCGGACATTTTGCTTCTGAAATGTTTAAATAACATTTGGTAGTGGTGGTGGTAGGATTTTTTTGTTTTTTCGAGACAGGGTTTTTTTCTGAGTAGCCCTGGCTGTCCTAGAACTCACTTTATAGACCAGGCTGGCCTCGAACTCAGATCTGCCTGCTCGTGCCTCAAGCGCTGGGATTAGTTGTGCGCACCCACTGCTGGGCACTCTTTTTATTATTTTCATTCTCATGTTATCATTATGATGTCTTGTTCCTGTGGAGGGTAAACGCTTAGCTAGAAAGGTTCCATGGTTGGTGCTCTCACTGGACCAGGGATGCCTGAGGTTAAATGAATGAACTAAGGAAAGCTCTGTCCTAGAGCATGGCTGTAAAGAATTGATTGTAAAGCCCTGAAATTTTGGGGAATTGGCAACACAGTTAATTTGAGGCTAGAATATTGTGAATTCTTGGTAAATGGTCACATGTAGCACCAGGAATTTGTGAATTCTTCTCATTCGTCTACAGTCCGTTGCTTCACTTCTCTCTATGGAAATCCCCTCTTGCACTGTTAACTGTGTATGCGCTTACCATTCTCTCCAGTCTTTCTGTTCAAGACTGAGGTGGGGAGAGAAGGAATGTGTGACAATTACAGATAGAAAACCACAACCCTAGAGTTAAGAGCAACAGTGTCAGGCCCACATGTAAAGGGTTTTAACTCAATGGCCACCATTCTCACACAGTGGCTAAAGGATTCTACCTTTCCTTGAAACCAGTCTCTAGGTGAACCGTGTGCACTTCCCTGTCAGTAACGATACTTGACTGGGCAGGACTCAGTCATCATTAATGCCTCTCCTATCCCATTCCAGCTGACCACAGAGAAGTACACGTACTATCTGACGGCCGATTCTCCCAATATACTGGAAGAATGGATCAAAGTGTTACAGAATGCTCTGCAAGTACAAGCCGCTAACCCTCTGTGCCTGCAGCCTGAGGGCAAACCCTCAGTAAAGGGATTGCTCACCAAGGTGGGACCCTTGTCCTCAGCAGCATTGTAGGCAGCTGCTTTCGTAAGCTCCACGCATCAAGAATAGTGAAGCTCAGTTAATATCTGTATTTAACATTTTGGTTTGGAGTAAGATAGCTTAGCAGATAAAAGTGCTTTCTGCCAGGCCTGAAGGTCTGTGTATGTGTGTGTATGCGTATATGTGTGTACATGGAGTATATGTGTGTATATGCGTATATGTGAGTGTGTGCGTATGTGTGTTTATGTGTATATGAGTGTATGTGGAGAGAGAGATTGTGCATGAGAGACCTAACAATACATCATGACACACTCCTATTGCACTAAGTACTTATGTAAGAGAGATAGTTCTCTCCTTTAACCTGTGGGTTCTAAGATTAAGTGCAGACCACTAGACTTGGTGGTAAGCACCTTTACCCACTGAACCATAGCACCAGCCCTCGACGTGCTCTTTGAGACAGAGGTTTACTAGGCTAGCTGGTCAGAGGCCTGGGGGATCCTCTTCCACACACTGGATTAAAAGCACACACCACAGTACCTGGCTCTTTCTGTGGATGCTGGAATGAACTCAGGTCCTTCTATTTAAAAGCAGGCACTTCACCTTCTGAGCCTGCCTCCCCAGCCCAAATATCAAATATTTTAAAAACACAACCATTTGGTGGCTTGTGAGGTGACAGCTCAGCAGATAAAGGCACCAAGCCTTGGATGTAATCTCTGGAATGCAAAGAACAGATTCCCACAAATTGTCCTCTGACCTCCAAACATGCATTGTAGCTTGTGCTTACCCATCCAGATAGATCAATAGAGATAGATAGATGGCAGATAGATAGAGAGAGAGAGATAGTAAGATAGATGATAGAGATAGATTGATAAATGTTATTTTAAAACATGTATAGAACATTTTAAAACATTTCACCTGAGTCCTCTCTGTTGGAAGAATCTATCTTTAGAAGTCTTGATTTGCAAAAGACTGTAGGGAGCTATAAAAGTTGGAGTCCTGTACTGTTTCAAATGTTTAAAACATCCTGTGGGTCACTTTTGAGAATACACAGTAAAATATTCATACATTCATAGTGATGTGCTTGAGTCCTTATGTTAAGAGGTAAAAATTGCACAGAACATTGTATATACACTACACTGTCACTTGTCTCTAATGAGAGCATGGGAACATGGGTGGGTGCTGTTCAGTAATATTGACAAAATGACCAACCATGGTAACACTCAGCACCAAAAGAAAGAAAGTATTCGCCAGTGTATTCAACAGAGACGTATGCCAGGGGTGTGTGTCTGTGTGTGTGAGTGTGGTGTGTGTGAAAGTGTGTGTGAGTGTATATATATTATATATGTGTGTGAGTGTGTATGGATGTATATGTGAGTGTGTGTGAGTGTGTGTGTGTGTGTGTGTGTAAGTTAGAAGTTCAGGTCAAGTGTCTTCCTCAAGCATTCTCCGCCTTGCTTGTTTGTTTCTCTCACTAAGCCTGGAGCTGACAGGATCCTAGACTGGCTGACTAGCAAGCTTTGGGGGTGTTCCTATGTCTGGGTCCCTAGCACTGGGATTTATGTGGGTTCCAGGAGTCCTTCATCAGGGTCAGACAAGTGCAGCACACACCTTTATTCAGTAAGCCAACTCTCCAGCCCATGCCTGCATTTTAAATGAGTTTAAATAATGTAGTTTAAATAACTAAGCCATTTGTGCTTATGGACAGGGTGCTCCTTTGATTGCTCTCCTGCTGCCTATGATTGGTTTTTTTTTCAGGAAAGGTCTCTCTGTGCTGCCCTGTAACTCACAATGTAGACTGGCTGGCCTTGAACTCACAGAGATCCACCTATTTCTGTCTTCCAAGTGCTCAGTGATGTGTTTGTAAAAAGATAAAGAGATATGTTCTGTGGGTGTATGTGGAAGGTGTGGGGGAAGGGTGTGCCTCAGTGGGCCCATACCAAGGCATCCCTTCCCTGAGGGACCAGCCACACCACCATATAGTATAGAATAGAGTTTATCCAGGGCATAGGGAGGGGAGCTAAGAGGGTAGTTGAGGCAGAGGAAGGCAGAGAGAGGGAGAGAGTAGAGAAGTGGAGAAGTAGAGGCCGGCCATGACCACGTGGAGAGAGGGGGGAAGGGAATGAGGAGAGAGGGAGAGCAAGGGGGAAAGAGGCAAGGCAAGAGAGCAGGAGAGGCAAGAGAGAAAACAGAGAGAGGGGCAAGCAGCCCCTCTTATAGTGGGCCAGGCCCACCTGGCTGTTGCCAGGCAACTGTGGGGAGGAGCATACCTGGCTGTTGGGGTGGAGTTTAGACAGAATGCTAACACTCATAAGAGATATGTGCCATTTTTGGCACTGAAGAATGCTTTTATTAAGAATAAAACATAACAGTTAACATTATTAATATTAGATGCATACTGTGAAGACATCTATGAAGAACTTGACTGATTTAATTCTGGATTTGTCCTGGGAATTTTCATACTAATGCATAAGAAGGGTATTCCCTCTGCAATTTCTTAAAAAAAAAAAAAAAAAAAAAAGTCCTCCAGGGTTTGTGATGGGCACATGGACATATGGATGCTGTTAACAGCTTGCTCACTGAGGAAGATGAATTTTAAGAGGCATGATAGACTCTAAGAACAGCTGCAGTCATGGCTCTCATAGACGTGAGGCTCTGAACTGTTATGGAAACGAAACTGAAACAGAAGGATGAATTTAAATGGTGGCCAGCAGTAAAACCAGTTTGTTTGGGTTGGGGTTGGGAAGTAAGCAAGATTTTATAAATATCCAGATGAAAGCTGGGACTAAGTAAGAACACTTGTGAGAAAGGAACAGCTTTCACGAGATGGACAGGCTGTTTGGGAACATAACTGATGTTTTGGGTCCCGTAAGGACATCTTACCTAAGAAGCATCAAGGGGCTAGCAAGATGGCTTAGCCAATGAAGATGCTTGCTACACGAGCCTGGTAACCTGAGTTCAATCCCTGGAGACCAGGTAGAAGTGGAAATTACCCACTCAGTTGTCCTGCAACTTCAGGGTGGACAGCACAACAGAGGATACTCAGGCGGAAAGAGCTGGCTGAGAAAGGAGGCTTGGGGACTTGGCATCATTTAAGTGACTGTTAGAACAATGAAGATGAGAGAAACCCAGAAAGGGACATACTGTAGGTACTCAGAGTAGGGGATGGAGAACAGAACACTCTAAAATGGAGGGGCATGGGAGAAAAATCCTGAGACCAAGAAAACTGAGGAATGGAACCCTGGAGCAGGAGGGTGGGGTCTTTGGGTCATGTCTGACGCACTCCGGGAAAAGAGCACATTTTAGAGGGATGGAGGGGAAGTGGGAGGTCAGTGTAGAGTGTGAGTTTACAGGCTGTCTAGACTCTCCAGTACATCAGAAGGAGTCCAGCTGGGGGAACGTGGAGTCAAAAGAGAATGGCAAAGACGAGCCTGGATTTACAGGTGAGGGAGGAAGCCAGGAGACTCAAAAGAGTAGGAGCCACAAGTGAGCGGGTGGGAACTGAGGAAAGGCACCGTGGAAGGGTGTGACGAGGGCTATGTACGGACATCTGCATTGGAGGGACATGGAATGACGCCACTTCTAATGTCCTTTACTGAACGTGGGAAAAGGATTGGCTGTGATCACTGGAAATGTGGTGTAGTCTGAAACACCTGGGACTTACACACAATACTGAGGGCTCACTGTAATGGTTGGAGTTCATGTCAGTTACTTTTCTCTGGAATCTCCGATAGCGCACATGTTAGAAGCAGACACGTTCTAGTGTAGGGTCAGGGGCATCTTCTTATATAAATGTTTAAGTATGAGATAGATTTGGAAGAATTTCTAGAGCAAACACCATATTTCCATCACCTGAATTCCACAATTACTCACTTTACTGCCTGCCTGTCAAGGTGGTGGTTTGAAGTAAGAGTTTTTATTATAAAATTTCAAATAGACAAAAATAAAGGATGTAAAGTCCCTTCACAGACTCACCATCATCAGTTTCAACAGTCATTAACTGTGGCTAATACTGTTTCCAGACCCCACCTACCTCAGCTTTCTCCTCCTCTTACCTTCCACTGGGCTGCTTAAAATCATGCAGAGGTGAAGTCTTGTTGAATGGAGTTCATAGCGTAGGAATGCAATCGGGTCAGGGGCCCTGGGGCAAGGATTCTTTTATGATCAGATCCCAGGTTGGCAGAGAAGGAGGAGAGACCGAGCAGGAACAGAGACACTAAAGACAGTCAAATCAGGGGACCTGAAACAGGAAGGTCAAAGAATAGCAATGGTGTGAATGAGGGGGCCAGGGAGTGGGAGGCAGTGGTGGTCGGTGGCTAAGGATGAAAGTTACAGAAGTGAATCCTTTCCCCATGGAGAAGAAAGACATAGGGCGTGAAGACAGGGCTGGGTGGGAAATGTGGGAAATGGTAACGTTTACTGCTGCAAATGGAAGGAGCAGAGCTGAAGAGACTCTTTGGCTGAGACAGCGGGAGGAAGAGCCGGTGAACCTCGCTGCCTGGACCTATGGACCCGGATTAAGTTACTTACAGGCCCTGTGCCTCAGTGTCCACAACTGTGAAATGGGAGATAGTCAGACTGACAACCTCCAGGGGTTAAAATCAAGAAAGGCATTTCATTTAAACGTGTAAAGCGTGTTCAGGCAGTACCTGGCCCATCAAAAACACTCAAAAATGCAAGGTTTTGTCATAGTTGTTTCTTTTTTTTTCATACTTTATTTACATTTCAAATGTTTCCCCCTTTCCAGATCTCCCCTTTGGAACCTCCCCATTCCCTCCCCCCCTGCCACTATGAGGGTATTCCCCCACCCACCCACCCACCCACTCTTGTCTTCTCTCCTTGGCATTCTCCTCTACTGGGGCATCTAACGCCCTCAGGCCCAAAGGGCTCTTCTCCCCCTGATGGCTAACAAGACTCTCCTCTGCCGCATATGTGGCCAGCACCATGGGTCCCTCCATGTGTGTTCTTTGGTTGGTGATCCAGTCTCTGGGAGCATCGAGGGGTCAGGCAGTTGCCATTGTTGCTCCCTCCATGGAGCTGCAAACTCCCTCAGCTCCTTCAGTCCCTTCTCCAACTCCCCCATCTGGGACCTCATGCTCAGTCCAACAGTTGCTGTGATGTGACTCTTGGATATTCCGAACTTTTAGGCTAATATCCACTTATCAGTGAGTACATACCGTATTCATTCTTTTGTGACTGAGTTACCTCCCTCAGGATGATATTTTCAAGTTCCATCCATTTGCCTGTGAATTTCATGAAGTCATTGTTCTTAATAGTTGAGTAGTATTCCATTGTGTAAATGTACCACATTTTCTGTATCCATTCCTCTGTGGAGGGACATCTGGGTTGTGTCCAGTTTCTGGCTATTATAAATATGGCTGCTATGAACATAGTGGAGCATGTGTCCTTATTACATGTTGGAGCATCTTCTGGGTATATGCCCAGGAGTGGTATAGCTGGGTCCTCAAGGCAATATTATGTCCAATTTTCTGAGGGTCCACCAAACTGATTTCCAGAGAGGTTGTATCAGCTTGCATTCCCACCAGCAATGGAGGAGTCTTCCTCTTTCTCTTCATCCTCGCCAACATCTTTTGTCACCTGAGTTTTTGATCTTAGTCATTCTGACTGGTGTGAGGTGGAATCTCAGGGTTGTTTTGATTTGCATTTCCCTGATGACTAAGGATGTTGAACATTTCTTTAGGTGCTTCTCAGCCATTAGAGTTTCCTCAGTTGAGAATTCTCTGTTTAGCTCTATTCCCCATTTTTTGATAGGGTTATTTGGATCTCTGGAGTCTGGCTTCTTGAGTTCTTTGTATACACTGGATATTAGCCCTCTATCAGATGTAGGATCATAGTTGTTTCTTGTAGATCCTGAAGTCAGCCAGGCTGGTGACAGGAATTTTGTTGGAGACACTATAGAGGTAAGATGACAGGAAGGTAGGGGACCAGGAAAGCTTGTGTTTTGTGTTGGCAGGGGCTTGGGGTAGAATCTATTTTAACACCACTGATATGGAAAGCCTTTATTATCAAAGGTCAAAATTCAGTTTTTAAATTATTTGATCTGCCAAGCCTTTGAGGTCGCCTTTACATCTCCATAATGCTTTGTCTAGTATGCTAGGTTTGGTTAAAATGCTCTCAGATCCAGAGTGTGAAGAAATCCTAGTACTAGATACATGCATAAAGATGGTCAGTGTTTGCATTTGTAAAGCACAGCATTATTGTAGTGATAAAGGGTCCCACTTTTGGTCTAGATGCAGTCGTTCTATTTTAGAAATAAATCATTGCCAAAGTACAGGAATTCTCCTCCAGTTTTGAGGAACCTTCTTTCAGAGCAGTATAAAGAAAGAGGAACCAGCCCTGCAGGACACTGTTTAAAAGCCCGGATGTTCCTCTGTAAATACATGTTTCCAAATTTAATTAAACTGAGGGGTGTCGGGCCAAATGCAACATTTTGTTGTTGTTGTTTCTCAAGGGACATTCAAAATCCATCAAAACATTAGGCAGAGTTATTTGTTTAAGCCATAGCTTCGAATGCCCCCACCCTCGCTGGTTTTGTGCTTTTACGAGAGGCCATGTATTTGACTCTTTATATAGTGAGGAAGGAAGCATTTATTGCAGTTACTATTATATTTTGATTTTATGTGTTGTCTCATTTGGTCAAACAATAGGTCAGGGAGGTGTACAATAATCCTACGTTATGGCAGGGTAACTGGGTAAGTCACTTGCCTGAGGACACCAGAGCATGAGTGTGTGTGTGTGTGTGTGTGTGTGTGTGTGTCTCTGTGTGTGTCTGTGTGTTGTATGTGTGTCTATGTCTCTGTCTGTGTTTATCTGTGTGTCTCTATGTGTGTCTCTGTGTCTCTGTGTCTGTGTGTTGTATGTGTGTCTATGTCTCTGTGTTTATCTGTGTGTGTCTGTGTGTGTCTCTGTGTGTGTGTCTTTGTGTGTGTGTGTCTGTGTCTCTGTCTCTGTATATCTCTGTCTTTGTGTGTCTGTTTCTGTGTGTGTGTGTCTGTGCGTCTGTGTCTCTGTGCATGTCTATGTATGTGTGTATCTGTGTCTGTACACAAAATACTCTGGAATGGGAATAACGGGGCTTTCTCTTAGGCTTGCCCACTGGTGGGACTGGGTCTCTTCATGTCCTTGTAGAGTGGAGGATGTGGTGGCTGTAGACCTTTAATGCTGGTGCCAAGCAGTACTAGTACAGAGTAGAAGTCAGTCCAGAGCTACCAAGGCCACCGGGTTCTGACCCTCACTGTACTCATCTGATCTGCTCCTTACCCTAAGCCAACAGTTCTCAACTTTCCTAGTGCTGTGACCCTTTAGAATAATTCCTCATGGTGGGTGGGGTGACCCCCAACCACAAAGTTATTTTCATTGCTACTTCATAACTGTAACTGCTGCTGTTATGACATAATATATAAATATCTGATATGCAGGATATCTGATATACAACCCCTCTGAAAGGGTCTTTTGACCCCACCAAAAGAATCCCATAGGTTGAGAACCTCTGTCCTGGCCTGAAGCTACACATGTGACACAGAGCAGACTCAGGAAGCGTTCCAGTCTGTGCAGTGCTATCAGCCGCTGTCACAGGCAAATCTTGGGCAGTGTTTGAGTATTATCACTTCTGTTGTAAGTCAGCACCTGTAGAGCCTCTCAGAGAATGTGTAAACTGTACTGCAGTTTTCCAGACTTCCAAACTACATTTTAATCTGTCAAAATATAATTTCAGGTAAAACACGGCTACTCTAAGAGAGTCTGGTGCATGCTTGTTGGAAAGATCTTGTTTTATTTTCTAAACCAAGAGGATAAGGTATGTACCCATCTTAATCAAAACCAAGAGGATAAGGTATGTGCCCATCTTAAGGTCCCAATGAGAGAGACAATTTTGCTTATGCCAGCTTAAAACACTTTTCTTTTTGACTTTTCTGTTGCTAGGTGAGACTTTAGAATTTTGGTAACTTGGTGTCATTTGTGTTTATTACTAAGGTAATAGCCTGCTTGGCCTTTATTTTAAATGTTAGCTTAGTAGCTGGTACCTGATATACTTTCTAAGAACTGGAAGAGCAAAACCTTGATTTGCTGCTAATGCTCACTTAACCACTCTTCCCAGTGTTCTGACCAATTAGAAAAAGCTACAGGATGTGAGCAGCTTGGAAGAGGGGGAAAAGGGACTTGGGCTGTTGGTCCTGGATGCCTGGGATACCTCTTCCCGGTCCATCCATTTGCACGTTACATCCTGTCTGCTTGTTCTAAACTAATATTCAACTCACCCCCAGGAACTCGAGTAATACCACTTTGAAAGTAGAAAGATAGGTCATCTACCAAAGGTGAAATGGTTGCAGGTTATTGTGGATACTCAGTCGCCTTGGTGTTACCGAAACTACGTGAATTTTGCCAGTATCGATGAGCCTCAAGCTCATGTAAGAGTGTGGTGTTAGCAGCCTGAGGCTGGTCAGTTAATGTCCCTAGACTGGGCCCAGTGACCATGTGGGTCAGTTATTTCCCTGGTCCCGTTTCTCAGGTTGTACTCTCAAGTCTACCAGATGGATTTAACATTCGGGCCGTTGTTCTTGCATTGCCGGTGGTTCGGGAGTTAGCTGGCACAGTCATTAGAAATGTGTGTCCAGAGGAGCCAGGGGAAGAGCTTGGATCTCAGTGCTGCCGGAAGCTTTAGGTCTAAGCCCAGTGCAGAGCAGCATTCAGCATTCCCTGGCACTGATGCTCAGAAAGAAGGGCATTAAAGTTCCGATAGGAATTGGGGGCACAGTTTTAGAAAGGTTCAGTAAGTGAATTTATCTTTAAGATAAATTGAGAGGATAGAGGCCAGGGACTGCATGCTCTTCTAGAGGGCCAGGTTTGGTTCCCAACACCCACACTGAGATGCTCATGATCACCTGTAACTCCAGTTCCAGGGATTCTGACAACCTCTTCTGGCTACTACCAGAACCACAGACACGTGACATACCCATAGAGAGACAGACACATACATATAAAATAAAAATAATTTTCAAAAAGTCAATTACATTTCATGTGAAAGACAGTTAAGTTTAATTAAGTAATCCTTATTATTAACCAGCCACTAGGTAGATATAGCACAAAATAATCTTTATTTATTAAGGTGTCTTTCACACGCCATGTTCCACCGCCTCCGGCTTTTACTGAGTGAAACAAGACACATTGGAGGATTTTGAGCAGCACCACCACAGTCTCATCCTCTCTAACAGGAGCACGAGGCTTCTGCTCAGGAACAGACTGGAGGGAACAGGGAAGATTCTAATCAGGGAACTGTTAGACTAATCCTGTCCCGAGACAGCTGTGGCTGGTAGGCTCGATGGCGCTAATCAGAAGTGACCATATATTATGGAAGGCTTGTTGATGGAATATATGTCAGAGAAGTAAGAGGGTCGGCGGTGCTGCCAACGTTTTTTGGCCCAAATGTTTAGAAAGATGAAGTCACTGAGGGCCGTGGGGGACAGCTGGGGGGAGCAGGTGGCTGAGGTCGAATTGCCGAAGGGAGCTTGAGATGCCGTTAGATATCCAGTCCAGATCATGAGTCCGGGGCCAGGCATCTGGGAGCGGCATAGACTGGGACTAAAGCCACGGGCTTGGATGAGCTCACCCACCGTGTGTGTAGGTGGTCAGGACGGGGGCTCCAAGCACAGAGCCTTGGAATGCAGCATGGAAATGGATGAGAGTGCATGTCTTTGTGGTTAGGATGGGCCTTTTCAAAGAACTGCAGCCAGCACTCAGGAAGCTGATGCAGGGGATGACTGCTGTGCCTACGTATATCGTGAAGTGTTGTCTCAACACCTTCCCCATCAAAAGAAAAAAGAGTAATCCCTGCAAACATTTGCAAACCTGGCCAAATATTTTAGGAGCTATAAATCTGAAGAATGCTCTGCAATGTCCTTAACTAGCGTAAAAGTTGAAATACATATCTACTAAATGACCAACAGGGAAGACATGTTTGTTAGTAAAAGAATAAACTTATCAAAAGGAGCTATAGGAAGGTTTGCTTGCCCTTAAATTGCAGTGGAAAGAACCACCGCCTTTCCCAGGGATATATGACACACAGTCCGAGAACACTGGCCATTAATGGGGGTCTGAGCTAGCCTGTGTACCAGCTGCCTAGTTAATTTTTCCTGCGGACAATATGGAGCCTATGTCTACATTGACTATGTCTATGACTGGCTAGCTTAACTAAACCACTCACCGATCTGTGAGGAAGACAGTCCACTGAGCTTTTTGGGTGAAATAGAATTATCCTGGGCGAGGAATCAGTCACTTGAGTGCATTCTCATTTTTTTTTTTTCTTCTAATGTTAAATGTCAGTATTCGACGGGTGGTTTTGTATCACACTTAGGGTTTCTGCTTATTGCTGTTATATTGTAACAACATGGCCACTTAGACTTCCCTGAGATATCCGTTTCTCAAAGCATGCCTTCTAAAGGGGAAGACGCAAGGGCCACCATAACTTGTAACAGGAAGAGATGGACAGTGCCTTCACTAGTGTCACCTTTGCTTCAGTTCCCTCTAGGTCAGATCAAACTCTGGGAGGCTAAGGTAGAGGAGGTGGACAGGTCCTATGACTCGGATGAGGATTATGAGACCAGTGGGCGCTATCTGCTGTCCACTCACTTCACCATCATCGTCCACCCCAAGGACCAAGGCCCTACTTACCTGCTCATCGGATCTAAGCATGAAAAGGTATTGAACGTCTTCGTGGTTGTCTAAAGTGACTCAGATGTTATACTTCAGGTACTGATGCTTTCAGGCCAATTTTATGGAAATAACAGATTTTTGGGAGAAAAAAAAAAGCACCTTTTAATTTCTGTTTTCTGGGATTTTTACCTCTCTGGAAATAAGCCTCATCTAAACATGCTAGTGTTCAATCTGTTGATAAAAATTGTGTCAAGATCAAAATTAGTGGTGACAGTGGGGGACAGAACTGTGTGTAGGAGTGAGTCTTCCAGGCTGGGCATGCCCAGTGAGCCTAAGGCTCCAGCAGTTTTCATTCTTTGTTGGTTTGTTTGTTTGTTTGTTTTTCAGTAAAAACTTTGGTTTAGAGACAATGAAAAGTATTTGCTATATGCATATAATTATGTATGATAAAGGAAGAATCACAAATTGATGGGAAATAAATGAATTGTGTATTTATTTTATGTACTATTATATGTTTGTTGTATTTTGATGAAATCAGCTATTAAGGAAAACATAGTTTTTCATTTTACACAATTGTCAAAAATTAATTTCCTGATGAATTTAAAGAGCTAAAAGAATTTAATGAATTTTTTTCTTTAAAAAGCTTTTATATCTGAATCAAAAGTTAAAAAGACACAATGTAAGAAAATGCAGTGGTAGTGGTGGAGAAACTTTAAAAATCTAAAACCCGGGGCTGAGCAACAAGAGCATGCTGCTCTCGCCCAGGACCCAGTGTGGGTTCTCAGCACCCACACAGAGGCTGGCAACCCCACAGCCATCTGTAATTCTGGTTTGAGGGGCCCAAGGGGTGCACTTATATACATGCAAGCAAAATGCTCATACACATACAATAAATGTAAGTATTTATTAAAAATTCTTTATATCAATAAGATTATAAATGTCATTAGGATATATTATAAAAGCTCAGTGTACTCCATGTGAGGCTACTGTGTCTTGAACATACAGATAATGTCTTGGGGTTGGCGGTTGCATTTGAGCACATGCGCCAGGCACCGTCCACTGTAGACATCTTTACCTTGACAGTTAGGAGATGGTTTAATTTCCACTTACAGAGAGAAAAACAGAAACACTTGCCTGTTGAGATTTAGACCCGTTTCTCTGACTCCAGAACCCAGGCTCCCAAACATTTGTGTTTACTGTTTCCCGTTTCATTAAAAAAAATTACATTTCCAATAAAAATGAGACAAGGCTCACGTAAAAACTTACTAAGGCAGTTCATCGTGAACAAATAGAATTTTGACTTCTATAAGCAAAGAGATGGAAAGTGTGAAATTTTGTGAGCCCCCCTGGAGCAGGGAAAGCACTCCCTCGGTACAGAAGGAGCATGAAGGCCCAAGAGCACACTGGGAAGCTCCTGCAGCGTCTACTGGACGGGTTTCTGAGTCCCTAAAGTCCAGTTCCTCACTGTGACCCCTGTTTGTTTCCCAGGGTTAAACACTAGGGAGGCCACAGATGCAGTTTGGCAGTAGACTCCTTGTCACAAATGGTCAAGGTCTGCATTTGATCCCAGAAGTTTCTTTAAAAGGAATATTATACAAAGAAAATTATCATAAATTAATTGGCTATATTATTTTAAAATTTTTATTTCAGAAATATTTTAAAGATAGAAAAATATAACAAATGCCCCTCTTAACTAACAGGTGTTAGATGGGACAATATTTTTTATCTGAAAAATTAATAATGCTAAATATTAATAAAATGCAGGAATTGTAACAGTCTGTTTCAGTATAGTATCAACTATTATAAAAATTTAGTCTACATGCCAGGCAGTACTAAAGGCGCACGCCTTTAATCCCAGCACTCGGGAGGCAGAGGCAGGTGGATTTCTGAGTTCGAGGCCAGCCTGGTCTACAGAGTGAGTTCCAGGACAGCCAGGGCTATACGGAGAAACCCTGTCTCAAAAAACCAAAGTATAGGAATAGGGAGTTTCCAGCAGGGAGATCTGGAAAGGGGGAAACATTTGAAATGTAAATAAAGTATCAAAAATAAAAATAAGAAAAAGAAAAAAAGAAATAAATCAGTCTACATGTGTATTTATGTAGAGGAAAAACAGAAGTTGGAAAATTGGGTATTACTTTTTTTATTAACTTTTTTTATTTCTTCAGTGTTTTGTACTTGGGTAGTAAGATTTTAAATTGGCTAGATTTTGTTATATTTCTTAGAGTACAGGAATTATACATCTTAAAATTACTTTAACTAGTAATTTTACTAGTTACTCTAGACTCAGAGTCTATTTACTCTAGACTCTGAACATGTATTGCACTCGTTAATTTTATCATGCTTTTCTTAGAAGTGTGTGTAGAAAAGTGAAGACTGAGCGTGGCTCAAGTTAGTGAGCCCTCCCAGAAGCTTACCAGCAAGCTCAAGGACCTGGGTTTGATACCTGGAACCCACAGGGTAGAAAGAAAGAGCCAGCTCCCTCAAGTCGTATGTGATCTCCACATGCATGCACGCCCCTCATGCATGCATGAGTGTACACACACACACACACAAATGTACAAATTAAAAATTGAAGAAAGTAGTTTCTTTCCTGTTTCAAGGTTTATTTGTTGTTGGTTGGTTGGATTTTGTTTGTTTTGTTCTGCTTACTGTTTTTGCAGGTTGTTCCTTCTGGTGAAAGGAACTGGACATCTTGGCTAACGTTTCTGTTAACATGTTCTCTTTTGAAGGACACTTGGCTTTATCACCTCACTGTTGCAGCTGGAAGCAACAATGTAAATGTTGGATCCGAATTTGAGCAACTGGTTTGCAAGCTGCTAAATATAGAAGGGGAGCCTTGTAAGTTCATAAGCACACAGGCTTTGGACAGGATGAAGCCCCCAAACCCTTAGCCTAATGGGGGTTTCACAGTATGAGTTACTCTTTCCCTGTGCCTGGCCGCCTCAGCCCTGGCTTTGCTTGTAATGGGCCAGAGTTCTCAGGCTCCAGGAACATCGGCAACCTTCAAGCTCTGTCCTGTCACGCCCTCTGCCTCTGCCTGCATTGCTCCCCTTGTCTGGGTTACCCCACCCTGGCACCTTCTCTCTAACATGATGAAACCATGGTTAGCTTTAGAGGACCCCTCAGGCAGCCCGCTCCATGCCGTCCGACTCTCAGAAGCTGCTTCATCCATGTTGCAATTAAGCCTCTCCATTTAACCCTTTATAGCGTTGGTAGCTTTGCGTTGGCATTAATCTTACAGCCGTGGAGTATTACTGCATTTGTTGCTGCTGTGATCAACTACTTGACAAGCAGCTAAGCGTTTCTTTAAGTAGGAAGGTAAGGGAGAAGAGTTACTTTGTGTCTGCACCTTGAGGGGACACACACAGCCTTGTGGTGCGCAAGGCACTCTGGCAGGCCGATGAGGTGACTACTGATCCTATCGATTTGAGGCCCAGTGTTCAGGGTGGGCCTACCTTCTCTATTAAGTCATCTGGAAATGCCTCACAGATGAGCCTAGAGGCAGATTTCTGAATCTTGTCCCATTGAAGTTAAAGATTAGCTGCCCTATAAGGTTTCCCATTGAGACTGGATTCTGTCCCGTGATGCGCATACAGAGGCCCCATTCCATTCATACTGACCAGTATTTAGACAGTGATAGGGTGGAGTCCGGCCTCGGCGTAGGGGTTTAAGAAACATTGATTTCAGGAGTGACTTCATCATGTTCTTCTGTCTTCACATCCCCTCCTATTTGGATTCTCTCTAGAACCTTTCCAAGATCCTTATTGTTAAACTTACTTACCTAGCTGGCTCACCACCTATTGGCACATGTAAGCGACATGACGCCATGTAGAATTACGACAGCCGAGTCAGTCAGGACTCAACTCTTCTGCATTCACTCCGCCAGAAGAGAAACTGAGAACCTCGGAGGCCTGCGGATAACAGGAAACAGCATTGCTGGGAGGGTGGTGGTGGTGCTGGTGGTTTTTCTGACCCTTGGGAGAAAGTGAGCCAGGCCCGAATGAGGATCAGGCCAATGGAACCAAACATCTGAATCCTCTCACTCTGTGCATGTGCTCTTCTGTATTCAGCCTCCCAGATCTGGAGACACCCCATGCTGTGTCACAGCAAAGAAGGACTCCTGTCCCCTCTGACTACACTGCCTTCCGAAGCTCTGCAGACAGAGGCCATTAAGCTATTCAAGGTAAAAATCGTTACTTCTTGGCAAATCATGTGATTAATTGAATGTAATCATTTGTTATAAAGTTTGACTCTAAGAAAATGTAAGCTGCGATGGTGACAGTGGTGGTGATGGTGATGGTGGTGATGATGATGATGGTGGTGGTGGTGATGGTGATGATGGTGATGGTGATGGTGGTGTTGATGATGATGGCGGTGGTGGTGATGATGATGGTGATGATGGTGCTGGCGATGAGAGAAATGAGCACTCCTCCACTGAGCTATATCCCCATCCTCTCTGTCTTCTGAAGAACATGTAGGATGATGCTTCATCAGGAGGCTACTATACTTTGTGTGGTAAAGGAAAACATGGGCATTTTAAGGGGGGCAATGGGAAGTGTTTAACAGGCCCAAGTTGAACTTTAGCATGGAAATGTGAAGGTTGCAATGGATGGCTGACCAGTGAGGTGGATGAGTTTCAAAGCCGTCATAAGAACTCGGTGTAATCGTTGTGTTTTCCAGATGAGTGAGCCTTTACCACTGTAAAATGACCCTCTGTGTCTTTGGCAAAGTCCTGTTGCTCTGAGGTCTGCTTGGTTTGCTATTACAGTAGCCACTCTGGGTTTCTTCTGACTGGAGCCTCATAACATATCGTTTTTCATTGTTTTAGACAAAAAAAATTGCTAAAAACAAATAGAATAGCTATGGCTTGTGCAGAGTAAAGCCGATCGTTTCTCGCCCCGTGTCTCTTCCCCGTTCAGACCTGCCAGCTCTTTATAAACGCGGTGGTCGACACCCCTGCTATCGACTACCATATCTCTCTAGCTCAGAGCGCTTTGCAGATCTGCCTGACACATCCTGAGCTACAGAATGAAATCTGCTGCCAGCTTATTAAGCAGACAAGACGGAGACAGCAGCAGAATCAGCCAGGACCTTTGCAGGTGTGTATTGATGGAGATGCATGCAATTTGAAATGATTTCCTCTGATTGTAAGAATGACGCACGTTCAGTACAGACATCTGAGAGTACAAACAGCATGAATGGAAGATGGCTGTTGATATTTTGATGGATGTCCTTTGGGTTCACTTGTCTATCGTAAGCTTCTATAGAACTGTATATACATTATACACTCCCGCGGGATTCACACCAGAGCACACTTCCAAAATCACAGAATGTAATTCACTTCTCTCGTGTCATTAAATATGCTTCAGAAACTGAAAGCTAAGGTTTTAGTGGTCACGTTAGGGGCTATGGAGATGGTTCGGTGTATATGATGCTCTTCCAGAGGACCAGAGTTCAGTTCCCAGCACCTGCAGCAGGCGGCTCACAGCTTTGGAAGCCGAAGGGCAGAATCTGAGGCCAAGAGTTTTTCTCTCCCTGCTCCTTTGGCAGTAAATGAATGGCCTGTCCTTGTTCAGCAGTGCATGAGCCGCACCCCACCCCCACCCCGTTCAGCAGGCACACAGTGCCTTGTGGTGCTCTCCGCTATCCCTGGCATGGTCCCTCTTGGATCCCTCTCTTCCTTTCCCATGTTCTACTTCACAATCCATCCCCAACCCTATCCCCCCAGAAAATCTCTCCTGGCGCCCCAGCCATTGCCTCCGTGTTATAAAAGATTAATTCATGACATTATCTTTTATTATAACTTTCTGTGGGTTTGTATGAGCTCGTCCTACTAGATTAGACTTCTCAAGGACAAGACCCATCTTTCACATCTTTTCTAATGTAAGAGTCCTAAAAATGCTGGCCTTATACTTGTTTAATGAGGAAAAATACATAGAAAGGGGGCAAAGGGGGAAAAATTAATGAGGAAAAATACATAGAAAGGGGGCAAAGGGGGAAAAATCACACATGACCCTGTTACCCAAATCAGTCTGTCAGTATTTTATACTTTGCCCTTATATGCGTTTGTATAATGAGCCAATGGGGCTTGGAGAGTGCCGTTTTTACTTTTGTTTCTTAGCTATTTTGTAATCCACTTTTCTCCAAGTTGTGTTTAAATGGATAAGTAAAAACAAAAAGGAGCAACAGAGAGAGAGGTTCCCAATCTTTGTGTGTGACGTCAAAGAGAGATGCTGAACCTATTAGTAAGCTTTGGTGCTGCCACTGGAGACCGCAGGTACAACTAGGTGCGTCATGGATCTGACACACTGTTAATCGTTATACTTTTAATGTAATGTAAATGCTCTGAAGAGATCATGTGTATGTGGAAGAGGCAAGCTGTGAGGGTTAAGAGAGTCGTTCACAGCTCATGTCCCTCCCACCCTCTGCCAGGCACGGGGCTCTGATGTTTCTGTGTAGCTGGCGTGGTCTCTAACGAATGATGCTTCTCCTTACCCAGGGCTGGCAGCTCTTGGCACTCTGCGTTGGACTCTTCCTTCCCCAGCATCCTTTCCTGTGGCTTCTCCAGCTCCATCTACAAAGGAATGCAGATTGCAGGTGTGCAGAATGCTAGCCAGCTGAACTATTTATGTGGCCTCGAACGTCTACAATAAATCATAAGTATTTAATAACCTGCCAGGTATATGCTCAAAAGAATGCGTGAAGCAAATATTGGGACAGGAAGCCTTTCACTATCATTTTATGTAGAGCCTGGAAAACATTTCCTTTGTTGTGTTAAATATCTTATGCAAGATTGCTAGGGAAGCCTGAAGATCTGACAAAGAACATTCCCAAGTGAAAAGATCATGTGCATTGCAAGTGTGAATGTCTCACATTCCTGGGTAAAAGCAACTGTTTGCTTTCTGGGTTTCCCCTTTCTGATTCATCCAAATTGGGTCTTTTTGTGGAAGTCTTCCCTCATGGTCTTCTTGTGTTTTAAAATTGTATTCAAATTGCTTCTGATTTTGTTTTGTTGTTGTTACTGTTGTTTTATTCTCTTGAAAAAGATATTCCAAATCCATTGTTAGAATGATATTTTTAGACTAAGGACCAAGGCTTTTCCAGGTTCATCTTGTTAGCGGAGACAGGTTTCTGGGAGGTGGTTTTGTTTGCTCAATCGGTGGCGCTGGGGATCGAACCCAGGGCCTTGTTGAATGTTGTGTGAGCACTCTACAACTGAAGCACACCCCAGCCCGAGAGGCTCATGTTAGCGTGAGAATAGACATGGTGAATAGCACAAATTAACACATACAAGGAAACAAAAAGCAGCTTGGAACAAGAGGAAAATACCCCTTAGTCAGTAATACATTCTAGAGACGCTGTGACCAAGGTCACATGACTATCGTGACTGATGAGCCGCTGACAACTGGTGGTACCAAAGAGTCTGTCTCTCGAGAGCACGTGAATATGAGTGTATTTAGAAATGCCATTTTCTGGGGACAAAATAAAATTTGTGTTTAATTTTCTGCTGTATGCAAATAAGGGCAGATAAAATCTTGATCCCACTTACCCATTTATGTCCTTTTATGGTTTTGCTCTGTGTATTCTTTATAGGATGAGTTTTTGTATGAAGGCATTTTCTGAGGCCTAGGGTCAATATAGAGAACTCTGTCCTGTAGTTTTGTTATAATGTATTATTCTTTATGCATTATCTTCTTTCAATTTGTTAGCACTGTGATTATATATTGACTGTATAATTACTGGTGTTCTAAAATTCAGCTTATGATTACAGCAATGCAGAAAAAATGAGAAAAAACGTCATGAGGATGTCTTGAGTCTGTTGCAAAATTAAACTGGAGTCCAGTAAACATTAACACTACGAAAGTTGTATCCGTTAGAGTGTCTTAATTAAATTCATTCTTAGATTTTTATCTTAAGTTTTGCATTACAGGACGGAGTTTGGGAAATATGCCATTTACTGCCAGCGATGTGTAGAAAGAACACAGCAAAATGGAGACCGAGAGGCCAGACCGTCCAGGATGGAGATCCTCTCCACCCTTCTTCGGAATCCCTACCATCATTCTCGGCCCTTCAGCATCCCCGTGCACTTCATGAACGGGATCTACCAGGTGAGCGGGCCTGCAAAGAGGCTAGGTCTCTGAAACAGAGAGTGACAGGAGAAACAATGTTATACATTGTTGTACAAATCCGAGAATGCTTCTGTAAAGTTTACCTCATCTGCTGGCCCACAGTGGAGTGAACCCATCACTGACAAGGCACAGGCAGCTTCTGCTCTTAAGAGTTTTTAAATCTTAGGAATTACCTGGTAATACATTCCGAGGCTCTCGCAGTTCTCTGGTCCAGATGTTCATTTGTTCCGTTACATGGTACGAAGTTAGCAATTGCTCTTCCTACCCATTGAGCCTTTCATCCTGAGTTCAATCCCTAGACCACACAGTTACAGCCATACAACTTGGCACGCCACATGCCAGATACACACACACCAAATAAAAAATTTTTTATAAAAAGAATAAACATTAGATATACAAAGCTGCTCACTGATTTAAATGAATGTATCTTCCTTCATATACTTCTTGACTGCATATTGCACTGTATTTCTTAGCGTACTTCCAATGGTAAGCCTAATTAATGTCTCTACACCGTATTTGGAACTATTAAATTCAGTTTTAAATTTCTGTCTGTTGGCTGAAACTGAAATTTCTAAACTCTCATAGCAAGCTGACTACCTAGGTCGCCTTCTTTGTTTTCTCCAGCAGAGCACTGGACAAAACCTTAAAGAGCCTACAGAACACACTACCATTAGTCACGTCTCGCATGCACCCTGCTTCCCTGGAGCCTGCTCAGTGTGTATGGTTTTCATTAAGAGTCTTGCTCCCTTTGGCTAGGTAGTTGGGTTCGACGCATCCACCACAGTGGAAGAATTTTTGAACACTTTGAACCAGGACACGGGAATGAGGAAGCCAGCGCAGTCTGGATTCGCACTGTTCACGGATGATCCTTCTGGCAGAGACCTGGAGTACTGTCTTCAGGGACATATCAAGGTGAAACCTAGCTCTTCAAAGGAGCCACACTGAGCAAATAGCAAAAGAGTCACTAGTCTGTGCAAGTTTAGTGCAGGAATTTTCCAGAAATGTAAGAAACCTGATCAGCACATTTTTAAAAAATTGCCATACTTTGGCAAAGCTGTAGAATTCTTTTCTTAGGGAGTGGGGGGGAGGTTGAGTGAGAAGCATAGAATTCTTAATATGCCACCTGTGCACACAAACTCTGCATTAATAGAAGGAAAAGCTATAACGTAACTCTATTAGGGAACTAAGAATGGTGGGCAGGCAAGATGGCTCAGTGGGTGAAGGTGTTTGCAGCCAAGCCCTGCAAACCCTGAGGTGGATCCCTGGAACCCACATGGTGGAAGGAGCGAATTGACTCCCGCAAGACGCCCTTTGACCTCCATGCATGTATATACATACAAATACAAAACAAACAAAAACATGAGGATGTGGGGGCCCCTCCCCCTCATTCATCGCTGTTTCCCACTGGGATTTCAGTATTCTGAGAGCTAAGTGTGACCCTGGTGGTTTGGGGTGGGAAGAATGGCACAGAAGGAACAGGGTGGGGGGAGGGGAGGGGGACAGGACACTGATACGGCATCCTCGGGGGATCTTCAGTTTGCTTAGAGAAGAACAGATTTATATTCTGATACTCTTACCACAGATTGAAGGTGCCAAGTGTCTTAACAGGGTTGTGACCGTTTGCATAAAGGGGAATTTCAGCCTTGAGCCTATGGGGAGATCTGAACTGCAGTCGCGTGGGGAAAGAACCAATGAAAATAAAGAGATACTTTAAACATCTTTTCTAGCTCATGGTATAAAACAACAGCAAAACCCACAAGGTTTTCATGGACGGATGACAACAATTATAAATATGGAATTATTCAACTGAGGGGCTCAGAGACATCGTCCATTTATTTTGCAAGTGAGGAAACAGGGAAAGGTCTTGGCTGCACCAAGCAGTTCTTGCTGAGTGGCGAGCACTCTTGTCTCAGACTTCTTTGGGGTACCTTGTTGTTCCAGTCTTGATAAATTCACAAGGTGGAAAAATTGCTTCTTTAGAGACCAAATCATGAAAAATATCCCTGGAATCTCTTTGTTTCCAGTCCCAGGCAGTCCTGACTTAAGATTCCTTTCTGGGTAAAAATGCATGGCCACAGTCCAAAGTTAATGTGTGTCCAACTCAACAAGCAGACCAAAGAACCACATATAACTAAATGCTAAACTCAGAGCTCTTCGAAGTTAAAACTAAAAACAGTGGAGCAAGGGTGGTTGGTTTGTATGAGCTGAAAGTTTTCAGCCCCACAGGTGTTCTAGTCTTTTTAAAGTGTTGATCTTAAAATTCCTGTGGATCTCAGCTTTCTATTTCCTTTCTAGATCTGTGACATTATTTCTAAATGGGAACAGACGTCCAAAGAACAGCAGCCCGGGAAGTGTGAGGGCAGCAGGACTGTCCGTCTGACTTACAAAAACAGGTGTGCGATGCGGCTCTGAAGGCCAGAGCTGAGCGTGTGGCTTTGTCCACACCACGGGCCCTTGGGCTAGTCTCCTTCTCACTGGCCTTGAAGGCCTAATTTTCGCATGTGTGCTTACTTTTCTAAAAGTAATAACTCTGTTCTGGGAGAAACTACCACATGAAATTTTGTTTCTCATTCTTTTTCTTTCCTAGTCCAGTTTCTTTCTCTCTTCTCTGGCTTCTGTCGCTCCTACCCTCTACCCCTTTGCCTTTACCTGTAAGCTGGTTGCTTAGATCGACGCTCAAGGTCAAATGGTGTCTAGTGGTATTAGGGAACAGACACAGCGCCGGTCTCTGACGTTTTGGAATTTTCTAGTTAGTGAGAACGACAGTGGCTAAGCATAGGTCCTCTCTAGGAAATATATCACTATACATGACGCTAGTGCAGCTCCATGGCAGCATAGGACACACAGAGTCACACCTAGGCTGGAGCCGTCTGCGGTGTTGATGCTAAATTCAGAAAGGGGCTGACAGTGGAAACTTTAAAAACTGTATCTGAAAGGGTGGTTAGCACCTGTGGAGGGAGACTCACGGTCTGTGTCAAGAAAGTATGAGCTTTCTCAGGGGCGAAATTTAGCACACTTTGGCATGTGGTCAGAAACCCTATTTTCTTTCTTTTTCAGATACCTTTTCTTAACCTTTTTTTTTTTTTTTTTTTTTTTAAGCAGAAGATGACATTGAACTGTCTACTTCACATTAAATGGACCTTCAAAAATATATTTTTCTTTTTTTTTGTCTCATAGCTCATAAATTAATCTATAAAAATATCAGGCCAAGAACCTGATGGAATTACTGGCATAATGTTGAATTCTTTCAGAATTGCTTTTGGAAGATCTTCAGAGACTACACATTGGAATGTAAGAAGTGGAGGCGTACATAATATTGAAAGAACATAACAGCCTTTCATCTAGTTCAATATTGTGTTCTGATCATTTATCCTACGGAAATACCGACATCAATGGACAGAGTAATCCAGTGTGGCCTAGGGTCTTCTTCCCACAATTTTAGAATAGTGAAAAGTAATGGGAGGTCTTGAATATCCATCAATCAGAACATGGTTGGATTAACGTGATAAATTCATATTGTAGCCTGCACCTTGCACACTCAGCCTCCGAGGACTAGTGACCTTCTGCTTGAACAGACTCCTTTAATATGACCAATGCTAGTTGTCATCTGTCAGAGCCTCCATTGTGAGCTGGAATGATTGCCCATCTTATGGGCAGCTAGGTGACCGTGACGTGACGGTGTTCTAGTTGCTGTCTGTTGCTCTGGTAAATACCACAATTAAAAGCAACTTGAGGAAGAAGAATTTATTTTTACCCTATAGGTTGTAGGCCATCATCAAGGGAAGCCAGGCAGAAACTCAGTGCAAGAGCTTGAAGTGTTCACCGTCTCCTCCCAGGCTCTCATTCGGCCAACTTTCTTTTAGGGCCCAGGCTCAGCTGCCCAGGGTTGACACTATTCAGCAAATAGCAGTCAAGAAAAATGCTCCCCAGCCGTGCTCAGACAAGGTTTCTCTTTAAGTGTTTGACAACCAAGATTAGCCATTGCAATTGGTATCCATAGTCTTAGGTCATCTATCCCTCGAGGTCTGCAGCATCCTCTAAATGATGGAGCGTGAACAGGTTTTTGTTGAGATCAAGCTATGCCTGTTCTGAATTACTCCATATTGTATAAGACGGTTTTCCAGGCTGTCCCTTGTCCGCTTTGCAAGTAGCTATTGACTCTACTTTGAGGGTATAAGATGACTGCACCCTTGAGTGGATCCTCAGACATCATGTACTCAGAACCACCCACACAGTACAGGCTGATAAATGACTTATTCCTGGGAATTTAGAGATGAGTTGAGACTTTTGGGTATATTAAAATCATATCACAATAGTTCTACTGATGTTTCTATGGATGGTAGCCTTCATATGTGGCTGTTTAGTGACTGGCAAAAGCAGCAGGCTAGATGCCTGCTAAAGCCTTTGGAAGTCCAGCATCCTGGATAATCTGTATATCCCTGAAGCCTTGGAAGAATCGATCTGAAGGGTCACATTTTGCTAATCTGTTGATCTCTTTGTGGTTATGTCGAAATTGAGTTTGACTTTGTTGGAACAAAATGGGAAGACCACCATATCTAAGACAGTTCCTAATTATTAATACCTTAGGATTGATTAGCACATTCCAATTCTGCTTACAAGGGCCACAGCTGGAGCCAAAATGAAATTTAAGTGACATGGACAAAGGCCATTTGAAATACCTACAGATAAGAATAATGCCTTTAAGGCCTCACCACTAGAAAAGACCAAGACTGAGGTGGTTGTGTAATGAAACCACATTGTTTAAACAACAGACAACTCCAAGCAAGAGGACCGGTGTTTCCACAGTCCGCAAAGCCCAAAGAGCTATGGCTCTGAGAAAGAACACTGCTTCTAAACATGGCCACGCTTTTGGCATGTTTATAAATAGCTTAGACAATGAGCCCTAATTTCCAGTGACACAATCAAGAGGGAACTAGCTGTGACCTGCCGTGCAGCCAGGGATCTGATTCTTCCTCTGCCAACTTGCTTTGCAGTGACTAAAACACTGATTTTCCTTCATCATGGAATCTTACGTTTATATTTAGCAAGTTATAGAATTTTAATTATTTGGACTCAGGGATCAAAGGTCTAATTAATAATAGCCTTTAAATGTGCTCTCAGACACAATCACTTGGAAACTAGTATGTGAATTCTAACTTGCATGAAAAGGTTCTTAGTTGGTTTGCTTTCTTGCTGCGTGCTTGCAAAAGTCAAGGTGTGGTTTTAACAGAGCAAACTGGCAAGGGTCCTTTCCGAGGGGAACACTCTTCCTCCTCCTTGAAATCCAAGCTTATTTTTGGTAGCATTTTGTAGTTGCTGTTTTCTGGAAGATAGTCTGACAGTCCCTGTTCCACGGTGGGCTAACCGTTAAAGCATGGGCATCCATTGGCTCCTAAGGAAAGGTCTTTAGACCATTTAGCTTATCTTATTTCACATTTTAAAGATTCCAGAATCTAGGCTTTTTTCTTAATGATGGGAACTCAGTGTGTAACCCAGGCTGGCCCTGACTCACGAGCACATGTCTGCTGAGTGCAGGGATTACAGGTGTATAGCACCATGCCTGGCTGGCCTTCCTGCTTTGACATGCAGACTCTTCTTTCTCACCTTTGCAATGCTTTCCTTGTTCTACAAAGTTCTGTCCAGCTGTTGGGGCCCAAGCTGTTTCTCGTAAGAGTCTGAGCCTGTGCTTTCTACATGCTACATTCCCGGACTGTGCAGATCTGGGATTGGTTTCCCTGCTTTGCTAAAGCATTTCACTTTTCTTTCCCGGGCTGAACCTGGTGGGCCTGCTGGACACTGTAGAAAACACACTGGCCCCTTTCTCCTGTAGACATA
Source organism: Rhynchomys soricoides (assembly GCA_019843965.1). NCBI lineage: Eukaryota > Metazoa > Chordata > Mammalia > Rodentia > Muridae > Rhynchomys > Rhynchomys soricoides. Next base: position 8,820,208 of record JADRCH010000014.1, on the reverse strand, counting down.
ACACATTCCTGTTGTATTAAGAGATCCCAGTGATCACACTTTTCTTGTGGGTCACAGGAATGAACCGTGGAGTTTCCTACTTTGACTGAGGAACCCGCTGTAAAGTCTTTGATTTTCCGTCTCTTCTCTTGGTGTCACACCACTTTCCTGGTGACGTTTTGCATTTATTACATGCGTGTGTGTGTGTGTGTGTGTGTGTGTGTGAGTGTGTGCACGTGCACACACACACACACACACACACGCATACACAAACAACTACTCTACCAAGTCTCTCTTCCCCACCTCTGTGCTGTCATGGCAGCAGTTGGGCTTCTCAGGGAGTTGCTTACCTGCCCCATTGTCTTAGCACTTTGAGCATCCCTAACACTTGTAGCTTATTCTGAAACTAGAACCCACAGCACAGTGAGCATCACACCCAGGCAAACAATTGCCAGGCACGGTGGAGCACACTTGTCCAAGCTACTCAGGAAAGTGAGATGGGAATGTCACTTGAGGCCACCCAAGACCAGATTCAACAACACAGAGACCACCTCCATCTCAAAACAAACAAAAGCCTATGTCCAGTTTCCACAAGGAATAAGAGTGTGCTGTTTTCTGTTTTTTTGTTTTTAATCTTTCTAAATAAGCTCATATGCATGTGACACCCCCCCCCAATAAATCAAAACAGAACTGAATGTACAAATACTATCTTTTAGACATCTGGTGAAAAGCCTCCCCTGACATTTGATGTTAATTGGAGTTGATTTTTTTAATTAAAATCCTCATGACCTATTTAGCATGCCCAAGATGCTGAAAAAAGATTGTGTATTGAAAACTGGGTTTATTCAGCTCATTGGAATGAAGAGTTTGTTGCATCCTGCTTTCCTCACAGGGATTAATTTAATGTCATTTGGAGTCTCAAGCCCTTCCTCCAGGACGGGCGTAGTCGCTGTTCCATTGCTGAGAGACACCATGACCAAGGCAAGGCGACTCTTGGTCAATAAAAGAAGGCATTCCATTAGGGGCCGGCTTACAGTTTAGAGGCTTAGTCCATTGTCCTTAAGACAGGGAGCATGGCTACAGGTGCTGTCCTGGAGAAGTAGATGAAAGCTACATTTTTATCCAGAAGCAGTTAGGGGAGAAAGGGAGGGAGGGAGGGAGGGAACCTATGCACCTAGGCCTGGCATACACTTTTGAAATTTCAAAGCTCACCCCCAGTGACACACTTCCTCCAATAAGGCCACACTTCTGAATCCTTCTAATCTTTTCAAATAGTCTCACTCCCTGGTGACTAAGCATTCAGATATATGAGCCTGTGGGGGCATAATAACTTAGTCCTCAGGACATTTTAAAATTTTAATATAAATAAAAGGGTTCTTCTACTTCAAAACAGTCTGCCCTGTGTATTCCAGATGGTAGTGGTCCATTCATGAGCTGTTAAAAGAGTCTGGTGTATCATCACTGTCTTCCATGTAGTGGTATAACTTAGTGGCTGAGCACCTGCCTAGCTTGTGACTGGTTCTGTCTTTGTCATGGAAAAGAAGAGCTGGCACACACACACACACACACACACACACACTCACACTTACATACACACACTCACACACAAAATAATTATAGAATTTTTGTTTGTTTGTTTTTTGTTTTTGGAGACAGGATTTCTCTGTGTAGCCCTGGCTGTCCTGGAACTCACTCTCTAGACCAGGCTGGCCTCGAACTCAGAAATCCGCCTGCCTCTGCCTCCCAAGTGCTGGAATTAAAGGCTTGTGCCACCACTGCCTGGCTAAGGAATTCTACTTTTTTGTTTGTTTGTTTGTTTGTAGAATTTTTTAATTAAAAATTAAAATATAAGAAATTTTCTCTTTTTTTTCAGACTATATTTCTCAGTGCAAGCTCGTGGAGAGACTGAGAGAGAGAAACTGCTGTTGCTGTATCAGACAAATGATCAAATCATAAATGGCCTTTTTCCTCTGAACAAGGATCTGGCATTAGAAATGGCAGCTCTTTTAGCTCAGGTAACTTCCGTGTTGTCTAAAATAGCTCAAGGAAAGGGAACGGTGTTGGTTTCTTCAGTTACATTCAGTAAAACAGGACACCTTCAGCAAGCCTTAGGATTCACTTTGCTGTGGTTAAGACATTATGCAGTCATAAGTACTATATTATTATCTGACCCCTGACTGCGCTGGCATAGAGTGAGATAATACATTCCGTAAAGGGAAACACATTTCCTAGTTCTTTTGAAAGTGTTGCCTGAGGCGTGCAGTTAAAGAACCCCAGTGTCCCTCAGTGGCACCAAAGACATTTTGTGTGGCTGTCAGTCGAACGGGAGCATGCTTGGATAAAGCCAGAGCACTTTGGTTTGTATATCTATCATATCAATTTGGAGCACAATTGAACTTCTTTAACACAAGTTAATAATAGTGAATTAACCAAACAGAAGTGTGTTTTATTCTGAGTGTAGTGAATATATATAACCTGTACCCCAGCACTTGGGAGACTGAAGCAGGATGGTCATGTGTTGAAGGCTAGCCTGGGCTACCTTAGCAAGAGCCTATCCAAAAGGAAAAGGAAAAAAATGTTTGATTCTCACAAGGTAAACATTACATCCTGATACCTCTGCAGAACCATCAGGACTTTGTCATTGTACTTATTCTGTCACCCATGGGTGTCATCCTCATGGTCCTGGGGTCCATTAGAGTCCCAGCACGTTCAGGAGTCAGAAAGGCAGACTGAGAAGGATGCCTTCCTGGCTTTGGGAAAACAGCTCATAACTTACACAGCCCTTACCTAAGCCCGGGTTATAACAGAAACCCATGGTCTTGCCAGCCTATGCAGGAGGCCATGCAGTAGTCTCTGCCAGCCAGCCATGTGTCAAGAGCATGCAGGTTTTCATCCTTAAGAAGAGGTTGCCGCCGGGCAGTGGTGGCATACACTTTTAATCCCAGCACTCGGGAGACAGAGGCAGGCGGATTTCTGAGTTCGAGGCCAGCCTAGTCTGAAGAGTAAGTTCCAGGACAGCCAGGGCTACACAGGGAAACCCTGTCTCGAAAAACGAAAAAAAAAAAAAAAAGAAGAGGTTGCCGAGGGGAGCATACCAGCTTCCCTGTGAAGTGCCTTGCCACCGATGCTTGGACGCTGAGTGGATGGATCCTCACTGCGCACGTCATACATCATTCATTCTTTAGCTCGTCCACCACCCAGGGTGATGACTCCCACATCTCTGCAACTCCACTTCTTACCTGTGTAATGGGCATTGCGAACTGCCGTTACCACCCCTTCCCTACATTCTGGACCTTCATCATGTCTCCCCAGTCCTACGGGAGTGGGAGGCTTCCATTCCAGAGATCCCCACTGCCTTTTCCTGTCTTCCCTCTCTTACCTCATCTTTGCACTTTGCGCTCCTCCTTCTTCCTCTGCTCACCTCTCTCTCTTCAGCCTCCGTTGCTGTGGTTCAGACACATCTCACGTCCTTTGCTCCCCAACCACTGTACCTCCCTCTGATGCGGTCCGCCACAAAGTTATCCTTCACACAGGTGACTGAGGGATTTTCCCAGTTATCTCTTGATGCCTAGCAAGTGATTTGAAGCTGATTGTGGTGATGAATGCCCACAGTTGGAATCCTAGCTCTTGACAGGCGAAGACAGAAAGATCACAAGTTCAGGGCAAGCCTGAGCTACATAGCAAGTTCCAGGACAACCTGGGATACATACTGAACAAAGCAGAAAGGCACACAGCAATAGTAATCAAAAGCTCCAAAAGTAATTCAAGCAGATATGCAAACGGAATTTAGTCTCTGTTTTCTGTGGCTTCAGCTAGCTTAGCCCGAGGGACAGCTGTCACACAAGGGTGAGGGCAGGCTTATTTGCATGTCTGCTTGTGATGCTGGCTTGCAGCTGAGACTTCTGCAAGAACCGTCCACTCTACAGTATTATAAACTGTAAACATTGCATGTATTCTCTTTGAAGAACTATTTGAGCTTCCAACCAGGATGGTGACTGAATGGCAAAAGCCATACCCCAAAAGAGACATGAAGGAAAACCTGTCCTTTTCCTCAGGCCTGAGACTGGAAGCTGGCATGGCAACACTTGTCCATAGCAAATTGTTTACACAGAATTAGTACCTGGCAAAGAGACAGAAAGACAGGTTCACACCTGCCATTCATGATCTGCCCTGGTGGCTGCTTCTGCAGCCTCAGCATCTGTAACTTTCCCTACCTAGAGCTAGGGTCTGTGCAAAACCCTGTTCTTGTTCACAGTGTCTGCTTCCTTGAGGCTTTACTGATCTTACTAGTTTGTGTCAGGTGTCTGGAAAGGCCCTGCCTCTGCTCTGTCACTTGCTAAGTTCATCTTGCCCTTTAGCTTCCCTTGGAGGTGTATTTACACCAGGGAACCTTTCTGAATCCTTCCTGGTGACTCCACTGGCCCTCTGGGGAGTCTCTGCGATGTGTCGCATGTGTGTGTCCTGTTTTCTGTGGCTTCTGATGACTCGTGGTTCTGCTTTGCATCCGTGACTGTGCCTGCCCGTCCTACTTAGCAGTCTTTCCCATGAACAGTTTTCCCCACTGTTCTTGGAAGAATGGACACTTTGTAACTGAGTTTACTTTTAGGGTGTTTTGAAATTATCTGTACTCGAAAGCTTGCTTGTTGTACTACTCCGGTGTTCTTTTGCTACAAACGAAAGGTGAGGGAAGGGACAGGCCTTACTTTCTAGACAGATTCCATGCTGCTGGCATAGGGGTCACCTTTCCTGAGGTGTGAGTTCTCCATGAAAATCACTCTTTTCTTTACTAACATTTAAGTTATCTTCTTTCCTTAGCTTTTAATTTTATATATATAAAAAAACTGCTCTAAGAAAAATTAAATCCGATTTTTTTTGAGATTTTTTTTTTTTAATTTCATGTATATGAGGTTCTGCCTGAATGTTCTGTCTGTGTGCACCCCATACATGCCGTGTTCCAGGAGACCACGAGAGAGTGTCAGACCTTCTGGGGGTGGAGTTACAAATGGTTGTAAGCCACCATGTGGGTGCTTGGTATCAAACCCCAGATCTCTGGAAGAGCAGTCAAAGAATGCTTTTAAATTCTGAGCTGTCTCTCCAGCCCTGAATCCACCTCTTAACAAAATGTCTTTTTGACATTTTTGAAATGGGTCAGAAAGATGAGACTGTACATCAAGAACATTTGGAGCATACAAATAACACTAAAAAGCATAATATACATAAGGAAAAATGGAATACTTCCATCTTTCCCCAGAGCACTGTTTTTGGAAAGAGATGGGTTTATTGAGTACACATAATGGTCTGCTGACGCCAGGTAACCCTGGTTTCTATTGCTTATGTTCTTGTGCTTGCCTCCTGCCATCTGGTTATCTCTAGTGCTACCTGCCCTCCCTTTATCTGACTGGAGCCTGTCCTTCCTGTGACCCTGGTTGTGTCAGAACTCCTCAGAGACTAGCTGTCTCTGGGATCCTGGGATCCTGAGATCCTGGGTGTGACAGAGCTCCTGGGAGTCAAGCTGCCTCTGGGACCCTGAGATCCCCGTGTGACCAAGCTCCTAGGATCCTGTGATCCTGGGTGTATTAGAGCGTCCAGGAATGGAGCTTCCTCTTAATGTCGTGAGACTGGCTGAGGAGTTCTTACCCAAGGACTGTTCAGGGCACCGGCTCAGACTGGAAGGAACTCATGCCTCTAGCCCGGTGGGGTTCCTGGGTCCCTGGATCCTGCTGGTCCCAGTTACTCCCGGTGTTGGGACAGATGTGTCCCTCCTCACCTCTGATCCTATGATCCTGGGCGTGTTAGAGCGCCTGGTGGTGGAACTTCTTTTCCCCTTTCTCTCTTAAGTGGCCATCACCAGAGTGTCCTATCACAGCAACACGAAAAGAAACCTAAGACGGGAGTTCCAATTGGAAATGGGGCTGAGACGTTTGTCACAGAGTTCCTCATAGGTTAAGATTTCAAGTCAAATTTATATTTAAAACAACAGCTCATAGGTATGATTATAAATTTTACAGTCGCACAATCATGACACGTAGACTTGTGGTTTACATACACGAAGCATGAATTGAAAGAGCAAAAGTAATTTTCTTTCTGAAAGCTGTTGTCACTGTCCTGTGTTTTTCTTGCGGGGATTTCCTCCCAGGTGGATATTGGAGATTTTGAAAGACCTTTCTCAACTCCAGCTGGGCATGTGACTAACCAGTGCAAATCAAATCAAACCCTCAAGCTAGTCATAGAGAAATTTTACCCTAAACGATACCGAGAGGGATGCTCTGAGGAACAGTTAAGGTAAGAGGGTGTTTTCAGCTTTGTAGGGGGGTGGAGTTGCACTAGGAGTCTGGTAAAAATTTCTGTATGGATCCTTTCTTAGAACATTTAATTCCAGTGTATCCCATGAGGTTTTATATATTTTATGGTGACATAAATGAGTTTACGTGTTTTGTTTTTGTTTTTTGTTTTTTTTGAGGCAATCTCATGTAGCCCATGCTAGCCTCAAACTTAGCATGAGCTAAAGATGACCCTAAGCTCCTGGTCCTCCTGCTTTTCTCTCCAAAATGCTGAAATTACAGGTGTGTACCAGTAACTGTCGAGTTTTGAAACAACTTTTTAAATAATAATTACCATAATTTAGAGCACCATTTTGTCTGATCTCAATCCTGGATTAATTCTGATCCTAAAGAAGGTTTTAGCTATACAGTGGAAGTAGCTGGCCCCGGGTTCATTCTGAGAATACTTGGAGTCAGCATTCCTCCAAACTGTACCACTGGGGCACCACTATGAGTGTTGAATTTTGAGAAATTAAAATGTTCTCTGGAGAAATTACTGGGACCCTGACTTATGCTGCGGTCTGGAGATAGCCACGTAGATGATAAAGATTTACTTGCTAGGTAGTGTTGAGTACCTTGGTTTTGGAAAATTGGGTGAAATTTTTCTGGAAAGGTGAGGGTGGATCCAAGGGGTGGGGGGTCAGGCTGAGCAGGGTTTTGGAGAGATGACGCTCTCCTCACGGTTTTGCTTTTGTGTCTTGTTTTTTCTGCTTTTTCTTTTTAGGCAGCTTTACCAGCGCCTCTCGATCAGATGGATGGCCCTCCGGGGACACAGTGCGGCTGACTGCATGCGCATTTACTTGACAGTAGCCAGGAAGTGGCCATTCTTTGGCGCCAAGTTGTTCCTTGCAAAAGTAAGAAAGAATGGGAAGAGGACTCGTAATAAAAACCCTGTGTACGCATCTGGCCACATTTACTGATACACCATATTTGGTTTCATTGAAAACATGAGGAAATCCCCAGCAATTTAAGCCAGTGAGGAATACTGGGAAATGGAGAAAGGTCCCTCCCTCTTCTCCCTCTCTCTTCATCCCCCCACCAATCCATCCCCACTGAATCATTTTGGGAGTCATCAGGCCAGTCCATCTTGAGAGCTAGCTGAACTCCCTCAGACTTCCCTCCACTCACCCCCCCCACCCCCGACGGTAGCATTACTTACTTAATGAGTGTTTACTGAGTCCTGTTTGGCAGCCATTGAGATAAGCCCCAGGGACCCATAAAGCACAAGGTTTGCAATGTGCTGGACCCGACTTCAGGGCAGTTCTCATCATACCTCAGTGTTGCAACAGGCCTGTAAACAAGGTCCTGTGTGGGAAGTACCCTTGGAAGAGACCAGAGGAGTGCCGCAGAAACCCTGGGCAGGGAGGCAGTGCTGCCTGGGAGGCAGTGGCCAGTGCCCGGAGGGGAAGTCTGGGCCTTTTCTTTTGGGAGTATTTTGGTTTTCAGTTTGGGTGCTGGGCATTGAAGCCAGGCCCTCTAGCTACCCAGGACAGGCTCTCCCTCGAGCATACCACCAGCCCCAACCTGTGCCTGGTGCTGCTTTTTCTTTCCCTTAAAAGGTGCCACCTGCAACTCTTTTGCTACAGAGATGCATCATCCTGTCTTGTATTCTTCCTCACTAGTGCGCGTGCACTCCAAAGAGTGAACCCTCTGTCCTCCTCTGGTGCCCACCACCAGGGTTTGGAAGTAATTATCACTGCTACGCTGGGCGGATTGGCCAAACTATCTGATCTAAGTTTTCTCATCTTTTAATAAACAATGTGGGCTAGAAAAGTCAAATCCCAGGACTCTTCAGTCACTGGCCTTTTAGGGCAGAAATACGTTTGCTACTGGAACTAGAAGCCACACACCAAAATAACAAAAAAATTATTCCTGTATAATTGTTTTGGCCATAAAAATTTTATAGAAATTCCAGCTTACAGGAAATTTTCTTCTGTTTATGTTAGACATTGGGTATCAGGGGAAAGTATGCATGCATCACCTCAATCCTTCCCGCCTCCTTGCCTGACCACCTTAGAAGAAATACATCTGCCTGGTTTCTTTACGAGTGTGGTCATCACAAAGCCCCTAAAACTTTTGACAGCTGTGTAATTTGTGAAACAACAACAACAAAAAAATGTAAAGATTAGTGTTCTCGGGTGAAAGATGAGAAAACTGAGCCCCACGGTACAAGAAGTTTGTCTGAATGCACACGTTACTAAATAAAGATTGGAGTCCGCAAGCCAGCTGGCCTAAACAGAATCTCCGCGGCCTTCTGTGCACCTACCGCCCTCACTCCAGCAGAGACTTCCCGGGTTTTTGCTGGGTTTGTGCAATGGCAGATCTTACATGCATTTAGACTAAAAAAGTATGGTTGTAATTTTGCACGTACAATACAGAATATTTTCACTTCTCCACAGCCCATAACACTGTCGTCACTTGGCAATAATTTCGTGTGGCTGGCTGTCCATGAAAATGGGTTGAGCATCCTAGAATACGCATCCATGGTAAGATCAAACCTAATATCTGTAATTGAGTCTTTGATTTCCACTGCTCAGAGTACTGTAAGCAAAAGGGAATGCCATTCTGAACTGCTATATTCTGATTTTCCTCTGAGCTTGGAAACTATTTTTCCTAATATTCTCCAATAAAGTCATTTTACAAATAAAATTATGTTACAGTCTAATGTTTCAAAACAAGATGAGACAGGCTGTACTAAGTATGGAAAAATATTAAGATGCTAAGATTAAATTGCAATCATGGTTCTGGGGTGTGTGTGTGTGTGTGTGTGTGTGTGCGCGCGCGCGTGTGTGTGTGTGTCTGTGTGTGTGTGTCTGTGTGTGT
>JADRCH010000014.1:8639387-8810686 GCA_019843965.1 Rhynchomys soricoides | reverse complement strand
GTGTGTGTGTGTGTGTGTGTAAACTCTTGGGGGGTGTCAGAGGACAACTTGCTGGAGTCATTTCTTTCCTTCTACTGTGTGGGTCCCAAGGATCAAACTCAGATGGCCAGCCTTGGCAGCAAGCACCTGTACCCTTTGAGCCATATAACTGGCCCCCTACAGGTTTTTCTTCCGTATAAAATAGGAATGTTTAAGTTATTAAAAAATAGAAACTTTACTTGTCAAAGTTGAAATTTTCAGTTTCACTTAAGTTTCTATAGTTTGTCTAGTTTTCAGTCATGTCTCCAATTTTACTCACATCTAAGGTTAAAATTTAGAATACATCATTTCAAATGAACTCAAGCTGCATGATGTGGCACATGCTGGTAGTTCCCCAGCTGAGGACACTGAGACAGGAACGTTGCAAGTTCAAGGCCAGTCTGGGCTACAGAGCAAGCTCCTGTCTCAATTTTTCAAAATAGAAAAAAGAAAGAAAAAAATCAACTATTCCTCTTATGTGTTCAATTATTTTTGTGAAGTTATCATTTTCTATCACATTTTATGAGCCATATGGTAATTTTGTTGTACTGGAGCCTCACACATGCTTTCGCTTGGCCCCACTGAGCTACACCCCAGTCTGGTGGTGGTGATTGTGACTTTAAAGATCATGGGGGAGCTTGTTACTGTTCAACCGTCAGAGAGCACTGAAACATTCTTGTTTTTATTTTTGAAATGAAAATATAATTACATCATATCTCCCTTTCCTTTCTTCCTTCCAGCCCCTCCCATGGAGCCTCACCACCAATCTCTCACTCAAGTTCATGGCCTCCACACATACACGCACACGCACACGAACACGCACGCACGCACGCACTCATCACATTACTTAAGATAGTAACAGAATGGTTTAGCTCTTAAGCAGCCGGCAACTGTGTGAGATGGTGTTCCACATGTCCATCTGTTGTCCCAGGAAGATGTGCTGGGAGAGTTTTGAAGCACAATGCTGGATAGTATGGCTGATGCTGTTTTGTTTGTATCAAAGTCTGCCTCGCAGGAGAAACGTGGATCTGTCAAGAGAATGTTTGATCATTTTAGCCTTAAAATGATCAGTTTTATATGGTTCAGCCTTATAGAGACATCGAAGTGAATGTATAAAAATATATTAACAATGATTTTCTACTGGGTGCTGTGACTATAAGTGTTGATAGTTTTCTAATTTGAGTTCTCAGGGTCAAATGTATACTTGATTGTATAGGTTGATGATCCCTAAATTAACTTAATATGACCATCATTTACATTAATCGAAATAGATTTGATCTTAGAAAAAGTATGTTTACATTTGCTGTAATGGATCAGTATCCATGTCTTTTTACATTTGCTATAATGTATCAGTATCTGCGTTGCATCGTCTTTTTTTCAGTGGGACCAGCACATAACAGTTCCTTTCCCTTCTCTTTGAAGAGGTTAGTGGTCAGCTATGTGTACAAGGGTCTGATGACCTTCGGAGGTTATCAAGAGGATTTTATGGTAGTCATTAGAACACAGTCAAAAGACCGGCCAACAGAGAAGTTACTTTTTGCCATGGCAAAACCCAAGGTGAGTGGAACCCTTGCTGCCAGGGCTACAGAAAGACCCTGTCTCAAAACAAGACAAAACAAAGCCAACTAAGTGAGAATTCCCAAATGGGCCAAAGCCTGGTGATAGTAAGTTTCCAAAGCAGTGGTTGCTAGCTTTCAGGTGTGAGATTGGGAGGGGTGAGGTTCAGGGCGGCAAGGTTACTTTAGATCCCTGTCTCGAAAGGGCATGTGTGGACAGTGGAGGTATTGTAGGTACTGCCTGTGGCGTATCTACTTGGGGTTGTTTGTTTTACCAACTCATCACTGTACAGCAGCATTGTATAGCTAAGATCTTCTTGTCTCTTTGTTATGTGTAACACACTGTAGTTTCAATGTCTCCAAGGGAGGCAGCTTTTTAAAAGGCTGCACCCTAAAATGTCATTCAGCTCTGAGGGGGAGCTCAGTGGGGGAGTCCCGGGATTCAAGCCCTAGTATTGGGGAAAAAAAATATCTAATTTTAGGTTTGTCTTTTGTTTTTTGTTTTAAAAAGGATAAGAAATTGCTTTTCCTAGAACTTTCAACTTTGAAAAATATTTTATGACATTTATTTATGTTATGTGTGTGTGTGTATGTGCATGCCACAGCACATGTAAGGAAGGGTGACTTGGGAGTCAGGATTCTCCTTACTCCACCAGGTGATCCTAGGGACCTGAGCCTACTCATCAGGTTCAGCAGCACGTACCTTTCCCCACTGAGCCGCTTCTCAAGCCATTTGTCTGTTTTCATGGTAGATACCTTTGCTAGCTAGGTCTGTGCTTTAAGTGAGAGAAGTTATCCACGGAGTTGATCTGATGTTCTAATTCTCTTAATGCCAACCGTCACATGTCCTAGCGTTGTCACTAAGCTTGACTGGACTTTGAGAGTCACTCTTGCTGCCAACTGGAGTAACAAGAGAACGTCATGGTGCCTTCATGGTGCCAGGCTCTTTAAACCTTTGTTTGATCTAGAGGAATGTTTTTCAACCTTCCTAATACTGTGACGCTTTAATACAATTCCTCGTGTTGTGGTGACCTCCAGTTACTAAATTCTTTCCTTCCTACCTCATATCTGTAACTTTGCCACTGTTATGAGTCATAATGTAAGTATCTTATATGCAGGGTATCTGACATGTGACCCCCAAAGGAGTCAGGACCCTCAGGTTGAGAACCTCTGCCCTAGAGAGAAGGGCATGGAGCTAGGCTGGCCAGATGCAAATGAGATCACCCACGGACAGGGGAGAGAACTTCTCTGGAGCCTGACAGGGTGTTTTTTCTCATTTTAGATTCTTGAGATTACTCTTCTGATCGCCAGTTACATCAACAATGTCTATCAGCAAAAGACAGCATTCCACCACCTCTCTGCTCCAGCACTGCTCTCACCCAGGACCCAGGGACCCCCAGCCAGGGCCATGGGCAACCAGCCCCTTCCATCCAACAGCAGACCTACCAAAGGCCCCACCTTACTCTGAAGCTCCTGAGCCTGAACCTTCACTCCTTCTCCACTGTGTGGTTGCATCCGCTGCAAGCAAGTGTTTACACCCTGCCAACATGGCGCATACACCAGCACTCCAGACTTTAACAGCAATGGGTTACTCTTTTATCTGACTCTTAATATTTAGATAACAGTAAACAGAAAATGTGTCAATACACTCGTCGTGTCTTAGACAAAGTAGGTTAGAATTTGTCTTTTTTCCCCATCTCTCTTCTTGGCCATCAGACATTGTGCAATAAGACTTCCCAGTTTGCTTTTAAATATCCTGCCAATCTTCTGAAAGGGAGATTCCAAACTCTCATTTGGTAAACCAGTTGACTATCTGGAAAAGCTCACTGCCAAAGAATGCAAGTACTGTAATCAAATGTGCCTTTAGCTAATGAAGGGATCTTTGGGAAGGAGTGAGGTTTACTGTAAGACTCAGCTGTGGGAACATATGCAGGGGCCAAATTCTTAGAGCAAGTGCAATAAATTGTCTGAGGCTGGGTGTCATTACATGAGACGACAGACCGCTAACCAGAGCCACCTCTGCGGGGTTAGGAAGTGTGTACCCTGCCACCTCTTCGGATCGCTGGAGTGTGTTATTTAAATTGAGGTGGCAAGTCCAGGCACCCCTGCCTGTCAGTGTAGCCTAAGATCACTGGAACAGTGTCCCACGTTCAAATGTGTTTAATGCTAACTCAATTTGACCTTGCTTTGTTAAAAATAGCATCTTTGGAAACAAATATGACACTTAAAGCTTTGTCCTTCACACAGTCTTTTCTAACTCAAGTTTAAAAATATATTCCAAAGTAAATTTTAATAGAATATACTTGGGCTAAAGGAAGTACATTTTGAGTTGAACTTGTCTCGAGATGCCTTCGTTATCCCATTGCTGTGGCTGAATGCTTGGCAAAAACGGCCTAGGGGACACATGATTGTTTCTGCTCTTTCAGAGAGTTCTCTCCCTGGTGGCTCGGCCCTGTGCAGTTGGTGACCAGAGCATATGGCACAAGAGGTTATTTCAACTCATGGTGGATAGGAAGCAGAGAACAAGGAAGGGACCCAAGACAAGAGCAACTTCAAAAGCACATCCCCAGTGACTCAGTCCCAAGTTCCAACGCTCAAAATTTCTACCACCTTTCAAACTAGCACACCATCTGTGGGCCAAGCGTTTGACACGCGAGCCTCTGGGAGCATTTCATAGTTAAATCTTAAATCTTAACAGCTCCGTCAGTGGCCAGTACATTTCAAGCTGTGTCAGGCGATGTAATTAGTATTCCTGATTACATGAAACTGTGACAAGATATGAAAATTCTATTATAAAAATGTTTAACCACAAGTCTACCTAATTTTATTTATGTGTAGAATACTTGTATTTATTTTTAGCTATATATTTATCACTTTGTGTGCTGTACTCTTTAAACTGATTTGAGAAAGTGCTAGGTGCCCAATGAATTTGTTGGCAGAGCCCCTGTGTCATCCTCTTTGCGGTGGCAGTGTCCTGGAGCAAAGTCAGGAACCGTGTTGCTCCTGTCATACTGTACTGCCTCGGTAATGACAAAAGTGTTTTTCAAGCCCCACAGAAACGGCCTTCAAGTGGCTGCTCACCCTTCCATGTTTTGAACCACAACTACTCACTGAACGAACAGATTCATTTTTAAGAACAAATGATTAACAATTTGGAGTGACTTTCAGAGTGTGTTTGACTGGGATAAAGTAGTGTTTTTGAGTGCCCATAAATGCATTTAAATTATCTTAGTGGGTGAGCCTGAGGCTGGGGCAGAGCTCTGACTTACAGGTGAGAACTCTGTTCTCAGCCAACAGTTCCTTCGTCAACTGGTAAGCAGTCCCATCTGCCATATCTGGAGATTTAAAAGTAGTGAGTGCTCCCCTTAAACTACGGTACCTTAGGCTTTGCACTTGTTTTTGATAGAGCAGAAATAAAAATATTTTGATGGAGAGAAGTCAGTTTTATATAACCAGTGATGTGAAAATTTTATCTGCCAGGAAATTCTATATAGCCATTTTTTAATGCAAATATATTATTATTATTGGTTACAAGAGAATAATGTTTAATTGTAATATTTCTCACCTATCTGTCTCTTTCCTCTCAGTTATAATAAATGATTTACAAGTCCCATTTTGAATATTATCTTTTGATGAATAATCTTCAAAACATACCTAATGGTTTCGTTGTTGGAGCTGAGGTGTGCTGTGCAGAAAGTGGCAATCACTGCCCCCTGGTGCCTTCATTCTGTGTCTTCAGTGTGTCTCTGCTTCAGTCAGCTCAATGGAGGCTGCTTAGGCAAATTGTAATTTTAATATGTGTGCATTTGGATACATATAGACTATGCAAAGAGGCAAATAGAAATGTATGTTTTCCCATAATTTCATAATAAATCCCTTAAGAGAGCTTATTTCATTTAAGTGAGTTTAATGCATTATGTTCTTAAAATTAATTTAAAATGTTCTGCAGAGCGTGTGTGTGTGTATGTGTGTGTCATGCACGTGCACATGCACATGCATGTGTGCTCCAAACAGATACTGCCATTCCTTACAAATGAATTTAACTCGATTTACAAGAGAGACATTACCACAACTTACAAAGAGATTTGATCTCAAAATGTGTTTCTGAGTCAATTGTTTGCCGTGTTTTTTCCATAGAGAAAAGTATGGTGAGCAGATTCCTAGAACGATTCACCTTTAGCTGTTAATCAAACTGCAGTAGAATCGTGACGAACGAACTGTCATGCTTACCTCTACCTTTGCAGTGAAGGCTGATTTCTGTGGAGCCGAGTGTTGTGAGGCCCAGGAAGGGACTCCTAGTCAGTACAGAAGCTTGGCTTACTCCTAGCTCTCCTTTCCCTAAAAGAAGACAGCGACTTACATCCAGAAGAGAAACTTTTTACCCACTTTAAACTTGCTGAGTTCACACATAGATATTTAGGGTGACATGAACTGTGTCCGTGTTTTCAAATGGTACCAAAGTATTCTAGGCCATCTAAGTTAGAAGGTGAACTCCACAACCAGGAGGTGATAGGCCAGGGCCTGAAGCTGGCATGAGACGAGATGACACTTGCTCCAAACTGTGAAATGTTTGCCAGATGTATTCACCTAAGTTGGACATGGTGCTGGTGCTCCTAGGGAGTGGGTGGCTGTCATCAGCCATGTTCCCTACTCTTTTTTTTTTTTTTTTTTCGAGACAGGGTTTCTCTGTGTAGCCCTGGCTGTCCTGGAACTCACTCTGTAGACCAAACTCAGAAACTCAAACTCAGAAATCCACCTGCCTCTGCTTCCCAAGTGCTGGGATTAAAAGCGCGCGCCACCATTGCCCGGCTATGTCCCCTATTCTACGTAAGGTAATACTGACCTGTCCAGTTGTCCCTGGTGGACCACCCGGGTGCTCTCAAATTCACAATGTTCTCTAAACCTGGTTCTCTTCCTCTGAGCTATCAACAGCTGGCCACAGGATTTCCCATTCATCTGTTACCCAAGAGAGAAGTGTTGACTTTTCTGCTTTCCCAAGACCCAACTTTATGCTGTAGTAACTATATTAGATAGTTTGGGGTGAATTTTTAAAATTGGACTGTATCTAATTCAGAAAACAGTGAGAAAACATGCCTTTGCCAATTCCATTACAAAGATATTAGGAGGCTTCAAATAACTAAACAAAGTCATAAGAGAAAGACACAGAGGGACCTTGATAAGGCCCTGGGGAACTTAGACAAGAACTTCCTGTTCAGACCAATGTGTCTGCTTTGTGCTCTTTAACTACATTTAGCAGAGCATGTGGAAATTTTCTCCAAAAGAGAATGGGCTGCTTTATCCAGTCATAATTTGAAGAATCCCAGGGAAGGGCTCTGATTAGCCCAATTCATAGTTCACGGTTGTACAGAGTCAGATCAGCATCGAATGGATGCCAAAAGAAATGGTGGCAACGAATCTCCTGGTGGAAGAGTGTGTGGCCAGCGAGTCCTCCGACGATGAATTTGTAACTGATAAGTGGAAATACTTGCTTCAAATTAGGACTTTTAACCACAGTACAGTCTTAATCCAAGAAAAATAATTAGATATAAGGTATGGACATGTTCAATGTTTCTTTCTTCTGGGTAAATTTGTTTCACCAGTCTTCTTCCCCACTCATTTCCTCTTCTTTCTTTTTTCTTTCTCTTTTTAAGTGCTAGGAACTCAACACAAGACTTTTCACATACTAGACAAGAATAAATCTAACACTGATCCTGCTGCCCCTGTTTCTTTCTCTCTCTCTCTCTCTCTCTCTCTCTCTCTCTCTCTCTCTCTTTCTCTCTCTCTCTCTCTCTCTGTGTGTGTGTGTGTGTGTGTATGTTTCCTGTATACCAGTTTTTCCTGCAAGAAGTTTATATTACACTGAAAACAAAGGAGACATAAAACCTCTGTCACTTTCCTGGCTGCTGTTGTTAATAGTCTCCATATGGTCTTCTAGGTCCCCCCCCCCCAAATCCTCCAAACAGCTGCAAAAAATTATCTCACTGAAACACAGGACCAGTCAAGGCATGCCTGTTTTAAAATCTTACGTGGCTTCTTAAAACCAATACAAGCAAACCCAGACTGCAAGATCCTTCTCAGCACTCCAGCCTACCTGCCCGATGTCTGCTTCCATCTCAGCTCCCCAGGCACTTTGTATCCTTCTAGATGGTACATAACTCTCCAAACAGTTCCTGCATGCACTTGTATATACTGCAGTAGGCAGTATAAAACGTGTTCCTTGGTCACCACCAACTTTAAAATCCTTGAGCCTTCTTGAAGTGATGCAGAAGCGGGCTTAATTTTTTTTTTGTACCGCTTTACTATCTATTACTGTGACAAAGACCATGAGCAAAAACAGTTTGGGGAGGAAAGGGTTAATTTGGGTTATGTGTCCAATCGCTGCCCATCACTGACAGCTGTCAGGGCAGGAACTCAAACACAGCAGGAACCTGGAGGCAGGAGCTGATGCAGAAACAATGGAGGAGTGCTGCTTGCTGGCTTGCTCTCCATGGCTTGCTCAGTTTATTTTCTTATACCACCCAGGACCACCAGCCCATGGATGGCACTGCCCATAGTTGTCTGGATCTTCTCACATCAATCATTAATCAAGACAAATGCACCCACAGCCTTGCCTATGGGTTGATCTGATGAATACAGTCCTTCAAGTAAGGTTTCCTCTAGCAGATGGTCCTAGCTTCTATCAAGATGGTAAACATCTAACCAGTATGCGTTGTTATTGTTGGTAGCTTAAATAAGAGATGCCCTCCGTAGTCTCGGGCATTTGAGCACTTGGTGCCCCGTAGGCAAATAGCATTGTTTGGAGGGGTTTAATAGGTAAGCCTGGGTGAAAGGAGATTCCCACCAGAAACAGTTCGGAGAGTTTAAAGGCTCCGACCCCTGTAGTTCACTCTCTGCTCTGTGCTTTAGGTGTAAGGTGTGTGAGCCCTTAGCGCTCTGTTCCTGCCCCCTCACCTGCTGCTTGTTCCCATGCCCGCCCCCACTGGACTCTAACCCTCCAGAACTGTTAGCCAAAATAAACTAGTTCTTCTGTAAGTTGCCGGGGTCTTGGTGTTTTATCCCTAACAGAAAGTAACTAACACAGCCTTGTACTTAAGAACAATTTCCATATATACAGGAAGGTCATTTGCCCAGCTATGAAATCTCCGTACAAATAAAGGAGGAAAACAGAACTCAGCTGCCCAATGAGATCAACTGAATCCACCTTGAGTTAATGCAGATGATCAAGGCCTAGACAAATCACCCTCGACCAGTGGTTCTCAACCTTCCTGTCCTGTGACCCTTTAGTACAGCTCCTCATGTTGTGGTGACCCCCAACCATAACCTTATTTCATTGTGTGCTTGCTTCGGCAGTGCATGTTCTAAAATCAGAACGATACAGAGAAGATTAGCATGGCCCCTGCACAAGGATGACACACAACTTCGTGAAACATTCCATATTTTTCTGTGTCCAGTCCTGCAGTGACTTGATACACCAGGGTAGGTTGGTGCCCAAGCCCTCCCTTTTCAGGGGAGAACAGGAGTGAGGGGTCAGGGGAGGTGCTGGGGGGCCTTGGGAGGAGAGAGGCAGCTTGGGTTGGGATGTCAAGTGAACAAATAATGGAAACATTTGTTTCATTGCTACTGTTCTGAACCATGATGTAAATATCTGGTATGCAGGAGATCTGATATATGACTCCTGTGGAAGGGTTGGGTGACCTCCCGCAGGGGTCTTGACCCACAGTTTGAGAAGCACTACCCTAGATCTTCCCGTTTACCAGACTCCTCCAACCTCTCTCCTGGTTAACCAAACGATTACAGTCTTGAAGCACTAGTGGTGCCTGGCAAGTCGTGCTTAGGAAAAGACATTAGCCATCACAATTGTTATCACAGTGGTTATTAATACCTACCTGACTTCCTAAACAGCACGTTGAATCCAGGAACAGATTCTAAACCCAGGATCCCAAATGATTACAGTAACAGTAGTTCACAAGCCACAGGCTGGCTAGCACCAGAGTACAGAGGGCAATTGAGTGAGCAGAGTGTCAGCCTTCTTTGAAAACATCCCTCCTCCACTGAACACTTTCACTTCAGCCCTCCTGATGGCACAGCTGTACTCGTGCCCAGCACTACAATATCGGGGAGATTTTGTTCCCAAAGTTTATATCTGAAGTGGATGCTCTTCTTTTACCAACATTTTGCTTCATTTCCAGGAATATGCTCCTTCCGCCTCCATTCAAATCTACCAACAGGGCTGAGGTTGTAACTCATGGTGTAAAGCACTTGCCTGGCTTGCAAGAGACCTTGGGTTCAGTCTTCCGTGTGCTATGAATTGAATCTCAGCTCACCTTATTTCAAAACCATCTTCTTAAACATCACACCATAGAAACCGAGCCCAAAGGCTTGGAGAGAATTTCCTTCAAACATTCAGGGGACCTGGATCTATTCAACATTCGGAACAGGTCAAATAGCAAGCCTGCCACGAATGTTTTGTCAACCACTTCAGCTGTGGTCACTTTGTACCTCTCCTACCATAGCTTGCTTTCCCTGAGTTATGATTGCAATTAGCTGTGTACATCTGTTTTAAAGGGATTCGTGTCTCATGTCTTACGCTGTATAGCACAGGGCCTTCCTTGTATATAAAAATAGTCTATATAATTTTGTGGGGATTCCTGTCTTTCTATAAAGAGCCCACAAAGTTCAAACAAATATAATCTACCTGCATAAAACAAATTATGTAGGAGAGGCACATGCTTCATTGACTTAATATATAATGTACTGCTTCATAAGACATCATACAGCCAAACGTTCAGAAAACAGGACAAAAAGTTTGATTGTTTTGATTTTAATGGTTGAATTTTTTTCTTCTGGTACTATTAGGTAATATTGTTTCAGCTTCTATTTCCAAATCATGGCACTAGAGGGGAAAAGGTAAAGAGGAGAGAGCAGAGGCCCCTGGCATACAGTCAGCACTCCGTATAAATAAAAACATAAAACACCTTCAAGCCTCAACATTTTCATTCCAGATGGTATGCTCACTATATCCTCTGGCATCCTAGGGGTCCATGCTGAAAAGTGAGATGCAAGCCTAAGGTCCAGAACTACACTTCCCATGAGGCCGCTCTTTGGCACGTAACCCCGGTCATAACGTCGTTGCCATGGCAACCCAGGAGCCTGCATTCTCTGGCCCAACTAGGAGTTTGCAGCCCGCCTGGGTCAGGGTTGTTCCCCACGCGGAGCCCAGGACATCTCGGGCGGTGCAGCCACCATGCCCAGGTATTTCTGAACCGGCCAGCGGGGCTCTCACGACCTCCCTTCTTTCCCACGAGGATAGAAAAGGGACATGGAAGGGTGGAGCGGAGGTACCCAGCCCTGGCGCTGTGAGTGGGACTGTGGGTCTGGACCGCAGCAGTATCTCGCTGTCACACACACCCTCCCATCCCTATCCCATCCTCCTAACCAAACCCCCCAGACCTAGAGCTTGAGGATTCTGTCACAAACTAGAAAAGTAGGCGATTAGGAAAGACTCTAACTCCATCCATTCGCTGATTGCAATGAAGTTTCTTGAGAGCCGCTTGCTGTTGCAGGCCAGGTCAAGGCGATGAACCAGAACGCAGAGCCTCCTCCCCAGGGGCCCCTGCCTGGTGGTGCAGGGCTTCTATACTTCAGAGGAAAGGGCAACATCTCCTTGAAGGCGCAGGGTTGGGGGTCTTGATGTCTTGTGGAATACATTTGAACAATTATCTCTACAAGGTCCCTTTAAAGTACCCGAACCTCCGAATGTCCTACAAAGATGTCAGGCAGAGGGCCAAGGGTCCACCAGAGTGCTGTATAGATCTTTCGCCACTTCCTGGCTCTGAGGCTCGAGCTGAGGTAGAGTTTATGAAGTTCAGGACTGGAACTGAGTCAGCTTTACACCGCGTTCTCTTTGGTTACTGTAGTGAAGCGATGGGTGCAGGGGTTTTGTTTGTTTGTTTGTTTTGTTTTTGGCAGATTGAAGAACACTTTTCTTTTACTGGGTACTTGAGAAACAGATA
This sequence comes from Rhynchomys soricoides, assembly GCA_019843965.1. NCBI lineage: Eukaryota > Metazoa > Chordata > Mammalia > Rodentia > Muridae > Rhynchomys > Rhynchomys soricoides. Next base: position 8,799,099 of record JADRCH010000014.1, on the reverse strand, counting down.
ATCATATTTTGTGGGAATGGTGTGTAAACAGAGCAAGCAGATGGACACAGAATTCCTGGCCTATGAAATGAGAGTTCAGTGCAACCATTCAGGATTTCGGTTTTGACTTTGTTTTCCTGTTCTGACATTTTCAAACGTTCTCATTTTGTTTGTGAGTTCTGGGAATTGAACTCATCCTGATGCATGCTAGGCAGGCACGGTAACTGCTTTAACTTTTTATCACCAACCCTGACTTAGGTTCTAGTCTGGTAATAATTATAGACCATCAATAGCTTTTGCAGTTTGAAAGGCCAGGGCCTAAAACTAAATGAACAGTGTACATTGTAACAATCACTGTGGCCCTCAAAGCAGATATTCTTTTTTTTTTTTTTCCTTTTAGTTGACATTTCAGAGACAAAGAAACTGATTTGTGCCTGAGAATTAGCATAGAGGTTTGCATGTATTAGTTGTTCAGCAAATACTTGCTTAGGACTGGAAGATGGCCCAGTGGAAAAGGCTTGATGTTCAAGCATGAGGGCCTGAGGTGGTAAACGCAGGGTGCAGGACGCGCGTCTGTAAACTGGGGAACTTAGGGGGAGGGCTGAAGACAGGAGGAGTCCTAGAGTTTGGGGGCGTCTGGTCTACTCCAAGGAGCAAATAGGCATACATTGATTCTCTCTGCTCTTGACTGTGGGTGTGACTGACTGAGGCAAGCTGCTGCTGCCTTAACCTACCCACTGGCCATGACTCCTGGAATTGTGAAAGAAATAAACCCTTGCTTTGTTGGGGTGTTTTATCACAGCAGAGGAATGGGTGCCAGGGCACTCTGTTTATCAGTGTCAATATTTTCCATGAACCATTTCCAGGTGAAGAGAGTTAGAAAAAAATCCTTTAGTGTTTTACTTAGACATTGACTCTCAGGAAATAGTATTTTTGTAAATCTTACTGAAATAAAAATTTCTCTGCTGGAAAGAAATATCTCTAAGGATTCCATTTGTTTTTCTACTTATGCAGTGAAACTCTCTGGGAAATCGCAAAAGCTGAGGTAGAGAAACGGAGAAGCCATGGAAGCGAAGGGGACGGAGCTGAAATCGGAGAAAAATCTGTTTTCTTCATTGGCAGTAAAAACGGGGTAATGCTTTTAATAATTTTCAGTTTTTACAATTTAGCAACCAGTGACAAGTTTTACCTTAATACATTACATATTCTCAACTGTTCACCCTGATTTTCCAGAAATTAGAAATTAGAAAGGGTTTATCCATTGATCGGGGAAAAGTTACAACCATGAACAAAAGGTTTGGAATATTTTTATGTCATCATTTGACACATCTGTACCTTCTGCTCTGATTGCGTATAAAGGCCAGGGTGCTCTGAAGTCTCTGAGTCAGCACCTCAGTAAGTCAGTCTCTTAACGGCTTTCACACTGCGGTCTCGGTGACTGCACTTTAGGAATGGTTGACCTGTGTTAGTGATGTTTTTAGAGACTCGGTTGTTGTGGAAGGTGTAAGGAAAATGAGGTGGGATGTGGCCGCCCAGCAAGAGTGGGGAGTGGGTGTGGCATGCCCGCGCAGAGAATTCCTGCCTGTGAGGAGGGGCTGCTAGCAACATTGTCCACAAGGGGTCAAAGCTTGGGAGCTTCCAGATGTAGAGCCTATGTAGCATCGGGCTGGTTTCTCTTTGGAGTTAGAGTTACTATCCATTCTCTGAGCTTCATGCTTCCACATGAGGCCACTAACAGGAAGCTTACAGAAACTAAGTTCTGAACCGGTGAGGCTGCGTGCTCAGTGGGCAGCCTGAGAGCCCCTTTTTTCTCAACACCTTCTCAGAATTGCCTCCAGAACACCAGACATCCCCATTTGGGGTTTTCATTTTCATTATTAAAAATTATATTTGCTGGCATAAATGATCATATAACAAGAGACAAGTTGGGGCTGGAGAGATGGCTGAACAGCACTGGCTACTCTGAGTTCCATCACCTACATGGCAGCAGCTTATAACTAGCTGTTACTCCAGTCCCAAGGGATCAGAAACCCTCTTCTGGTCTCCTCAGCCACCAGGCATGCATGTGTATGGACATGCATGTAAGCAAAACTCCCATACACATAAAAATAAATAAATAAATAAGAAATTAAAAATTAAAAAATAAGGTTTTGGAAGAAACTAATGTGAATTAAAATAAGCAGAATGCAAATTTCATATATAATTTGATCTGTTGTATTGATGTGTTATATATTAATTAGTATATAAAGGATAAACAATTTATTAGTTAGTATATAAAAGATAACTTCATTTTCATTTTCTGTTCTCCGAATGTTTTCTTATTGGCTCACTCACTGCAGCTTTTAATTTAAATCTGAACATGCACACACAAACATATACATCACAATACAGAGACACATAAATAAAATTCTCTTCTTTATAGTTTTTAACCCAACATGCTATATGAGTATTTCATGGGTTTGCCATTATGAGTAGGATCATTTTCTTTCTTTTTAATATTTTTTAATTTAAAAACTGTAAACTGTTTTGTGGTTTTTTTGTTGTTGTTTTAAGACTGTCTCTGCTACATGTAGCCTAGGCTAGTCTTGAACATGCTTTGACTTTCAAGGGCTGGAATTACTACACCAGTGGGTATAATACTTGAGCAGTTTCCTGTTAGGGGCAGACACATATATAATAACCAGCACTAGTCTTGTGGTGTCACGTAAGATATTCTGAATAAAGACTATCCGGAAGCACTCTGCCTGACACCGCTGACTGTAGCCAAGCAGGCTCCCACACTGAACGCCCACGCCCTGTCCTCTTCCTGTCTCTGCAGGTCACCGTTGTTCCTGGCTGTTTTACACGGCCTGTTTGGTTCACATTTGATGTCTATGAGCTCACTCCTTTCGTGGTAGCAATAAGTGGTCTATATAAACCAGTTTTGTTCATTCTCCCTAATGTAAATTTAAGCCAAATTTTCTCTTGAAGACTTCGGAGCAGAGCGCCTCAAGGGGCCAGAACTTTTACAGATAGCATTGTGTGACTAAACACCTTGTTCTGGTTTATGTTGTGAATAAATAAATACCTGATTAGTTTATTTTGAAAGCTAAAGAGAAGAAATAAATGCTTCCCCGTTCTAATAGTGATCACCCTTTCTCAAAGAAGCCACGCCCTTGCGTGGCTCCTGGTTCTCCTTCCGGCCCCGCCCTCATTAGCAGCTGCAGGTGTCCGCTGCAGCAGCTGCAGGTGTCCGCTGCAGCAGCTGCAGGTGTCCGCTGCAGCAGCTGCAGGTGTCCGCTGCAGCAGCTGCAGGTGTCGCTGAGTCTCCTCCGCTGAGTCTCTCCTGCCCCGGGAGGGACTGGTGGCAGTACTTGTACAGCACGCAAATACCACGAAACGGAGACTGGTGAAATGGTGAAGACCAAGAAGAACTCTACTCGGCCAGAGAGGCCGAGGCCTTGGAAGCCTCCATGTCTGTTTCTGTTTCCGTTTCCTACTGTGATCAACTCCCTGACTATTGGGCTCATGTTTCAGAGGGTTCAGTCATCATGGTGGGAAGGGCACTGTGGAACAGAGAAGCTCATGTCATGGCAGCCAAGAGCTAGAACAAAAGAAATTCAGAAAGGAACCAAAGGAACACGCCCAGGGTCTACTTCTCCAGCCAGACGCCCCACCGCCTTTTCACAACCGCCTGATGCCATTGTGTGATGAATCCATCAGGGGATTAGTCCGTTCGGAGGTCAGTCATTGCCCCAAACTCTGTCAGCTGGCCATCGAGCACCCAATACATGAGGCAAGGGGAAACATATCATTCAAACCATGTCAGCACCTAAGAGAGAGTGAGGGTGAATTCTTGAGGGACAAGAAATAATGGAAAAGGGCCAGGGGAGCGTCCTGGGGAATCCAGAACAGCGACTGGAGGAGCTAGAGTGCTGTCTTCATGGTGGGGAGTGAGGTGATGCTAGTCTGACGGCATCACACACCTGCAGGGATGCAGGCACCAAGGGGGAAGGTGGCTGAGTTCCTCTAGAAAGGGTGTTTGCTGATGCAGAAGCCTAGGATGCCCCTGACATTTGCAAGAGGTGATGTGGTGATGAACTGCTGCTGACTTTAGAGTGGACAGAGGGGTCAGGGTAGCGAGAGCCAGGCAGAGGACACATGTCGCGGTCAGCCGGTTTTTAAGACCTCTCGTAAGGTCAGGGAGACTGCTGGGATTCCTGGAGAAGTGGCCGGAGAATGTTTCTGCATCTGCAATTTGGAAGTTGTGCCATTCCTGGCTGGGGAAGGATTCAAGATCAAACTGTGGACGAGGCATGTAGCAGACGCAGGGAGAGAAAACTGCAAACCTGTCCATTAGAAACATTCTTAACATAGTTATGTTCATCAGGGTGTGCACGTGCACGTGTGTGAATAAGGGATCAGGAGAAGGCATTTCAAAATTGACCCCTTACCATGTAAATGTATTTCTACATTGCTGTACCTAATAGCTCTATATTCGTTGTGTGCCTTGTCTTAATTTGTCTGCTACATCGAGGCTTCTAGTGTCTCAGTTATGTATAGCATTGGCCGTACTTCAGTGTGTATATTTTATAGTTTTACAAAAAGGTCTTTCGATCTTATCGGATTCCACATGATCCTGGAGCCTATTTAGGAGGGAGGGAGGGAAGGAGAGAGAGAGAGAGAGAGAGAGAGAGAGAGAGAGAGAGAGAGAGAGAGAGACAGAGATCGCCTTTTTGGCAAGTTTTCCAAACTTTTCCTTGGAGCCCAGGGTCTTCCTGCGGTGGGCCTGGCCCTGCCTCTCCATTCTCACCCTTCTCACAAGGGGTCATTTACTTTTGTTTTACCTCCAGAACCAGTCTCTGGGTAGGATGTGGGTTATGTTTCACAGTTAGTGGCCAGAGCCTATATTTCTTGACTTCTAAAAAGGAAGTTGGAGCCAACAATCCTCTAAAATTAAAAGCAAGTGCTCTAGCAGGGCGTGTGGGCTGTCCGCCTCCAGCGTTTCTACAGCACATCTTGTATTTGTGTGTTAGCCTTTGTCTTTCCTTCCACTTCAGCAACTGGGATGGGATTGTAGAACACTCTCAGCAGGCTAACCAGTAATTAGCATTGCTGAGTAAAGACAGTTTAAGACAGCTGTCAGGTGACCATGGACGGGAGATGTGATTTGCTAATGTTTGTCATCTGAGGACTTGATAATAATAATAATAGCAGTGTGGTTACTCTGTGCTAGAAAAGTTGACAGCTCACTTCCCCACGTACCAAACTTTGATGCAATTCTGAAAGTTTCTAGTTTCTCATTTCCAGGTAATTTATCATTCAAGTGATTTTAAAAGCTATTTTGGGCCACAGTTACAAACACTAATAAAATTTTACATGTGGGTGACATTAACGCGGGATTCTTTCTTCTTGGTTTCTAGGGAAAGACTACTATTATTCTAAGGTGTCTTGACAGGTAAGCGTTAAAGTCAACCTTTCTTACACAGCACTCATGTTTGTTCCAGCTACAACAGACAATTAGGCCTCCAAAGACTCGGAAGAAGGAATGATTTTGAAACTCAAAATATTTAATTATCAATCTTGATTACAACTTTAAAGATGTTCTAAATCTTGAATACAACCTTTAAGAGCACCTTTAAAAATAAGACTGAGAAATCCAAAAACATTCAGGGTCAATACTAGATTTCCCTTTTCACAGAAGGGATGTCACCACAGTTACACAGCCTCCGGTGGTGCTCATGTTCTTTGGGTCTGTGCCACTTTAGTATGTAAGTTCTTTTTATTCTGCCTAACTGATGAGCAATGATGGTAATCAGTGTTTCCTATAATAAATCATCCAGTGTAACACTAGTTTAAGATAAAGCACTACAAGCTGCGACACTGAGTGGAAATTGTTCATTCATGCTCAGTAGTGTACCCAGAAATGGGACGATTTTTCAAATTGTGGTTTAACTGTGATAGATGTTTTATTTTAGAGAAAGCATCTTGCTTCCTAAAAGAGCTATATGGTAAGGAAATATAACTAAATAATACTTGATGTGTATACCAAGAATATCTGCCAAAATAAAGTTCAAAATAGTCAACAAATAGAAATATACAAATCATAAATTCTAAACTTGTGGTCTTTGTTCTCCTAGTTTGAACTAAATATATTATTATTCTACCTCAAAAAGGAAAGAAACCCAACACTGGACAGTACCTGCTGCTCTTGCAGGGGATCCAGGGTTGCTCCCCAGCACCTACATGGTGGCTCGCGACGATCTATAACTCTAAGGGATCCAGATTCTCTGACCTCCACAGGCGCCTGGCATGCACATGATGCCCACACATGCACATGGTGCACACACATACATGCAGCCCCTACTCACCTACATAAAATAAGGAAGTCTTTAATTAAAAAAAGAAATAAATTCTGTCATATTCTATAATATATGTGAACTTTGCAGATACTATGCTAAGTGAAATGAGCCAGTCACCAGACAAAGCTGTCTGATTCCTTCTGTATGGGGTCCTCAAGCAGTTAGTCTCACAGAAGCAGAAGTGAAAGGGGAGAAGCCGGGGCTGAGAGGAAGGGTCGTGGGAGGTTGTCCAATGCATATGGGATTGAGAAGTCACGAGGATTGGTCGCACAGCAGTGTAATGAAGATGCTTCACCCTGTAAACTGCACACTTGAAAAGGCCAGTAAGATTTATTTTATACATTTCTTACAACATTTAAAACAAACATATACTATAAATTGCTTTCTAAACAATTTAAAGTTGCATAAGTAATTTATTAAATCATTTAAATATTTTCCAAATCATTTGTTGGTTGTACGCCCTTGTTCATATAATTTTTTTAAGTCTCCTTTTTGGCTGAGATTTGAAATAAAGAATGACATAAAAATCTCCCACTGTGTCCTTACTAGCTGACTGGCATTAGGTTCTCAGCTTGAACATTGAGACGGAGCAAACGAGTCACTATTTTCCCACATGGCGTGGATTCAGAGAGCTGGGGACGGAGCATGGCCCTTGACGCTGCCAGCTCACTGTTTTCTGCAAGACAGTCATCCATTCAGGCAGTGTTATTCCTGCTGCCCCTGCCACTACAGCTCCAGGACAGTGTTTGAAGGGCTTGTTTGTGTCTTATGGAATAATGTCGTTACAGCTTTACCTCAGTGCTAGTATTCATTATTAATATAAAATATTCAATATTATTAATAAAGTGTTTAAGAGGAAGTAAGAATGGGTATAGTTCTAGGAATGGAAACTGGGCCCACATAACGCCTGCCTTTACTGTACAGGGATGAGCCAGCGAAGCCGACCCTAGCTTTGGAATACACGTACGGAAGGAAAGCCAAGGGGCACAACACAGTGAGTCTGTCCTGTCTCAGGTCTTAGGCGGGAGGCCGTGGCGCGAGATGGCTTACGTTATCTGCAAACAGTCAACATGCCAGTGGTGCATGTCATAGCTGTAGGCTTTAACTTCACATGCAGACCAGCTGTCAGGAAGCCCACCTAATCTGCGAAAACATTTTAGCTTTCTCTTTTTTATCATAAAGGGTTAAAAAAGATTTATTTGCAATCTTTGTACAATTCTTTGGCCTACTTATGCCCAATTTAATAGTGAGTTCCTCATTTTGTATGTGGTTCTGTTGGGGTTTTGGGTTGTTTTCGGTTTTTTCCACTATGTATCTCAGACTGGCCTGAAACTCATTATGTAGCCCAGATGGCCCCAAGTTTGCAAGCCTTTTGTCTCAGACTTCTAAGTATTAAGTTACAGATGGACATGTGACAGCAGCCCCAGCATGAAATGAGATTTCTTTGGAATTTGATGGTGTAAGGTTCTTTGCCCACTTACAATATAGATGGCACTTTTTCTCTTTTTCAAATAAAAAAAGCATTATTCCTGCCACCATTCTTATAATTTTAAAATTATCTTTATATTTGTCATATGATATATTTTGAACATACTTTCCCTCCTCTCAGCCCTCCCAGATCCTTCCCACCTTGTTACTCCCCAAGCTTCATGTTCTTTCTCTCTCAAAAGGGGGGGGGGGGACTGAAGCAAACAAAACAAAGGCAAGAAGACAAAAACCACCAACATAACAACAACAAAAGCCACACAGAAAAGCATGGAACCATTCTGTGTATGTCCACTCCGCTCCTGAGCATGAGGCCTGCCTGGAGTGTGGCTGACGTGCCCGGTGGTACTGCATTGGCGAGAACTGACCTTCCCTCTCCCAGCAGGGGCCAACATGGTGCCCACTTCCTTCCCCATGTGGGATTTTCTCTAGCTTGAACTTGTGCAGTCCTAGTCCATCCCATCATGGTCTCTGTGAGGAGTTCATGGGCACATCAGCCCTTGTGTCTGGACAGTGTTCCCTTGGGGTCATCCACTGTTTCTGGCTCCCAACAATCTTTCCACATCTTCAACATAGATCTCTGAGCCTTTCCGGGAGAGCTTTGATAACGACATGCACTTAGGGCTGAGTGCCCAGGTCTCTCACTGTGTACACATTGTCCAGGAGCTACCTACCATAACACAGTAGGTCTCTGTGTTAACGACGTCTATTGCTAGAAGCTTCTCTGGGGAGATCTGAGCAGTGCACTGATCTATGGGTATACCTGTCGTTGGGAGTCACGTTACTGCTGTGTTCACATAGAAGGCCAAGAATAGAAGTTTCCCCTCAGGCTCATGAGCGATCTAGTCTCAGGTTCACGTCCTCATTAACAGTCCGACAAGGGGTCCACCTCATGGAGTGAGCCTTAAATCCAATCAAAAGTGGTTGGCTGCTCCTGTAACCTTTATGCCGGTCTTGCACTGTATATCTTGCAGGCAGGTCACTGTTGTCGGGTTTATAGCTGGGTAATAGTTACTGTTTCCCTTTGATAGTGTTTACAGTGCCCCCCAACACTACAAATACTAATCCATAAGTGTGAGGCCTCTAGTTAAGTGTGAGTTCAAGGCTCCATGTTTGATGACATTAGCAATGGGACCTTACAGTCCACTTGTGGAGGTAAAGAATAACATTGGCAATACCCTGGGATGCTTGATCGTGTGGAGGTGGTCTGAAGGTTTTACATGGTGGCATACAATCTCTAGTGGAATTTGCTCCCCTCCACCCACCACACACATTACATGGTAACTCCAAGGTATCTTTTTTTTTAAATTATGTATTTGCATGTATATCTTTGTGTGGGTATTTGCACATGAGTCAGGTGCCTCGAGAGACCAGAAGAGGGCATTGGCTAGCTTAGAGCTGGGGTTGCGGGCAGTTTGGAGCTGCCTGATGTGGATCCTAAACAGAAGCAGGGTCCTCTGCAAGGCAGCGAGCGCTCTTAGCACTGAGCCAGCTCGCCCGCCCCCTGTGAGTTCTGTTTTATTTCAGGGACAGGTTCTTCTTATATACCCAGGTTGGTCTCTCACTCCAGAATGGCTTTGAGCTCACAATCCCCCTGCCTCAGACTTTCTGAGGGATGATATTAGAGATGTAAATCACCATATCCATTTTATGAGTTACTTTTGACTTCTCTAAAAATCTTATAATAATATGGGCTTAAACTGTGGAATATATGTGAAAATACACTACTCAAAATCTGAATTACTAGTGTTTTAAATAGAGTTGGGGTTGAAGCTCAGTGTTGGAGGGTTTGTCTAGTGTTCTTTACCCCTGATTCAACTTCTAGTTTGTTGGGAGGGAAACAGTGTAAAGTTGGTAGCACTGCCGGAGGCCACAGGCCTAACTGAGTCTGTCTCTACCTGTCCAGGGTCTGTCCAGAGGATATTAGAAGCTGTTCAACATGGAGGAGGATCACAGAGTAATATGTGGTGGGGACAGAGATTCCTAAGTGGAATTGCTTTGGGCATCTCAGAGCAAAGGGGGTCATTTCTGAAACTAAGAACAGTCTAGAGCAGAAGGCCCTACTACTTCCATACAAAAGCACATTTGTATTGAATGACCTAGTGCCAATGTTTGCTCACTACGGATTGTATTAAAGAGCTGTATGGCTGAGCATAGTAGGACATACCCATGATCCCAGCACGCAAGAGGTAGAATGCAGTTGATCTGTGTGAGTTCAAAGTTGGCCTAGTCTATGTAGCAAGTTCCAGTCCCAGCTAGGACTGTGTCTTGAGACCTTGTCTCCCAAAATATAAACGAAGCAAGACTTATATGACAGATGTAAATGTACCAAGGATTGAAAGTGCTTGCTGTTGCTTCCCAGTCTGCCCATGAAAGCAGGTTATTAAAACAGAGAAATTAAAAAGAGAAGAACACACTGAGATGCGGGAGAATCTTGTTCTTGGGATTGCCGTGGTTTGTGATATGAGCTATCCTTTGTATGGGAAACTTGAGACCACTCTCACAAACTTGACTACTGAGAAGGCTGTAAAATCACCCTTTGTCACATTGTGAAGCAAGAGAGATTTTCCAGTGAAAACTGATTTATTCCACAGACATTAGTGATTCAGTATCAACAACAGTAAACAATTTTAGAGGTTATGAGAATTTGTCCCAAGAAAAGAGAGTAACATTTATTTGTCTAAGATGTGCTTAACTGCCATCCTAGTTCATGGCATCAGGTGTATGAAAACCCAGGTGACGGCCGCCTGTCACCTGTTTGTCCTCTAAACTTTGGACCATAACATGGGGATTTTCTAACTATTCTCAGCCTCACATCTTTGTCAGATGAAATGGTTCATTGTGAGTTCTAGATGGGAACACACTGTCAGCTCCTCATACAGGACAAGGAGCTTGCTCACCAGAGCATTCGCTGACAATGGAGAGACGCCCCAGTGAGCAGTCCTGAGGGCTGGTCCTGGATCACACTGGTTCAAACTGCATTATCCTCCATCAGCCCCTCCCTCCTCACTCACCTGTCATCACCAGTGGTGGCCTCTTGGGGTCCTCCGGGGATGGTTCTGCTCAGGTCTTACCAGTATAGCTCACTCATTTGTGAGCATCTGTATTTTTAGACTAGAATGCTCTAGTTCACTGTTATATGTCCATCGAGAATCCCAAGTATGCTAAACTGAATAATTATACCTAAATTTTATTTAAGTATATATTTTGGGTGATCTTGTTATTTATAAAGTCAGGAGCACTGTGTGTACCTTCTGTAAGGTATAACCAGAGTTGGTATTTATTTTCACAGAAAAACATGTATTGTGGGCAGTTCCTTTGTTCTTTGGAAGGCATTTGATGTGTTTCAAGGTATGAATAGAGGAAAGAAAAAGTCTCCAGGAAGAAGAAAGGGTTTGTGAGGGCTGAATATTTTATATCTATAATTATTACTCATAGGTGCTAATAAAGCATAACAAAACACTTTAAAAAGTTTAAAATTGAATATTTTTTTAAACCCTCTATTTTCTTTCAGCCAAAAGACATTGCTCACTTTTGGGAACTGGGTGGAGGAACCTCTTTACTGGACTTAATCAGCATACCAATCACAATCGACACCTTAAGGTGAGTGGGAGTCACAGGCGTCCAGGAGACAGTTTTATATTGTCTGGGGGTGACAGCAGCCCCTTCCTTCCCATGAGCTCGGACTATACTGCTTCCAGAGAAGTCTAGAAAGACTGGAGGCTCCGGCCAGGGCTGAGTGAGGTGCATCCTGCCAACAATGTACTTTTCAAGCCTACTAGCAAGGAAGAAATGTTGAATGGTATTTGGGTGATGAATTCATTTTCAAAAGTATAAAAACTTGAATCTTTCCACTAGACCTTGGTGTGAGTTAACTCTGCTGTGGGGTTTGTCTTCAGCAGGCTGCTATCAGTCTCCCATGGAATTTAACACACTAATGCCACTGGCCTCCATCCAAAGGATGCCTGTGTTGAAGTGGAGAGAGATTTATCTACTGACTTTTAAGAGTCAAGGCCAAGGGGTAAACCCCAAACCCACAGATGCTCCCACGCATTGGCCATATCAGATGTGGAAACTTGTAACATTTCTGTGTTGCTAGGACCTGATCTTAGCCAAGAAAAAAAAAATAAATTGAATCTGGAATGTTTCTTATTAGCGATTAACACAAACCATTGCTGTTGCCTGAACCAAGTGCAGAGGACCCGGCAAGTATGTGTCACATTTCAGGCATGAAGAGACCTAGGGATGTAATCACATCTCCTTTACAAGACAGTTGCTTTCCAAATCTAGCTGCATACAGGTCAGACTGGCTTTACTTACCCAACGATTTCTTCCTTTTAGTGAAATGTAGTTTATTCTCATTCATTTGAAACAGGGTCTAGCAATATTGTCCCAGGTAGCTTCCAACTCACAGAGATCCACCCGAATGCCTTCTGAATACTAGGATTAAAAGCATGCAGTATCATGTGTGTGGGTGTGGGTGCGCACGTGTGTGCCTGTGTATGTGTGCCTGTGTATGTGTGTGTGCTCACTAGTATTTGAGTGCCTGTGACTGTGGAGACCAGAAGAGAGCATCAGATCCCCCAGAACTAGAGTTATAGTCAGTCGTCAGGCACCCAATATGGTCTGGGGTTCCACAAACTAGATGCTTTTTGTCAGCAGGCTTCCTGTTAGGCTTTGCAAGTGAAGAGCTTGAGGCTGGATGTCTCAGCTGCTGTTCAGCAAATGCTGGAATCCTGGACTTGGCTAGCAAGAGTGAGTGTAAGCAGACAAAGAGAGAAACATGTTCCTTCTTTTAGGCCTATATAGATATATGGGCTGCCAGCAGATAATGTGACCCAGTTTAAAGGTGGATCTTCCCACCTCAGAGATTTAGATTAAAAAAAATTTCTCACAAGCATATCCAGCCAGCCACATGAGTTTTAGTTCATTCCAATTGTAGTCAAGTTGACAACTCAGAATAGTCACCACAGACTCCATTAGCTAAAACTAAGTTTTCATTTGTAAGGTTATCATAGCTTCTGGAACCCCATGTGGTGCAGACCCATGCAGGCCCTGTGCATGCTGCCTCAGTCTCTGTGAGTTCATATGTGCACAGAACCTGTTGATTCAGAGGGCCTTGTTTCCTTGGCTTCCTCCTCCCCTCTGGCTCTTACACTCTTTCTGCCTCCTCTTCAGCAGGGTTCCCTGAGCCCTAAGGGGGGAGGTATTTGATAGAGACAGTGGACTGAATGTTCCAAGCACTCTCATTCTCGGCATAATGTCTGACTGTGGGTCTCTGTGTTCTTATCTTCTGCAGGACGCTTCTCTGATTGGCTGAGCACTGATCTGAGTGCAGCAGAGTGTCATTAGCAGTCACTTTATTACTTCGTTCTTTTAGTGGAGCACAAGTGTTTAGTTTTATCCAAGGTCCCTAAGCTATGTAGTCTCAGGTTCTTGGTTATGCAAGCATTGTTGGGTATGGGTTCCCTCTTCTGGAGTGGGCCTTAAATGAAGTCAGATATTGGTTGGTTGCTCTCACAAGCTTTGTGAACCATCGCACTAGCATGTATTGTCGGCAGGACACTGCTGTTTGTGGAAGGGTTTGTAGCTGAGTTGGCGTTTACGTTTGGTAGTGCGCAGAGTGATCTTGTTGTTCCAAAGGTGCCAGCCCATAGGGGTAAAGGCTCCGTGGAGTCACCAGCTTGATTTCTCGGTTCAGTGAGTTGTGTAAATGTGGTCTTTAGCAGTGGGACCTTGTTGCCAGTTTGTGGAGAGCAACCCATAGTCTTGATAACAGCCTGGGTTGTTTGGGGGTTGGCAGGGAACCCCTTTGGCCAACAATTCAATTAGGTGTAAGCTCTTCCCAGTACTGGACGCTTCATTTGGTGACAAGATGTTCAGTTATGCTTTTTACATACATGGAGGTCCTAAGATTCTGCTTGTTGAGCACCTTTCCCCTGGGATATCAGTTGTTTGGGATCTGTTTGTTTGTTTTTGTATTGTTTTGTTTTGGTTAGTTGGTTGGTTTGTTAAAAAAACTTCACAGCTACATAGTTTTACATTTGACTTTGTTGTTGTTCCTCTTCTCTCTCTCTCTCTCTCTCTCTCTCTCTCTCTTTCTTTCTCTCTTTCTTTCTTCTTTTTCTTCCTCTTCCTTCTTCCTTTTTCTTTTTCCCAAACAGGATTTCTCTGTGTAGTTCTAGCTACCCTGGAACTCTGTAGAGCAGGTTGACCTCAAACCTAGAGATTTCTTCTGCCTTCCATGTGTGCAGTCAAAGGCATGCACCACCACTGCCAGACTATCACTTTCTGTAATGGAGATAAGCAAAGCTTCCTAGGAACTAGCATGGTTTGTAGTTGACCATTGAGAAGAGGCAGTAAGAGTGGAGATGGTGAGGGTGGGAGGAGCTAAGGAGCCAACTGCCATTTTGTATGGCCAATGAGTGAGGAGGATCTAAGAGCCTGCTGCCGCCTTGTGTGGCCAAGAGGTAGAAAGGTTGCAAGCAGAGGCCCGTACTAGGGCAGACTTGTATGCGACCTGACTCCTCTTCACTTAATCTGTGACTGGGCCACACAGACTCGTGGAAATTCGGGTTTCTACAGAAAGTGAAAACTTTCCATGTTTCATTAATACCTCACTGTGTGGGGTCTGAGACTTCCTGTCCTAGGCTCCAGGACAGCTGGAGCCAGCTTTGGGAGAGGGAAAGGATCCGGGTTGTAGTGAATTAGGCCCAAGTATGGGTCCAAAGTTGGGTGCTGTTAGTGAGGATCTTACTTCGTGTAAGTTGCTAACCACAGAGAATTTTTAAACTGGAATTAGTTTGACATGTAATTTCCTTGTTTTGGGCAAACCCCGGCAAATTGAAAAACTGATATATTGCCACATGCCATTAGATACTGTTTACCCTTGACATAATGTTCATGGAGCAGAGTGTTTCAACAGACTTTAACTTGTAAGGGTCCACAATTCACTGAAGAATGACTCCCTGGACTCAAACAGTATGTAATCACAAAGAGTGTTTTATTCTACAGAACCCCAGCATGCTGGGGTCTCCCCATTACCAAGATAGAGAGACAACCAAGTGAGCTCGAAGATCTGATTTAAAGCACATTAGGGAATTCTGGGGTAGGTGACCTCTATGTTAATCTGTTGGGTCCATCTCTATGGCCATTCAATTCCCCAGGTGTGGGGATTGGAAACTTGCTGGGGAGGTCTGGACATTGTTATCGAGGAAGTAGCTGAGGAAGTCTGGAAACTGCTGCTGGTCCATTGCCCTTGCCCCAGGCCAGGTAGTCGGGCAGCTTCTGAGGCCTGGACTGCCTGGAATTGCCCAGGTCTTGGAAACAGAGATTTAGGAAGCTCAATTTGAAGTCTGTCATGGAGTCAGCCGAGCCTTCTCAGATTCATTTCCAATAAAACATTTCCTGTAGTCCGGTCTCACTTTAAAAAATTTTAAGCTGTTTTCTTAGCTAACATTTGGCATAAAGAAGGTACAAAGCAACACAGTACTAGAATCAAAAAGTTAGGTAATCATTTCTCTTCTGCCTGTTTTCAGGGTTAAAAATGATTTTTATGTTGCACTATTTGACCAGAGTAAAAAGGTTGCATCAGTCTTTTATAAAACCAAACCAAACTGTGATATGCTAAAGTTCTAAGAGCTTTACTCTTAGTTTCTTTACTACTATATATTTAGTGTATGATTCTCTAGTGAAGGGACAGACTGTTAATAAAGTTAATCAGGTGGCATAGAAATGACTGGCTGCACAGTCATTTTACAGATGTATTTAATATTAGTATCTAATGGATCCTTACTAAATTGAGACCATAGGCACAGAATTTAGATACTGGTTTGTATGAATTACCCAAAATAGCTGGTTTGACTGACTCCACAAAAGAACTAAATAGCATCATTTTGTCTCCTACCAGAATATTTGCCTATTGGGTAAGAATGTTGGCTCTGAGCTAGGTATGACGGTGCACAGCTATGATGCTAGCACTGGGGAGGCAGAGGCAGGCAAATCTCTGTCAATTCCAGGACTGCCTGGGCTACACAGAGAAACAGAGAAACCTTGTCTCAAAAAAAAAAAAAAAAAATGGCCATGATTGAATGTTAAAAGCCCGCATACTTATTCTGACCATTTTCTAAGTGGTGTGTGTGTGTGTGCATGTGTGTGTGTGTTTCAGTTGGTTAAACTATACACAACACAACACTTAGCACTGATGCCACTTGTTAATGAGTTCTTCTGTAACATTAAGCGCATGCCCACTGTTGTACAGCCAGCACCACATTCGTGCCTAGGACTTCTTGGTCTTCCTGCGGTGAAGCTCCTGTAGGCTCTTAGCCACTTGACTTCATGGTGCCTTACATAATGAGGTCATGTAGTATTTGCCTTTTTGTCGTTTATTTAACATAGTGTAATATCTTCAAGGTCATAGTATAGAGTGTGTTGGACTTCCCCCCTTTGTAGTAGTGGGTAATGCTTCACCATCTGTGTGTGCACCATCTGCATGCACTACAGTCTGTTCGCCCATCAATCCATCCATGGACTTTCGGGCTTTTATGCCCTTTGGCTGTTGTGGATGCTGCTGCCATGAACACTGATATCCACATACTTTCTCAGTCATAGCTGCCATCTGGACATAGTGACTCTATCATCCCAGCAGTCTGGGTCCTAGGCAAGCAGATCATGGTTGGTTCAAGGCCATCCTTGGCTATATAGTAAGTTCCAGAACAGCCTGGGCTACAAGGTCTCAAAAAACAAATAACAAAAAAATTCTTCAGAATTTGAGCATAGACCTGGAGATGGAATTGCTGAACCACGTGATGCTTCTGCTGTGTTGTTTCAGGAACTGCTGCACTGTTTTCCATGGCCTGTCCAATCTTATATCCTTGCCAGTGATGGCCAGTTCTAAAGTTTCTATATTCTAGCAGCACTTCCTCTTGTCTTTTCTTAGGTCACAGCTACCCTAATGGCTGTGAGGCCACACTCTCATTTTGGGTTGTCTTTACAGCTTCCTCATAATTGAAATTGCTGAGCATTTTAAAAAAAATTTTAAAATTTTATGTGTTTTGCCTGCCTGTATGTGTATCTGTGCACCACATGCATGCAGTACCCACAGAGGCCAGCAGAGGGTGTCAGACCCCCTGGAACTAGAGTCATAGATGCTTATGAGCCAGGGACTTGAACCTTCGTTTTCTGGAAGAACGGCCAGTGCTTTTAATTGCTGAGCCAGTGCTCCAGTCCTTAAACATCCTTTCCTGTGCTTCTTGGCCAACAGCATATCTCTTTGGAGTTATTTGAATTTATTTTTAAATGGGTTATTTTGTTATTATAGAGTTTAGATTTAGATTTATGTTTAATGTGTAGGAGTGGAGTCCACTGTCTGTAGTGATGGCAGTGTCCTTTGCTAATCAGGGCTGTGCTTTCAGAGAGACAGAGCAGTATAGCTGGAAGACAGACGACTTTGATTTAAAGACACTTCTTCAGTTTACTAGTTATATAGATATGCACTTCTAATTTCAGATCCATAAAATGGGCGTCAGCACATCTTCTAGGGAGGCTGCCTAGAAAAAGCTTACATAAACTTATTGGTTTCTCAATAAGGCTCGTCAGTGTGTCCATTCCCTTCTGTTTATATTGTGTTGCTGCTGACCTTGGCATTGGGATTTTTGCTCCTCTTCCACGGAGCACCAGGTAAACGTGGCATCGTTGGGCCCGTTTGCGTCTCTGTCTGAACAGGATTGTTCTTAGCTGTGATACTGAGTACCAGGACACCAGAGCACGTAAGGCTGTGAGTTCTCGCTCTGTCTTGGAATAATGGCATGCTGGGTTTTTTAACTCTATTAGATAAATTTCAGGACATCCACATCGCAAGTCAGTCACCACTGGGAATCTCTCTGTTTAAAGCTGTTTTACTCTCTTTAGGACATTTTCTATTGTTCTTGTTTTGGATCTTTCTAAACCTAATGATATTTGGCCCACCATGGAAAATCTGTTGCAAGCCACAAAAAGCCACATAGACAAGGTGATAATGAAGCTGGGCAAGACAAACTCTAAGGCTTCGGCTGGCGTGAGGCAGAGGATGTGGAGTGTAATGCAGAAGGACCATCCGGTGAGCTTACTGGTTTGTTCTGGCCTGAGCACCACACAGAGACAGCATTGCAGTGCAGCTTCTTTCGTTTTCTGCATGGCTTAAAATTCATTTGATATAAATGAACCGGTTTACCAGAAAATTACAGCAATTTCATAAACCTTAGTAAGAGCAACAGAAGGAGAAGGTGAGGATGTCTTCTTGTCAGGCATGCTGTGTTTATTGCTGTGTACCTTACCACTCTAGAGGAATGGAGTTTTAGAGTAGAATTTTCATATTGATTTTATAATCTCTGTAAAATGAAGATGAAAATCCAGACTGAACTGGGGAAGAATGGCTGAAGCTACAGACTGAAGCAGGAGCAGAGATTCGGCTGCCTCCCCAGTGCCTCGTGTCTGCATTCATTCAGTGGCTGTCATGTGACTCCTCCGTCATCTAAAAAGTATTAAGTTATAAGTTGCTGTGATGGCAACAGAGGTTATTTAGATACAGTCTGGAATGTCATCATCTAGAAAACTAAGAGAAGCGTTTCCTAGTGTCCATGGTTTATGTGCCTGTGTCTCACACAGTATCAGAGCCAAACTGAGCCAAATAGCACACACTTAACATAAATTAGAAACTCCTTAAAGATGATGTACCCTGCAGGGAAGCAGAACAGTAGCAGGTTGGAGGTGGTACACACCCCTGGTCCCAGCACTCAGAGGCAGGCAGATCAGAGTTCTAGGCCAGCCTGGTCTACAAAACAAGTTCCAGGACAGCCAGGGCTACACAGAGAAATACTGTCTTGGAAAACAAAACAAACAAACAAAAAACCAGAATAGCAGACCATGGAAGTGAATGAGCATGGTAGTGTTAAGACAATTGCCATTTCTGGCTTTACACTTAAAATATAGCACAAAGTGAAAGTTAATATCATAGCAAACTCTATGACAGAAAATATGGTCAACATCAGTGAAAAGAGTAAAAGATGTATTCTGAAGTAAATAGAAATTCCTGAAGGCATAGCAGTACACAGCTATAATCAAGTATATTTGTTTATTAACAGGATCGGGAATTAATTGACCCATTTCCAATACCTCTGGTCATTATTGGAAGTAAATATGATATTTTCCAGGTAGGTGCTTCCATGTCTAGCTGTCCATTGGGCATGGACATAAAATGACAAAATAAGAACAATATCTCATCTAAAAGACTTTAGAGAGGACGATATTGTGAGGACATCCCAAGGAGGTAAGGAAATGAGTCCATTGGTTAGAACGGGCAAGGCGGAAGACTTAAAAACAAATCTTCAGCACGAGGGGTAAGATTTACTTCCCGACTTCAAACGGAAGAAAGTAGGAAATGAGTTTCTTCTTATCTTGGCTTGTCAGACAGTCCTTAGGGTATGGCACAGGATGAAACGTGTGCTTCTATCTGGACTCTCTGAAGCCAAGTGCTTAAACAGATCTGATAGCGGTGGGGCGCAGCGGCTTTTCAGTCTCTAGACTCGACCGAGCCGCACTCCTTAGGGTAGGGATTTAAAAACAAACAATGCATTTCTCCCTGAGTGAGCCGTTGAGACCTCTGGCTTATTTTTTCCTTTTAATAATTTTCTTCCCCAGGATTTTGATCCTGAGAAGAGAAAGGTGATATGCAAGACCTTGCGCTTCGTGGCACATTACTACGGAGCCTCGCTCATGGTCAGTGCTTCCCTGCCCTCTGGGCTGGGGGGGGGGGTGTTAAGGAGGGGCGGGGGTGAGGGGGGGAGTAAGGGTGGGTGGGGGATGGGACGGGGAGGGGGCGGGGGGGAGATGCAGAGAAAGGAGCCAGCCGGTTGCACAGCCGGAATAATAGATGCCTGGGCTCACCTGCCCCTCCCTTCCCACCTCCAAAGCTCTGCTTAGACCCTGCATCTCCAGAGCACTTTGCCCATGGCCTTCCCGCCCTCATGGCTTGTATCTGTAAGCCCAGGCAAGCTTCAGAGATACATTGGCGTGTTCACACATTTTACTTTTTATCTTCAAGAATCAGAATCTATATTCCCTCAAAGGAAGGGCCGGGGGGGGCAGAACTTTAATAAGATTGTGTATTATGTAAAAGTAATGCCGGCATAGAGGTTAAAATCATGGATTTTGAAGTCGAGCCGCCCAGGTCAGTGTCAGTGTGACCGGCTCCTTATTAGACACGTGATTCTAGGCAAACCATTTAAGCCTCCCCTCCTCTCAGGTAAAAACGGATGGGAACAGGGCCTGCCTGCTTCCTGCGGGGCGGTGGAAGGGGTGCCCAGAGCGCTCGGTGTAGGGCCGGAAACATGGAGTGGACACACTCAGGAGTCAGGAGATGGGGCAGGAGGCGCTCAAGGGCAAGCCTGCCTGAGCAGTAAGACCCTGTCTCAAAAACAACCCCAAAAGTACGTAATTATAATTATCTTCTGAGGTAGGCCAGATTTTGCTGGTTATCCTTTACACAAAAGATAAAATATAAACTAATTTTACTGAAAAATACTACCTTAATTTCTGAACTGCTTTTCCTAAGCAAACTTAAAATGTTTGTACATTAAAAGATTGTGTGACTTTAAATGGTCTGCCTTTTCCAGGTCTGTATGAGACCCTGTCTCAAAAAACAAAAGCCTTAGCTTTTTGCATAAATAGTTGGTCTCCTATTCTCTAAGTTAAAGCAGTCAGAGAAATGTAGAGACGCCACGGTGGGGCGGAGCCATTCGCTTCCACATCTGAGAGTGCTGTGTATTCTGTATGTGTTCAGTTTCTATGCATTTCAGCATTTCACAGTTCCCATGTGTTCTCTTCACCTTTTTAGCCTGAATTCTGTCTGCCTATGTGTCAGGCTGATGCAATGCTTTGGAAAGTATTTTTGACATTTTGAAAACAACCAGTGGGGAGGAAGTTTCTAGTTGATACATTTTCACTAATGAGTGGAGAGGAACATTGTAACCAGTCGGCTTAGTCTGAAAGTGGAAAGGGTGGCTCTGGGTGGGGCAGATGGGTCCCAGCCCTGAGTTGACTCAGGAGCACCAGTGTGTGTGGAGGGGTTTGAGAGGCAGCAGGTGGAAGAGTTGGTGAGAAACCTTGAATGTTCTCCTACCGCTCCATCCTGTGGAACATATTTGTGCTTAGGTTTTTTCCTCGCCCATATAATAAAAACAAAATATTACAAAATTACATAGTTTAAATCAATAACAATATATTATATTGTAACGAATATATGATTTCTCAGTAAAACTAAGCACGACAATCTTTTTTAATTAAAAACTTCCCTATTTTTAAATATCACAGATAAACATGAGCATTATTCTTTGTTTTAAATGAATGTGTTTGTGCCCCCTCTGGTACTTCCTCTGTGACCCTGTTCTTATGCCAGAATTAAAGTCGGCTTGTGGATCTGCCACTGGAACCAGAAGTTTTCTATCTTTGCGTCCTAAGTCTATTTCAATCCACGCCATACATCTGAGCCCTTCTCCTTTGCCTTTGAGTGACAAGGTATTTAGAAGGCAAACGGTGACATGCTTCCTGCTTACCCCAGTGTCAGACTCTTGGTGGCAGGCACCTCCTTTCACTGCCCTGAAGTGCTCCAATTTGATTCTCTGAGATCTACCCGGGAGAGGATTCAGTAATTCTTTTTTCTTTTTCTTTTTCTTTCTTTCTTTTTTTTTTTTCAAGCTCTGCAGGCAATTCAAAAAAGAAGCTAAAAAACATCCATTCAGGGAGCACTAGTGTGATCCTCCCACCCCCACCCCCGGCCTGCAGCTGCCACAGTTACTTTTAATATATTGTTGTGTAACTAACCCAATTAGATTGTGGGAAATTTTCTTTTAGAACAGAATAAGACTATTCATGTCAACACACACCACAAACATTTCAGGCAAACACAAATGTACAAATTAAAAACAAATTCTGAGAGTATTGGCTGCTTGCTCTTCCAAAGGTCCTGAGTTCAATTCCCAGCAACCACATGGTGGCTCACAGCCATCTGTAATGGGGTCTGAAGACAGCTACAGTGTACTCATATAAATGAAATAAATAAATCTTTGCCAGGCAGTGGTGGCACATGCCTTTAATCCCAGCACTCACGAGGGAGAGGCAGGTGGATTTCTGAGTTCGAGGCCAGTCTGGTCTACAGAGTGAGTTCCAGGACAGCCAGGGCTATACAGAGAAACCCTGTCTCAAAAAAACAAAAACAATCAAGCAAAAAAAACCAAACAAATTCTGATGGTTGAAATCAGTGATATGATTGGTGAGCTCACTGGCTTCTTTCCACTCACGAACTCACAAAGGCTGGGCACTGAGGCAAGCTTGTTGAGGTTGCTTTATTCAGCTTTGGTTTTGTCAACTCAAATGTAAGTGTTTTGAGGAAAAGAAGCTGTAATTCTCTGGCCATCTGTGCTCGTTTGGAGCCGGTTTTTACCTGTTAGAGGATGAAAGAGAAGAATGTAATTTATCTCCTGTTTGTTTCTAAGTTTACCAGCAAATCAGAAGCTCTGTTACTGAAGATGCGCGGTGTTATCAACCAGTTGGCATTCGGTATTGATAAGAGGTATTGATAAATGTTTTCCAATCAGTTCTCCCTGTTCCCTAGTTTCTGTATCTCCCTCTACCTTACTGCTTTCCTGTGCTTATGGTTTTCTTCTATTAATTTTAAATGGAGTTGGAAGTTTTAGCATGTGTCTTTTCTGGCTTTGTTCTTTCTTTGTTTTTGAATTGACTATGGTGTTAGTCTGTCACAACCAATGTTATTGGTCCATTTGGGTCAATGCTTTCATCTACGACTTAGATAAAACATAGCCCTTGTGTTTACACTAGAGCATTGCAGCATGTTCAATTGATGAATTAATTACAATCTTTGTCTTTGTCATATAGCAAATCAATGTGTGTGGATCAAAATAAACCACTGTTTATCACAGCAGGATTGGATTCTTTATGTCAAATAGGTTGGTAAACTTATTAATATTGCTTCATCTTTTTAAATTGCTTATTGATTTTCTCCTCCTGCCTCCTTGGTCTCCAGCACACCACCATTTTGGGCTTCATTTCGTGACAGTTATTTCATTTGCATTTATTTGTATCCCCAGATTTGATGAAGCTTCCAACACATTGAAATTCTAGTTCCCTGAGTTTAGAAGAAGTCGGGAGCATAGGGTGGTCGGGAACCCTGGAGCACCTTATGATTAGTGGGATATGTGAGACCAAAGTGGTAGGATGAACTGAGAACATTAGATACCCCTAATTCTCCATTGTTAACCCGCTTTTCAGTTGGGTGCAGTGGTGTATCTTATAATCCTAGCACTAGGGAGACTGAGGTAGGGAGATTGCCTAAAACTCAAAGCCAGCCAGACTGGGCTGTATAAAAAGACCCTGAAGTAAACAAAATTTAAGGAAGTTTGCTTCAGCTACTGAGATGTGTTTTCTAAACTCACAGATTCCATGGTCCAGATATCAAGCCCCTTCTGTTCCCAAGAGAGCTGTTTCCTGTGTGAAGCTGTCTGGGCCCCTGGGTGTGGTTTGATTTCTCATGTGGTAACAGGCAGGCCTTTCCACCCTCTCTTACACTCGGGAGCTAAGGGAGCCATGGCTTCAATTTTGGAGACCCTTAGCTTGAACACAAGGAATGGAGTGGTGTTGCCTAATGAGTGGTTGTGGAGACAGATCGGCATCTTTTTTATTAGTGCCAGCTTAATCTCAGGAGCACTGTGGGTAATGCGTGTGGGGGAGGGGGCGGCATTCGCCTCTGTGAGAATAGTTGGCTCGAAGGGCTTGCTAAGTACTGAATTTAAGAGTAAGAGCTGGAACTGAGACATGGCTCAGCAATTAAGAGCACTTACTGCTCTTCCAGAAGACCCAAGTTTTACAAGTTTACTGGTGGTTCTCAACACCAGTGTTAAATACACACACACATACATACACACACACACACTCAAGTATGGAATCAATACTTTCTCGCCAAGATGGTAAGGGATCTCTTGAAGGTTAACAGTTGAACATTGGGGGATGGGATAAAGATGTTAAAAGGGATGGAAATCTCAGGTTATAGGTTGAAAATTGCCAGAAAGGGACTACATTTTTTATTTTTTCAAATTAACTTAAATATTCAATTTATGAATATATTAGTCTCATTAAAATAGTAGGGACTAGAACTGTAGCTCAGTGGTAGAGTGCTTTGCATGAGTGAGGTCCTTGGTACAATTCCAGCACTGCAAGGGGGAAGAGGAAGCTGAGTCTCGTGCGCGTGTGTGTGTGTGTGTGTGTGTGTGTGTGTGTGCGCATGTGCGTGTGTGTAGGACCCCTCACAGATCTCTCTTATACTCTGAATTTACACACATGTGTATGTGGTGTAGAAACTTTACCAGTCTGTATTATTGAATTCAGTATACTTTAATGGGTTTTCAATGTATAAGCTGCTTACAGTTCTAATTAATATTTGGACGTTTTCCTGGTTATGCAACATAACCATACATACTGATAGTTTATTATCTACTAGTAACGAGCCTCTGGGTAGTGATCAGTTTTATGTAGAACAAATGGTGCTGCTGCATGACATCTTTAACACACACGTGCGTATTTCTACTGTGAACATGGAGATCTGGAATTCCTGTGACAGGGCACAGATACCAGTGTAGGGTGTGGAAATCAGAGTTATAGCTCACTCATTATGTCTGGCTGCCTCTGTCTCCAGCACAGCCACCTAGGCAGGCACGATTGTCTGTAGTATGGAGATGGGAAGTGAGTGACCTAGAATTAGTGCTTTAATAAATGGCATCTGCTTTAATGGTTTACAAGAATTTCATCTTTGTAGTCAAATGGGCTAAACTTTTCATTTTAGGTTCTCCTCCTGTTCCTGACAGTGACATTGGAAAGCTTCAGGCCCATTCACCTATGGAGCTGTGGAAAAAGGTGTATGAGAAGCTCTTCCCACGGAAGGTACACGTTCTCTACAGCCGGGAAGCTGTCCGAGGTGACAGGGAATGTCCAAAGCCTTGGCGATAACTCCATCTCTCTCTCATGTTCAAAAATGATGAAATGTTTGCTGATACTGTTGTGGACAAAGCACCATGGAGAGTAACAGCTGAGTAACAAATGCCCCTGTCCCCTTCCATACAAAGCTCTCTGGTTATTAGAAGACAGAGACACTTGACCTGGGCTGGGGCGGGAGCAGGGCATGTGTTTGAGGTGGATTTCTAAGAGTCTGATGGAAGCTGTAGACAGCAAAGTGCTCTCGGCACCAAGCTGATGGAGCTTGGCCTCTTAGACAGATGGTGACCATGGCAGTGTGGGTTGTAGGCATGAAATGACTTGGGGAACTGTAATTTCAGAGTACCAGCACCCTGAAGGCGATCCAGGACCCAGCCCGAGATCCACAGTATGCAGAAAGTGAAGTCGATGAGATGAGGATTCAGAAGGATCAGGTATTCCCAAACCCAGTTTCTCCAAAATTTGGTATTCATCAGGAAATTCATACATTTTCTTAATCAATCTTCTCTTCCCCCCCCCTCCTCCCCCCCTCCTCCTCCTCTTCTTCTTCTTCACAGGGTTTCTCTGTGTAGCCGTGGCTGTCCTGGAACTCACTCTGTAGACCAGGCTGGCCTCAAACTCAGAAATCCACCTGCCTCTGCCTCCCAGGTGCTGGGATTAAAGGCGTGCTCCACCACTGCCTGGCTCTTAATTTTTTTACTTGTAAAATTATTTAAGTATTACATCTATATAGAAAAAAAATCTGATATGCATATAAAAGAAACTTGAAAATCCCCCACCACCCAAAGATAATGTAAATGTTACACAGACCCTTTTCCAATTTTCCAGTTTACTTGATGTTAAGATGGATCCTGGCTCCCACCATCGCTGCTGGGGAGACACTTAAGACACTCTTGTTTGTAAGAGTCTTTGAACGTTTTTGTTTCTTATTCGGTCATTAGATGTAGTTATGCTTTCCTTGTACTAGGAAAGTTACCTTGTCCAGTTAAGGCCTCTACCTTTTCAGACCAAGCTACACAGGCACACCTGACAGATTCTAGGATCTCTGACGAAAGTGCTTAGAAGTAAACACGGCAGGATAGCCCCGTTTCAGTATGCAAATCTTAAGAGAGAGTACAAGTGTTGAATTCCACCATGGCACAAGTACTGGACACAGATTCTGTCAGACCCCCTTTACTGTGATGGCATGAGATGTCTGTCCTTGTATGAGGACACACTCTGCAAGCTGGAAGTATGACACACCTGGGCAGGTGTGCAGAACGTCATGACTCAGACAGTCACATTGTCACAGGGTTACTTGGAGACACGGATCTACTGTCCCAACCACCAACAGTCCACTGGGATTGGTGATCAGGGCATTTTTCCTAGCACTCACCCTTTGTCTAAGAGGTCTGAGAATTAAGTAAACAAAATGTTTTATTTAAACACATTCCAGACAATTTGAAAATATACTGTGGCTATTTAAATGGCTTTGAAGCTCCAGAGAAGCACGATGTAGGGCAATGCAATGACCTGGAGTAACCCTTACTGTGCATGAGCCTCGGCTGTAGAGGTTATTGGAAGTCACTCCCAATTAGTATTCAAGAGTCAATTATTAACCGTTATTATCTGTTTCTATGGCATCGTGACTACTTTAATAAAGTCACATGCACAGGTGTTAGTAATATGCTGACGTATGTGGAACTCTGAACTTACACTTTGGAATTACATCTCCTCTGACTTCATGTTAGATGAAAATGGACCATTTGTCCTCAAGCCCTGAGTTCAGCCGATGCAACAGAATAGCCAGTGCCTCTTAGCTGGCACTTTTTTTTTCTTAACTTTTACCTAAAAAATTTATACTATCTTCATTTTTCCAGTTGTATTTGTGTTGTCCTGGTAGGGAAATTGTGCAGATTTTAGATGGCCCACATAGACTCTTCATACAGTTTGCACTTTTGCTGCAAAGGTTGCCACAATAATTATCACATAATGCTTGATTATTTAATTAATATTTGATTCTAAAGATTGACATCTAAAGATAGGTAGGTAGGTAGATAGATAGATAGATAGGCAGACATGACAGATAGACAGGCAGATAGATGATAGACAGATGTTAGATACATAAATAGATAGATGACAGGTAGAGATGGAGAGAGAATAAATAATGATGAGCTTAATCTCCCCAGCTGACTAGACCTCTGTCTTGATGTTGTCTATGCTATCTTTTGATGACTGTTGATTTCTGGGTCGCATTTCCCCCTTGAAAATAGCATTGTGGTCCTTAGGTCTGAGTTGACATTGAATGATAGTATATTTAATTAAAAGAAAAGAGCTCAGGGCTTCTGACTTAAATATACACTTAGGATTTGCCTCCAGGTATGTCACTGCTAAAAGCAACCTGCAGGCTCTCGGGACAGCGTGGACTGACTAATCTGACACCTCAGACTCAGCACTTGCTTAGTGATGCTCTTTTGGGGAAGAGATGGCATCGTATCCCGGTGTCTTGAGTACAGTAACAAGGCAGACTGAGAAAGCTATAGCTAGCAAGCCAGTCAGCAGCGCCCTCCATGGCCTCTGCATCAGCTCCTGCTGTGTTTGACTTCCCTCACTGATGAATGGATCTACATATGCAGGGATATATGTAAGTTAAAATAAACCCTTTTCTCCTCTAAGTTTCTTTTGGTCATGTTGTCTTATCACAAAATAACTAGGACAGCCACCAAGCTTGGCCTTCGGGATCTGTCTTGAACCTAGTCCTGACACAGGAAGGTCCTGTAGCCTGTGAGGCCAGCCCACACTCATCAGAGGATGGGTGGAAAGACCACAGCTTTCCTGCAGACAGAGCGTTTACAGATTAGCACTCTTTTCTCTTATGGCTCAACAGTCTCTCCTGTCAGATTGCACATGGGTACCAGGAACTGCTTCTTCAGTATTCCTCAGTGCTTTTGATGTCCTCGAGCTCTACGCCATTCCTGACTTTAGGAAATGTGAACGTGGAAAATGCTAGCCCAGTCCCTCACCTCTTTTCAGTATTTTGGTTAAAGGGGGATTGTCCTAGTCAGGGTTTCTGTTGCTGCAACCAAACACCATGGCCAAAAAGCAAGCTGGGGAGGAAAGGGTTTATTGGGCTTACATTTCCACGTCACTGTTCATCACCAAAGAAAGTCAAGACAGGAACTTAAGCAGGGTAGGAACTTGGAGGCAGGAGCTGATGCAGAGGGCATGGAGGGTTGCTGCTTACTGACTTGTTCTACAATGCTTGCTCAGCTTGCTTTCTTATAGAACCTGGGCCCACCAGCCCAGAAGTGGCCCCACCCACATGGTCTTGCCCCTCCTCCATTGAGAAAATGCTTTACTGGATCTCATGAAGGCATTTCCTCAAGTGAAGCTCCTTCCTTTCTGATGACTCTAGCTTGTGTCAAGTTGACACAAAACTACCAGGACAGGAAAATGATGATGTTGATGCATGTCTTTAATCCTAGCACTGGAGAGGCTGTGGTCTGCATAGGGAGTTGCAGGCTGGCCCAGGCTACACACATCAAGACCATGTCCTTTAAAAGAGGAGTTGAGGGAGGGAGGTTTAGGTAAATAATTGCTTTTACTTTTAAGATCTTCTTGTTTAACCATAGTCATCTTGTTTAAATCCCAGTTTAAAGCCTTTGCTCCTAGGGCTGCAATTTTATTAAGCACACTGCCATAGTGAGTCACGTGGTTAGAGAAAAGCAATGTTGGCATCCTTTGCTGAAGATACTCTATCATCCGTTATAATGCTATTATATCATGTCGGGCCTTTCAAACATCGGTTACACTAAGTTCATCCGATAGCAATATTGAAATCCTGTGCCTGTTTTTCCTGAATCAACTAATTACTCCTTTCCCTCCTTTGGCATGGCTAGGTGACCAGGCTCATTCTTTTCTCTGTAATGTTATATGCAAATTGTATACCACAGCCAGCAAAGAACTGCAAAGCAATAGCCTTCCCTTGATCTTGGTAAAAAAATAACCGTTTCCAGTTGGAGATGGGAGCTTGCAGTACCTCTTTTGTAAATTTGTTTTGTTCATTCTGTTTTGAGACAAGGTCTAGTTGTGTAGTAGTCTTGGCTGGCCTGGAACAAACTATGTAGACCAGGCTGTCTTCAGACACCTAAAGATCCTCTCTGCCTCCTGAGGGTTGGGATTAAAGGTAGTGTCACCACACCCAGTTACCCACTTTTTATGAGTTAGCAACCTTCAATGGTTTAAGTGGAAACTAACTGGCAAACTGGATTGGCGTCACTCAGACATAAACCAAGCTGAAGATTGCTTTGGAGTTAGTATCGTAAAAGTGTTCTAAAGTATACACACAGCTTTGAAACTTACAGTTTTAATAACTTAAAGTGTGACAGTGAAAGACAGTCTGCACTTTTTATGAACACTGCAGTGGATTTTGTTCGTAGCAACTGTGAACGTTAGTAACCTCAGCCAGTGGGCAGTGCTCACTTATCTCCCTGAAGAACCACTTTTGTTGATCCAGAATCATGATGCCCTTTGTACAGTTGCTTAGACAGTCACCAGCACAGAGGCTGCCCAGGAATGACCCCTTGGTGACACCCTTTTGAGTGCTACTGTCCATCCATGGTTTCTCCCTCTGCTGTCAAATTAATTTATGTTAGAGATGGAAGGTCTGGAGAGGAGAGAGTGGAACTCTCCCATCTTCTTCCCACTGTTGCTCTTCTTACGGGGCACATATGTCTACCATTGGTTTCCATAAGCTGCTCAAGGTTGAGTGTGATGAATGCTGATTTCTTAATCAGTCCTTTCTGCAGACAGCTGGGTTTCCAGTGTAGAGACTTTGCAGGGGCGTCTGTCTGTCCACACCCTGTAGAGAGCAGGGTTTCCAGTGTAGAGACTTTTCATGGGCATCTGTCTATCTACACCCTACAGAAAGCTGGGTTTCCAGTGTGGCAAGTTTGCAGAGGCATCTATGTGTCCACACCCTGTGCCCTTCACTGTTGTTCTGGTTTAGGGTGTTTTGTTTTGTTCTTTTTTGACATGGGGATTTGACCTCAGGTTATAAGCTCTCTTACCCACTGAGCCATCTCCAAAACCCATGTCTGTTAGTTTCTGTAATCTTTAAGAAAGCCAGTGGTGGTGCATGCCTTTAATCCTAGCAATTGGGAGGCAGAGGCAGGCCAATCTCTGTGAGTCTGAGGCCAGCCTGGTCTACAGAGCAAGTTCCAGGACAGCCAGGGGTACTTAGTGAGACTGTGTCTTGAAGAAACAAAACCAAAAAAGAGTTTTTGGGTTTTGTTTGTTTGCTTGCTTAAGTCAGGGTCTTGCTGTGTAGCCCTGGAATTTGCTATGTAGGCCAGACTGACCTCTACTGCCTTTGCTTCCCAGGTACTAGAATTGAAGGCATCTACCACCATACCTAACACTATAGTTTGTCTTCACAGTGATGGGGAAGAAGCCCGTTTCTAGACAAGCACTATTCTACTGAACTGCATCCCAGTCCTTGAGATCTTACTGTGAAACCTAGGCTGACCTTAAACCTAAGATTCTCCAGTCTACCTCTCCTATTCTGGTCTTCAGATATGCACCAACACACCTAGCTCAGCATGACAAGTTTCTTCTTTAAATGTTTTTATTAGTATTTTATTTTATGTGGGTGGTTGTTTACCTGCATGTATTCTGTGCACTATATGTGTGCACAGACTAGTAGAAGACACTGGATCCCCTGAAACTGCAGTAATAAACATCTGTGAGACACATGTGATGACTAGACTCAAACCCAGGTCCTCTATAAGAGCAGCCTGTGCCCTTAACCACTCAGCCATCTCTCCAGCCCTAGTAGGACAGCATTTCTCAAATATTGATAATTTGCTATCTTCAAACTAACTTTAGGGAAGAGCTGAACTTTACTTTCAAGTATGGCTACTTCTAGATTCTTGAAGTATAGACGCCTGCCTTTGCTAACTGAAAAGTTACTGCGTATTCTGTATAGTAAATAATTTTGGCTAAAGTTTTACTAGATTCATCTCTGAGCACTGCTTAGTCTGCCCAGAATCTCAGGGCGCTGTCCTCTAGAAAACAGGTTTTTAGTACAACCACAAAGTCGCTCTCAGGAAGCCTTGAGAACGATGGCGGGAAAGGCTGCACTGTCTAGCTAACAAGTGCTTACCTGAAATGCTTTTGTCTTAAAGAGATCTTTGTTTCAGGAACTAGAGCAGTACAAGAGAAGCTCCTCCAAGACCTGGAAACAAATCGAGCTGGACTCCTGAGGCTGCTTCGCTGCTGTGGGCCTGCCTTCCTTCCCAAATTCATGAAGATTCTTCTTTTTACCTTCTGTGGCAACGTGTGAAGGAAGTTGAGATGTATAATCTGTTACAGAAAATCTATTTTTTTGTTCTGGCGTAACTTTCTGAATGTTCTGAAGTCTTTTAGAAGGAAAATAGTCACTATATGTCATTCTTTTTCAAATAAAAGAATTTTCTTTCACCTACTTGTAACATCTAAGTAGCATAAATTTGTTTGGTATGTGTAAGTGTCTGCTCTTATTCTTTAGTAATATGAACCAAGGGTGTTTGGTACCAGTTTTTCTTATTTACTTATTTATCTATTTAGAGAGAGAGAGAGAGAGAGAGAGAGAGAGTATGAGAGAGAGAGAGAGTGTATGAGAGAGAGAGAGAGAGAGAGAGCGCGCACAGGTGTATGCCATGGTATGTTTATGGGGGGTCAAAGGAACACTTCCTCCTACCATTTGGATTCTAGGTACAAACTCAGGGCAGCAAGCTTGGTGGCAGATGCCTTTAACTGATCCATTTTGTTGTTTCTGGTAGCAATTCCCATATAAAGGCGGGTGCCCACGTTGGACACTGACCTTCTGGAAGGTGTACTCAGATGCAGCTGGTAGGAAACCAGGAAGGAGTTGTCTGTTGTCATGGTCTCGCTTCAACAGAGAGACACAGGAAGCAGCTGAAGGTGCTGTGTAAATGCACACTCCTGGTCCTCACACCTAGACTCCAGCTGCCTAGAACCGGCCTCTTAAAGCAGTAACCTCCACC
The DNA here is from genome assembly GCA_019843965.1 of Rhynchomys soricoides. Lineage (NCBI taxonomy): Eukaryota > Metazoa > Chordata > Mammalia > Rodentia > Muridae > Rhynchomys > Rhynchomys soricoides. The sequence goes on along the minus strand of JADRCH010000014.1, from coordinate 8,767,232 downwards.
TTCACCTCTCCCCTCATCACCCAGTAAGACTCACGTTTGCTTTAAATATCACCTTTTAAAGAACAGGCTAGACTTAGGGGCTAGCATGTCACTAAGCTGGCCAAAACTTCATGAGATGAGAATCATATCCAGCATGATTCCCGGGTGGGTATCGTATGTAAGAAGCAAGCTCTGAGTAAGTGTAGCCATCATCATTAGACAGGAAAGGTGTGTATTCTTGTAACCTGCGTGTCTCTTCACACACTACGGGCACAGCTTCAAATAAGCAGGTTAACTAAGAGCAGGAAACTGGCGAAGGACATGTGGGTGGGAAGCTGCCATCAGGTCATTTTGATGGAAGAGGGTCTGTGGGCTGTTTGCCTTGCATATGGTTCTGACATTTGAGAATAATGTTCAACAGGTTTATGACACATCTCTGTGTCTGGAGGAAGCCCTCCTGTGGCCAGCATCTTGACGGCACAAACAGCCCAGGCCATAATAGTAATAGTAATGTTCATTCTGTAAGTCAATTTTCTTACATCACCGTCCATTATGTGACTTGAGACACAGGCTGTCACGTGTCGAAAGCCAGGGTGTTTCTAGGGTGCTATCACTAACATTTAATAGCTTAAAGTCACGCACAATGTCAATTTCCCAGGTGTTTCTGAACTAGAATGAAATTCATCTGCATGTGAATAACAAAGCTCCTTCTACTTCCTTAAATCTTCAGTAAGTTGACTCCCAAGGCGGCTCCTGCGGGACTGTTTGAACTGCTTGAGTAGATTACCGTCTGCCTATGACTGATGTGACATACGTAATCTGTAAGACATTGTGTAACTATTATACCATAATCATCGGTGTCACAGACCTTTTATAAAACTTGACAATGCTATACTGGTAATGTACCGATGCCTCAGATCCTTAAATAGAGTTCTAAGCAATAGGCTTCCACTGTGCCTTCCTTCATTCTGTAATGGGAGACATTTCAAGTGCTATAATTTATCATTCTTTACAAGATAGGTCACAGTAACGGAACAAGTTCATGTGCTCTCTCTGAGAGCCTCGCTCATAGTTACCATGGTAACCTTGTGAGAATTAAATTTCAGACTTGTTCATGAATTACTTGCAGATCAATGAGGAAGATAATCAGTCATTTAGCAAAGAATTCATTTCTAACAGCCCACACCCATCATTTCATCCCTGGTAGTATGTTCTGTGGCTGAGTGTCTGTTCTTATCAACATCCTTCCTCTCCGAAACTCGGGACCATGGATTCCTGGTATTCGGCCGGTCCGGGGGGGTGGGGGGGATTGTGCCACTTGACTAGTTTTCTATGTGGACATTGCATTAGCAGCTGTTCCCCAGACTCACACAGCCCATTTCTATCACATGCTTCATTTTAAAAGGCAAACGTTTGTGTATAATGTGGAGATCCACATTTATCCCCTTCCTGAAGTTTCAGTGCTGTGTATGGGGGTGTTCACCAACATCTGCCCAGCAGCTGCCTGATGCGTCAGGTGACCCAGCCCCATCATGTGGACAAGCATGTGGAGGGGGGATCAAATGGCAGGGGAAGCTCCTTACCCTCTTCTGTAAGAGGCTTTCTCAGTCAAACCCAGAACTTTTTTTTGGATTGCTCAGCCAGTAATCATGCACATTTTAAAATTTTTATCAAATTCTTTATCAGATGTAAACATAATTTTTAAACGGGTTTATTTTTCTGTGTCTAGAAAAAAACCACATAGTCAAGCTAATGTCCTGTGGGTTTATGAATTCTTATTATTTATATTATTGGACCAGTTCAGTCACAATGTCCAAGCACCACATTGCCCCACAAGCGAGAATGGCAAAGGGCTGTGAGTTCTCATTGCCCTTGGAGCTCTGGGTAGATGCAAAGGTCACAGATGGAAGACAACACTTCTCTGTGCTCCATGGCAGGCATGCCTGCTCGTTAACCCTTTCCTGCCTGTCATCTTAACTATCTGCTAATCAGGTAGTCCCGGACTTTAAAAACCACTATCCCTAGGATGACAAGAGTTGGGATGAAGGAGTATAAGATCAGGAAGTTTGCCGTGAATCTGGATGTGGCACCTGGGCAGGTTTTCTCGATGAACTGGATCCCTTGGGTGATGGAGCACATTGGGTTATTTAGCATAGAGGTGTTGGATCCACCTTCAAAAGAAAAGATGGACAATGTCACCGCTCATGTGCTTCAGGTTATTGACTCACAGATATTTTCCTGATGTTGAGGAAGTGTTCAGAACTCTTAAGTAGCCCTCTTCATGAAGGACACATAATGTTTGGGAGAACCCAAAATTAATAGTGAAATGAAGCAAGAATGAGCCCGGCAGGGGAGGGGTCCTGGCTTGTTTTGAAGACAGAAAAGTATTTGTTTGTATTCTGAGAACAGATGCATTATCCTGTTCCTGATCTTCAGATATTCCTACTGTCAAATATCCTGAAGTTACTGGCATTGTTAGTTGAGGACTTTTAACCCCTGAACTCTGCCAGGCACTGGGATTTCCAGTGGCCAAGGGACTTGTATCTTCAGTGCCCTGTCATGGGATTGGAGGTTGACTTTTGTCATAAAAATATGGCTTTACTCATATGTAATCTATACACATTTTGGGGGACAGAGGCACATTAGTTTGCTTTGCTGTGTTCAGCAGGTAAGAACTGAACTGATAGAATATACTAGCAATTACATAGGCCTGTCACCTTCTAATAATATCAAAGTGCCCCTAAGCTATTGACTACTGACTGGAGACTAACATGACCTCTGAATATTTTCCTTTGAAAATGGAGAAAATGGGGTGTGCCTGGAGAGATGGCTCACAGTAAGAGTCCTCTACTCTTGTACAGAACATAGGTTTGCTTCCTAGCATCCACTCAGCTGCTTACAACTGTCTGTAACTCCAGTTCCAAGGGATCTGACACTCAGTTCCGGCCTCCACCAGCTGCCCAGTACATACACAGCATATATACATGGAGATAAAACATTCACAGACCAAATAAATATCTTTTAAAATACCTTAAATCAGAGAAAATGGTGGGTTTTATTTCAAATCAAGGTTTAAAATACTTTTATTATGAAAACACAACATTTCAGGAGTTTGGGATGATAGCTTAGTCAGTAAAGTGACTGCCACAGAAGCAAGAAGACCTGAATTGGATTTGCTCATACAAAACACTGGGCATGGTGACACATGTAATTCCAGCACTGGGAGACACTTGCTGCCCAGCCAGCCCAGCCTAGTCAGAGAGCGTAGGTCTCAGTGAGACTGTTTCAAACAATGAATGGGCAGCTATGAAGGAACAAAACCCAAGAAAATCCAAGGTTGTGTTCTGGCCTACACACACGCACACCATTTCTTCCAAAAATACACTTCCCTAGGAAATTGCTTATTTAGAGCAGCATGTAAAAAGACTATTGTAAAATAGAATACTTACCACAAGTGAAATTCAGGCCATAGAACTCATTGACTACAAGAATCTCACAACAGTATTTTTGGAATGTAAAATAACCCAGGATTTTTAAAGGAATGGGCATTTCTTCTATGTTTCTTAAGAAAAAGAAAAAAAGAGAAAGAAAATTCAATAGGTTCTGGTAAATAGTCTTACTAAATAAAAAAAAAAAAGACTCTGTTTTCTAATCTAAATATAATCTTTCATCTCTTTTGTAAAAATGATCCTTACTGAGAAATCTTCAAATAACACGGAAAACTGTAAGTAAATACCATTACCCAGAAACATCGCTGACATTTTGGTGATATGGTATAACATGTGTGATTATGAAACTCACACCATGTAGAACTAGATGGTTCACACTCTTGATGATCTTTACCCCCAAATAGATCCCAGTCATCTCTCCATGTCCGTAAGTGTGGTGCTTTGTCATTTCAGTCTTTACCTGGCAGCCCATTTCAGTAGAGACTCAAAAGCCTCTCGTGACTGTTTGGCTGGTGTGCTTTCTGCCTCTGTCTGTCTGTCTGTCTGTCTCTCTCTCTGTCTTTCTCTCTCTGTGTGTCTCTGTGTCTCTCTGTCTCTTTGTCTCTCTGTGTGTCTCTCTGTGTGTCTCTCTGTGTGTCTCTGTCTCTGTCTCTCTGTCTCTCTGTCTCTCTCTCTCTCTCTTACTTAAATAAACACGCACCTAGCACACACTACATCAGGGGAAGACTTCTAGCATCTGACTAAGCAGAGATCTGAAGTCCTCAGTGTGAGATTAGAATACAAGGAGGAGTCTGGCAGTGGTGGAGCACACCTTTAATCCCAGCACTCAGGAGGCAAAGACAGGCGGATCTCTGTGAGTTCGAGGCCAGCCTCGTCTACAGTGTTATATTCAGGGTGGCCAGGGCTACACACACTCACACACAACCTGTTTCAAAAAAAATAACAAAACAAACCAACAACAACAAAATACAAGGAGAGAAGCTGGAGGCTGTAAGCGGAAGTTCCCGGTTGGTTGTTCCCCACCCCCTGTTCCTTCCTTTACCCTTGTGAAGCATACTGAGTCTGTCTCAGAAGGAGCTTCCTGATGATTCCTTCTAGGAGCACCATATGGGTCCTATCAGTATCAATCTGTTATGGGACCAGTGAGATGGCTCAGTGGTTTAGAGCAGTTTTTGCTCTTGGAGAGGACCTGGGTTCAAACAGCTACATGATGGCCCTCAACCACCTATAGCTCCAGTTTCAGGGGATGCAGCAGACTCTTCTGACTTCCTTAGGTACCAGATACACATGTGGTTCACAGATATACACACAAGCAAAACGTTCATAAAGTAAATATATATTAAGTAATTTTTCTTTATAAGACTCTAATCCTAGGTGCTTAGAGATTGTTGTTGTTGTTTTGGTTTTGGTTTTTTCGAGACAGTGCTTCTCTGTGTAGCCCTGGCTGTCCTGGAATTGGCTCTGTAGACCAGGCTGGCCTCAAAGTCACAGAGATGGACCTGCTTCTGCTTCCCAAGTGCTGGGGTTAAAGGTGAAAGGCGTGCTCCACTGTCCAGCACTTCGGGATATTTTTAAGTATCCTGTCCCTAAAGAGCTCACAGTGCAGTTGGGCACATAGTCTGTACATCCTCAATGCTACAGTAATATATAAGAACACACCAACAACCAATACCACAGGTCCATCACACACTTACAATTCATGTCTGTTGTCTCTCCTAAACCCAGGTGGTCCCTAGCCCCTTGACTTTCAACTACGGCAGTTAACCAAGATGCAGAGCTGTGGACTGGAAAGGGTGGTTGGGAAGAAATTTCAGAGGAGAAAGAACACTTAAGGAGGCAGATGGCCTAAGCACAGGCCTGCCAGCCCACTGTGCCTCTGGACCGAGGATGAGAAGTGGGGGCCCAGGGAGATGAGCTCGGAATTGATGTTGGAAACAGTAGGTCGGGGCCTTGAGATGAGTTGACACTGAATAACCATGGAAACAATCGAGGTGTTTTAAGAAAGTGGATGTAGTGCCAGCAGGTAGAATGGAGCAGAATGAGGCGGCGGGTGACTAAGACAGCAAAGAAGGGGAGAACAGGCTGTGGCAAAAGGTCAAGTACGAGATGACAAAGACCTGAACAGGGAGGGTGGTGACCCCGAGGGGGCTGGGTGTTGCTGCTTTGAGGTCAGAAGTGTACCCTCATCTCTCCCCATGCACTGAGCTAGACACAAGACACATGCCCCATGTGCATTTATATTTGGTATCAGAAAGGAAACCTGCACGGCCAACACCTGACCCCTGCACAGTAGCCCAAGGAAAGTCACTCACTTATCCATTCAATCTAACCGGTGACTTTTGCATACTTAATGGACTCTAGGTCCTGCAGTGGTCACTAAGAAAGACTATAGTGATGAACGACACATGTTGCTGCTCTCAAGACGGACAGTCTTTAATAAAGGCAACAGAAGATGGCCTTGTGTGTATTTGTGTGCGTGTATTTGTGTGTGTGTGTATTTGTGTGTATGTGTATGTGTTTGTATTTGTGTATGTGTGTGTGTTTGTATTTGTGTGTATATGTGCATGAGTTTGTATTTCTTTATGATTGTGTATGTGTGTGTGTATGTATGAGTGCTTCAGAAAGAGCCCCTCTGGCCTTGGGGCCAGAGGGCAGGTTTTGTACAGGTGACATGGGGACAAAGTGGAAAACTCTAGAAGAGAATAAGATTCTGTCACAGAAATCTTGGATTGCTTTCAAGAAGGAGGAGCCATGTGTTGTGATTGACACATGGCTATCTGCACTCCGCTGTTAAATAGGAAGAAAGTATGCATATGCCTCATCCAACACAGTAGGATGGTCTTATTGTTATTTTTTAAAATTTATTTTAAAAAGTAGCAAGAACTCTGGCCGGTGATTGTTTGGGCAACATTTACTTTCTTCCGCTTACATCCTACAATGTATTGTGTAAGGAGATGCAACAACACAGCCATTTCCATGTCTGTCTAAGCAAGAGGGAGCCAGAGGCCAAATGTGCAGGCCGTTCAGTCAGGAAAGATGATGACGGGAAGGGAGAGCCTAGGACTGCAGGTCGAGGAAGAGCAGAGCAGAGTCCATGCACAGCCTCTCGATGTGGCGGCTTTGTCAAGAGCATGAGAACGTTTGCCAGTGGTGGCCGTGGCATCCCTCTTAAGAACATCTCTCCCCTTTCCCCCAAACCCAAGTGTGTGAAGTAGTACCAGGCTGAGTAGCATTCTAGAAATCTGAATATACGAAAGGAGACGTTGCCCATGCTTAGGTCTACCTTGTTGGTCTGATTCTTAACCTTTGGGCTGACTTGCACAGTTTTTCAGAGATGCTACCAACTTACTTCAGCAGCAGAGACAAATACAGAGTAATATAAAGTCTGTCCTTTATGGATGAAAACTTAGCTCAGTAGTAGCTTGTCACTCTATAGTCTAGTATGGACATCTCAGGGCATGTGCTCTGTCAGGTAATCTCATTAACCCCTCCTGATCTGAAGAAGTAGCTTCTTATCTGGAGATTTCATAAATCGGGAAACTAGTTTTTACAGAAGACCAAAGTGGCTTTTTCTCAGTCAAGAGGCAGCTAGGCAATAGAGGATGCTTCTGGTCCAGACGTGGCCCTCTCTGTGTAGTGAGGAAGCATGTGCACTCTGAGCATCCTCCAAGAGGTGGGCCCAAGCAGTCAAGTCCAAACCTGGCTTTTGTACTTGAAAACAAATTACTCCAAACTCACATAAATGGAATTAAATTTAAATAGATGCCCGCTTTTTGTTGTTTCTTGCTTGATTTTGTTTTATGTGGGCGCTGTGTGCGTGCGTATGTGCATGCTCGTGTGTGAATGTGTATGCTCATGAGCACACATAGGGAGCCCAGAGGAGGATGCCATGTATTCTTCCCTGTCTGTCTCCATCCTAGTTCTGTGAGACAGGGTCTCCTACTGAACCTGAAGGTTGTGATTTGGGAGCCAGGCTGGTTCCAGCAATGCCCCTGTCTCTGCTGGGGCTACAGGCCATGCCTGACTTTTGTGTGGGTGTGGGGAGCCCACACTCAGGTCCTCATGCTTGCTGAGAAGTCATTTCCCTCCCAGCATGGCACCAGCCCCTGAAGCGAAGTAGACAAAGCCATCACACTCCCCTCAGGCTACCTGCTCGATCCGCTCGATCCACTTGTAGTGAGCCTGGACAGATTTAACTCTTTACATTGTTGGACCCTTTCTGGAACTAATTGTAAATGCCTTGCATGTGAGTGTTCTTGGTTAGAAAGTAATACATGATAAGAAAATTATAAGGTAAAATGTGATGAGAAGTTAAATATCATCCAGAGACTCTCCACTAATCTTTATTTTCTCTGGAATTTACTTTATGCCATTGACGCTTTCCTCACGTCACTGGTTTTAATTCCAGAGCACCCACGCTTGCCTCGGTGCTGGCTAGTGAGAGGAGGGGAGCATCCCCTTTATTAGGGTACAGGGTTCTAAAGAGATGGCCCAGCAGTGTCTAAGAGCCCTGGCTGCTCTTGCAGAGGTCCTGGGTTCCATTCCCACCACCCACATGGTGGCTCGTGACCATCTGTAATTCCAGTTTCGGGGGGTCTTCTGCCTTCTTTGGGCCTTTATGGGTACCAGCACATACATGGTGCATATACATCCATGCAGGCCCTCGCACATACACATGAAATAAAACCAAATATGTTTAAAATGGGAATTGAGAGCTGGAATGGAGCGTCACCTGTACCAGTTAGATGTGAGCTAAAGTGCACAGTTTGGCTGTAAACTGGGCTGAGTCTGCTAGAGAATCCTGATTGCTTCCTGTCTTTTGTTTTACTAGCTGGCTACATGTGAGTGACATCTAAGAAGACATCTTACCAACAAACCGAACTTCACAGTCTAAGGCAAAAATGGTTGGCAAGCAGCAGAAACATCCCAGACACGAAGTGCTAAGTTGAGCCAGCACCCCTCAGCTCTCTGGGTTTGCTCTATGACAGTCATTATTAGGTGATCCTTGACCACAAATCCTGCCAGACTAAATCTTTTGAATCATTTCTTCTTACCTGATAAATCCAGATCCAATAAGCAGCCCAGAAATGCTCAGCAGAGCCACTATACTGTTGACAATATTGGGGTTTTGGACCACACCAAGCAGCACAAGTGTGAGAAATTCTCCAATTAAGTGAGGGGCCAAAAGGGCAGCAGAGAAGTATCCAAATCTGGCAACTTCAGGATACAAGCCCAGAGTCCTAGAAAAACATGAGGTCTTTAGCTTTCTCTCAACGCACTATCACTTAAGAAAAAGACCATATTTGCCTCCTGTGACTAAGCCCTTGCTGGCTGGTGGGAGGTGGATTTATCAGGGCAAGCCACAGTCCCCTTTGCCAGCCCTCATAAGAACAAAGCTGTCATTTTACCTACTTATTGCCACGGTTGTTTCTTTTTCTTTTTCTTTTTTTTTTTTTTTGGTTTTCCAAGACAGGGTTTCTCTGTGTAGCCCTGGCTGTCCTGGAACTCACTCTGTAGACCAGGCTGGCCTCAAACTCAGAAATCCACCTGCCTCTCCCTCCCGAGTGCTGGGATTAAAGGCATGGGCCACCACTGCCAGGCTACCACGGTTGTTTCTATTGACTTCAACTCAGTGTGCATTGCTTGTTACAACGCCTTTAGCTCTCATGGTAAAATATTAAATTGCTTAGACAACAGCCTCCCAGGCTGGCATGGACAGGGCTGTTGAACTCTCCTGGTCTCTTCATAAGTAACTGTGCTCTTCCTGCCATTCCTACGGCAGTGCCCAGGGCTCCCCCAGCTCCCCCAGCTCCCCCACCATGCTGCCCTGACCCCATCCATCCCTACTCTGTAGGATTATTGCCAGCGTGCCGGCGCTCACCACCTTGTCCTGCACACATTACCCCCCCCATCTCTCTAGTATCATTTATTCTAAGAGCCTTGATTCAACCTTCCTGTCCTTGTGACAAGCTCACCCGCGTCTGTGTACTTTCCTTGTATACGCCTTTAATCAACTTGTCCCCAGCGGTGACAGTGTGTCTGTGTGTGGGTTCCACTCAAGAAAGTTGAACTTTCGGATTGTTGTGGCAGCCAATTTTTATGCTATGCTGGGTATTGAACCCAGGGCTTTGTGCAAGCTAGGCAAATGCTCTACCAACTGAGCCACATTCCCAGCCCTGATAGTGTGTCTTAAACTCTCATTAGATGTGGGGGCCCATCAGTCCGTTTGTAGAGTGAGAAAAACAAAAAACAAAAACAAGCAAAAAAGCCGTTTCACCTGCGCTCTCCCCGCCAGTCTTGAAGGTTCTCCTTTCCCTCATCCAAATCACCATGGTTTTTTACTACGTTAATTTTCTTCTCTGTCATAGTCTTGTGGCTTTTAAAACATTCTGTCTCCTTTGACATTTTTATAGTATGAGGGCAAGGATCATTCTCCACTCCAATCTTTCCCCTCTAACTTTCTTGCGAAGCCATCCACAGCAGCGTCTCCTGGTCAACGGCTCTCCACCGCCTAAGCCTCAGTCACTCCCTCTGTCTCACACGAGATAGCTCTCATAATCTTGCGCCTGCAGAAATTCAGCCTGAAGTTCTCAAGTGTGGTCTCTGCCCCCTCTCCCCCAGGCCTCTCTGACTCCGATGCTTGCTCACTTCTGCACCACTGTCCTAGGAGCTCTGCTCATTCCAGGGGTCAGAAGTGAGCATGGCGTTGCTGCACCAACTGGATCCGCTCTTCCATGTTGCCACTTCACCTTAGCTGGCTTTGGGGTCCCCTCAGGTTTTCTCTTTACATCTTGGGGTTCAGTGGAAGATCATCATGGTGCATAAACCTGTATTTTAAGTTACTTTCTCTCTCAGTTCCCCAATTTCATTCTCTTCTGCATTCTCAGAAAGAGAACTTACCTTCTATTATATGAATTTCTATCTATCTATCATCTATCTATCTCCCTATTATCTATTTATCTATGTGTCTATCATCTATCATCTGCCTGTCTATCATCTATTTATTTACATATCTATGTATCTCTCTCTCTCAACCTCTCTCTCTCTCTCTCTCTCTCTCTTTCTCTCTCTCTCTCTGTGTTTTCCTCCATCTTTGTCCAGTGTGACTGGGTCCACTTGCATCCACGATGCCATGCCGCTCTGACACCCCTGTATATGTAACTGGACGTAACTACTTTGGGTGGAATGTTCATTCACTCACAATCTGTTTGCCTGCATGCTAATTTTGAAGGGCTGGAGAATCTAACTCGGAGCTCCAGGAAAGCCTTCTATCGTGGAGCTACACACCAAGTTCTCAAATAGATTTTGATGGTTTTCCTTACAATATCCTAAGACAACCATTCTTTAAGCCCAGTAATCATGGGACTGATGCTGATTTCATTCCTTGCTCTCCAAACGGACTGGTGGGTGCTGCTGCCGCCGCCCCCCAAAGCCTAATGAGAGTTTCAGACACACTGCCACTGGTGAGAACTATATATGAAAGAAATATAAGAGGAAAGTATACAGATTGAGCAAATGTCCCTCTTCATCCTGCCCAGTGCCAGCTCATGTGCTCACTGCTCCTGTCAGTCATGCCTGTAAACCAGACAGCACTCCACTGCACTCCTGGTGCTCTTTTCTAGAAGATGTCAATGAGCCAATGAACTTCTCATGTCATGCCTTACCTCCTGTCCTGATACTGAACATGCTTATAGTGTATGTTCCTCACCTCTGTCATTCTCTGAATAAAAGTGTCTTTGAGAACATGCATCAAGCCCTGCAAACCCTTTGTTCTGGGGCCTAAGCCGGCATGCCCTTGGCTATCTTGCACTTGCATGCATGTAGCTCATAAAAACAGTTCATGGCATGGGAATTATGGAGGTTATGGTTAGGGGCATCTGCGGAGGACATGAGGCAGTGAAAAGGGACAGTGTCTCAGAGACCTGCCTGGTGTCCTCTCTACCTTGTCACTAATGGAGTCTGGACAAGCCAACTTGTGTCCTCCATGGCTTCCTACAGCAGAGCCACATGGGGAAGAGACATGGCAGAGACAGATGGGGAACTGTTCTAAGTTCTAGGAAATAAAGAGCCATCAGTCAAAACCCACAGAGGTGATGTGGTTCTCAATGCCTTCTTCCTGTAGCCACTCTTTTCCTGAAGCCTTCTCCACCCACCAAACTGTGATGTCCCGGTCCATCAGCAATGCTTCAGGCTGAGGAGCTGCTACAGTCTGAGGAGGACAGCTGGCTCCTCCACCTGTGTCCTAGCTCCTTGTGAGCACTGTTCTATAGCCCAGACCCCCGGAGCATGAATCATCCTGTACCCTGACACAGACATGCTGGCTGCTCTTGGGTCCCAGGCAGCACTCAGTGTGGTTAATAAGAATAAAATGACCCTGCAAGGCACAAGACATGGATGGAGTGGTTTGCCCAGGAGCTAGCTGCCTTAAATATGTCCCAACTCTTCCATGACCCCATGAGAAGCCTGACCCAAGGGAACCGCATGCCCCTGGACACCACCTTACCAGTAACACACGCTGCTGAAAATCACCGTGGCGATGACACTGAAGGGGAGGACATGCAGCACATAGGCGAGCAGCATCTGCCACTTCTGGTACAGGCCATCCTGACTCTCCTGGTCACTGACAGCTCTCAGCATGGGAACTGGCATAGAAGGCATGTTCCGTAATAGTCAGTCACCGCACCGCTGAGGGAGGAAAAGCTATCTACGCTAAGCTTGAGGTCAGCCAAGATGGCAGTCAGAATCATGGAAGGACAATAAATGCCCCCACCTCAAAAATCTACACTACCTGGGGCTGGAGTGATGGCTCAGAGGTTAAGAGCACTGACTGCTCTTCTAGAGGTCCTGAGTTCAATTCCCAGCAACCACATGGTGGCTCACAACCATCTGTAATGAGATCTGATGCCCTCTTCTAGTGTGTCTGAAGACAGCTACACTGTACTCATATAAATAAAAAAATAAATTAATCTTAAAAAAATCTACACTACCTGGGGACAGTGTGGCAGCAAAGACACCATACTATCTTCTCTCTAAAGTAATAAAGCACACAGAAAGGGGATGTGAGTGAGTGACCTGCAGGACCCTAGTCCCCACAGCAGCCAGGACATTGGTTCCCAGAGGTCGGAAAAGCCTGGTAAAGGCAGAGACTTAACCATTACCTTCCTCCCCATCTGGAGCCAACTTTTCAAAGTACTGGCCTTCCAACTTCACTGCAGCTGGTATTACATTTTGGAAGTTCCACCAATGCCTATTCTTCTGAGGCAAACTGCAGTGCCAGGCAGCACAGTGCTGTCTCTAGGTCCCCACTGGGTTTAAAAATTAGGTGTTGACTCTTCCAAAATAGAATTCAGCGTTATAGCTGAGTCTACACTAACTGAAAATCCTAGTGTAACAAGAATGAACTGTTGAAAACTTCTTTTCAAATTCTGCACCTCCAAGGTCACATCACCTGACATTTTCTGGGTCCGTCAACCCTCAGAGGTGTCCATTTGGTGAACTCACATCAAGGGGATCCTACAGTTAATTACCTTTCCTTAGAGAAACGAAGTAAGAGCAGGTTTTTCTTAGAGAAATCCCTTTATAGTGGCGAGCTTTTGGAAGGCAACATCTGGAGCAGATAGACTTGGGGGAGAGAGCTGCACCTCCCCCACACAGACACTTACACAGATTCACAGCGTTGAGCATGCCGGTGTATGGGGTGGCACCAACAAGCTGGTACAGCAGCCCCACTCGGTCCTGGACAGCACCCTTTAGCATGTTGTTCTGGACCCGGAGAAGGTAGAAAATGAGGAACAGACCCATGATCAGATTCTGAACGAGACGCATAATCACCGCCTGCTTATTCCTCATTAAGTCTCTCGTTACTCTCCTGAAACCAAATGAGTCCGTTTCAGTTCCTTTTATTTTACCATTGTAAGTGAGTGTGAAGAGCTAAGACAGTCCTTGGCTGTACTTCCAAGGCTCTTACCTCAAGAGGACACGGAGCTTGCCAAACATTCCGGGCGGATCTTTTGTTTTGAAAGGAACCATGGATAAGGTTTTCAAGCATCTTGCTCTTTCAATATTCTCCAGAATTTTGTGACTAATGTCAGATTCTTTGAAGGCAGATTCCAGCATCTGTACACGCTTGTAGGTTTCTAACTCCCGCTCTCTGCTTTGGGTGTCCACTGACGTCAGGTCCACTAAAAGTTTCCCCAAAAGATATGTGTTTCTAAATATACATGTACGCACACACGCTCTCACACACTGGAAAATCAATCAGACATGATTTATCAATCACTCTTTACCCTATCTCAACGGAGATAATAATCTTGTCACTAATGGCTATCTGGTACACTAAAATGTCTAAAGCTACCCAGAAAGGCCATGAGAATCCCATAACAACTGCCTGGGAGGATTTAAAAACTCGACTAGTTTTTCTCTGACAGTCTTAGAGAAAAGCCCCATCTTATGCTCTGCTAAGTTGGTAGAGGCAGATGAACTGATCTGCCAAATTAACTCCTTGAAAACTAAAAGAACATCAATACAGACAAATGCAAAAGTAAAACTTACCAAACCAAAAACCTAGAAGAGCCAGTGCCATCCACGCCAAATCAAAGATAAGGAAGATTTAGGGTTGGCAAGATGGCTCATCAGGTAAAGGGGCTTGCAACCAAGCCTAATGACCCGACTTTGATCCCTAGAACCCACATGGTAAAAGGAGAGAAACAACTTCTCTGGTTGGTTGTCATCTGACCTCTACATGCAGACTACATATGGAAAAAATGGCATGCAGGCACAGGGGTGTGTACACACACACACACACACAGACACACACAGACACACACACACACACAGTAAAATTAAAAAAGAATTCCAACCGGGCAGTGGTGGCGCACGCCTTTAATCCCAGCCCTCAGGAGGCAGAGGCAGGCAGATTTCTGAGTTCCAGGACAGCCTGGTCTACAGAATGAGTTCCAGGACAGCCAGGGCTACACAGAGAAACCCTGTTTCAAAAAAACCAAAAAAAAAAAAAAAGAATTCCAAACAGCCATGATGGTAAACATTTTTTAAAGAGACACTTACTGTAGAAATCAAAGGGGTTGGAATGTTCAGGGCAGGGGTAACCACAGTCATTGAAGAAGCCGAGCATCTCCTCAGGTGAGCCACAGAACACCAATTCTCCGTACGTCAGAATGGCAATTTTGTTAAAGTGCTGATAGGACCACAGACAGTGTTAGTGTGTGCTTCCCAGCCTGGGTTACCTCCGTGTGTGGGTGCTGCTGTATGCTTCTGAGGCCCAGCATCACACATGGGCCGCTGAGAGAGTGACCATGAGCAACCCGAGGTGTACTGTGTGTTGCTTTGGTTTGAGATATTAAATCTTCATCTACTGGCAAACAAATAATAGCTAACTAAAAGGATGCGGTGGGTATCAAATGAAGTTTCTCTATGATAAAATCTATAATGTTGTGATGACATGGGGCTTTGGTGGCTAGCTAAGTCATGATGCCACTGCCAGGTGCCTCTCCTCTATTCTGTGTGTGTGTGTGTGTGTGTGTGTGCGCACACACACACACACACACACCAACATCACATGTCCTCCTTATGCTTCACCTTGCTTTTGAGACAGTGTCCCTTACTGGACCTGGAACTTACAGATTCAGCTAGACAGAATGACCAGCAAGCCCCAGAGATCTTCCTGTCTCTCTGCCTCCCTGGCACTGGGTACCAGCATGCACCTCTGTGCCCAACTTTTACAGGCATGGGGAATCCAAACTCACAGCAAGCACATTACCAATGAAGCCATCTCTCTAAGCTGCCATGGGCAGCATTTTACCAACTGTGTGATTCTGGCTCCCTTTTGAATCATTTCTAACTTGTACCTTTTCTCCTTTCAAGTGTGTATGTGGATGCTTGGCCCCAGGATTGCCTTGTGGACTAAATGATTGTGGACCAAATGAGCTAATGCTTGACATGCCTTAGGTGCTGCTTCTACTGCTGAATTCAATGGGATGAGAGGTGCATTCCCTTACTTGGAAAAGCTCAGAGCGAGGCTGGTGGATGGTGACAATCACAATTCGGTCCCTGCGAGCCAGCTCAGCCAAAAGGAGGACAATTTGATTTGCAGTCATGCAGTCCAGTCCTGTGGTTGGCTCGTCAAGCATCATGACCTCTGCGGGCAAAGAAGGGTCAGACATCTGAACCACTGCCCAGCATGCTCTGTGCTTAAAACTCAGTATTCGACTAGTCCTTCATTGAGATGTCGCACCCCATCCAAACTGCATGGTGAGAAGTAGCCACATGGAAACTGGCTTTCAGCCTGAGCCCAGGAGAAAGAACCTGACCTGGAAGGGCCCAGCTCTCAGCTCTGGAGCAACACCTGGAGACAGGAGAGAGACCATATCAGGCCTCTTTGTACTCTGGACTACTTGGGCTTCATGCCTGGGACACTGTCAGAGACCAGGACTAGCAGGCAGGCTTGGAGAGGGCAAGAAAGTAGCTAACATTTACTTAGCCCGACCCTGTTTCATACCAGGGCACTTTGCAGTATTAATAAGATCTGGTCTTTGCACAACGAAAGGAAGAAACAAGGTCTGAAGTGTCAGTGGGTGGGCAGGCATTGGCTGGGTTCTTTAGAGGTTTTAACTGTACCCCATATCTACCCAAGATGTGACAATGGCTTTTTATTGTCTCCTGACCAAGCACCATCAGAAGAGGCGGGCTTGTTCTAGTGCAAGGTAAAGAAAGAATCCAGGTGCAAAATGCCCTCTCAAAGGAGCATGTAAGTGGAAATGTTTGTCAAGTTGGGAGAATGGCCAAACCAGGCAGGGGGAGGCAGAGGACTGGCTACCTCACCTTGATATACCTCTTCCCCATGGTATACACACTCGGCCAACTCATAAACACTTCTAGTCATTCCAGAACCCATTGGTCTTTCCTATGGGGCACAATGGTCCTGTTCTCAGAAGCCGGGATGGACAGGATGGGCCTCATATTCATGGGAGGTTCTGGTGGACCACAGATACAGAAACAGGATACTCTTAAGAGATGTTCAGTGCAAATGGTTTTTGTGATAGTAGCCCTAACTTTGAACAACCTGGTAACCCCATGGTTAAGGGAAAGCATGGTATAAGCTGAAGATGCATTTAATATACCCAACCTACTGAGTATCTTAGCTGGGTAACAGCCCACTGTGGGCCCAGTCATTTCTCCTCATGGGCTCACTGCTGCTACCCAGCATCACGAGGGAATGTGCTACCATTTATCATTAGTCTGAGAAAGGATCAAAGTTCAAAGTTCAGTTGATCGTGTATCACTTTCACATTACCATAAGGTTGAACTGTGGTGAGTTCAGGGACTGTCTCCCAAATTACAGACCCTCAGCAGGAAATGAACTACATAGCATTTCCTAAAATTGGGGTCTCAAATTTTTGAAACCTCAGGGATATCATCAATCCTACACAAACCATTTCTCACTAGGGACAGTGAAGAAAAGCCTCAAGCACTCAAGGACACATGGAGGACACCCTGCTAGCATCTGGTAACAGTTTGTGTCCCACTTACTGGGGTCCTGAAGGAGTTGGGCTGCGATGGAGACTCGACGCCGCTCGCCACTGGAAATTCCCCCAAAATTGTAGTTGCCAATCATTTGGTCTGCCACATGGCTCAGACTCAGCTCTGTCATGACTGCCTCTACCTGTAAGAGACACAACACCCTAGGGCTGTCATCTGTCTCTATGGCTGATACTTCAGTTTATGGGCTGCTTGATGACCCAGGAGAGATAACTCTTCTCTAGAGTACAAGGGCCACTTTCAGACTCACCATACCCTGGGGAGAAAAGTCCATTTCAGTAAAATCCACCTTGGTTTAATATATAATACACAGGTCAGACTTAAATAAAAGCCTGGAGAGGCAAAAAAAAAAAAAACAAAACAAAAAAAAATGCTTATTCTTGCAACAGAAAAGTATCCCAAAGGCATAATTATGACATAGATTATGTTAAGTATTTGGGTTTTAAATTTTTATTATCATAAACATTTTCTGTGCTTAAAAAAAAAAAACCAACTTGGTTTGAAGTGGCCCCCATATTTCTTTTGTAACCCAAGTAAGTCCTGGAGGCTCAAGTGGCCAATCACAATGTGGTTTTACATCAAAGGAATATAATCCAGCTTCCAAAAAGTAATTAAAAGCCATTCTAATCTTTACTCAAATCTCTTCAAGAAACTTCAAAGAGTCTTCAACATATAATCCCCAACTCTGCACACATTCAGGCTTCTAATTCCCCACCAGGCTCTTACCCCACGGCTCCCTGCAGTCCACTTCTTATTCCTGACTCCCCACACCATAGCTTTCCCAAACAATCCTGACTGGCTTGCTAAGGCTGCCCTTTGCCCCTCTCCCCTTCCTGGGCTTACTGCAGCACCCAGAGACCTTTGGGAAATCTCTACCTCTTCCCTTCCTTGCTCCCAAGTCTGCAGGAAGCCCTGAGGAAAGCAGAGCCGAGGCTGAAATAATATAGCAGAGAATTTGTTCCCAGCTGCCTTTAATGAGATTGTGTCCCTTTCAAAATGAAAAATGAAAAAGAAAAAAGAAACCAGCACATTTCTTTGAAAAAAGAGCCCCAATATGACTGCAGGAAAGAGAGGCAGCCTTCGGAGCAGAGTTCCAGAGAAGAGGAGCCAGAGTCACCAGCATAAATGAAGCCCTGGCCCACAGCAGGTTCGAAGGAGGAACGACGCAAGCTATCAGAAAGCTAGTAAGATCCATCTGGAAAAAAACAAATCGAAGGAACCTAGAACTGAGCTTTGCTTGACATGTGGGTGCTCTGAATCGACCCCTGGTTGGTCTTCTGAAAAAAAAAGGAGCCAGTGCTCTTAACCACTCACTTATCTACAGAGCCAGCTCTCTTCTCAGAAAAGTTTAAGTGGGATTTCTCCTATCGATGTAGATTTTAAGAATTTACTAAAGCAAGCAGAAAGACAACTGCAGAGGGGCTGCGCAGTTTGTCCCTTCCTCTGTCACTCGGCTAGGCCCACCAAGCCATGGGAACACTTTTTCACAACCGTCTCCCAGGAGAGTACAGGGAGGGTTCCTCTCAAACTGTAGGGACCCAACGGGGTTTCCCACCGGGTGGAGATAAAGCTCCCCTCCCCTGGTTATTTTATTAGACATACGTGAGATACTGTATTTGTACAATCCTGCTGAATGCCAGGAAGAGAAGACACCAGAGACAGGACCCATGTAATACCCCTGAGCTCTCTGGGTAACCTTAGGGGGAGAGACAGCCGAGGCATCGCTCTGTGGAGGTGGGCACCTACCGCTAACTGCCTCCCAGAGTTGTCCAGGATTCTCAAATGAAAGCAGGCTGCTCACTTTCCCAAGAGCACGGTAAGATGCCTACCTACTTCCCAGGAAGCTGTTCTTCTTGCAGGTGACAGCCCTGCCTCTTGCTGTTTTTCCCCAGACGGCTCCCAGGCCTTCACAGTCCAGACTGAACTAAGCAATGTTTCCTACTAAGGTCAAGGTGGGTTTATTTACAGCTACTTGCAAAATGGGTGTGGTCAACAAGCAAACCCAGAGGAAAAATGACTCCATAGTTTCTTCCTTGATGGCTTTGCATGAAGCCCCGTAAAGACAAGACAGATAAGTGGGTAACGGCACCAATCACCTGAATTGGATCCCCTGAAGCCACATGATGGAAGGATGGGACCAGGGGCATCATAACAAACCAGGCTTGGGTTAGAGTGGTCACATTTCAG
Organism: Rhynchomys soricoides; assembly: GCA_019843965.1. NCBI lineage: Eukaryota > Metazoa > Chordata > Mammalia > Rodentia > Muridae > Rhynchomys > Rhynchomys soricoides. Next base: position 8,748,063 of record JADRCH010000014.1, on the reverse strand, counting down.
ATGTTCAGACAACTCAACGCAGCTGCCACTTAGAATGGCAGAGATGGAGAAGAAAACAAGTAAGTGTGAAAGCAAAGACAAACAAACAAACAAACAACAAAACAGGACCAGGGGTTGCCGAAGGAGGAGCTGCTTGAGGCACCTGGCCTTGTCCCTTGGGGAACTGGCCTTCACTCTGCTTTAACTTCAAGTACCTTCTTGTTGTAGAAGTCTGCGGAGCTGTTGCGGAGGGCCAGCATGGCTGTGTATCGCAACGTCTCGCGCACAGTGAGGCTGCTCAGAAAGATGTCGCTCTGTAGGAAAGGAGACATCAGGCTCGTCGGAACCCCGGGGGTGGGGGCCAGAGCCCGGGAAGGCCAGGGCCAGGGACACACCCACCTGCAGGACGTAGGAGAAGCAGTCTTGGAACTGGTCCCTGCGGAGCCGGCAGCCGTTCACAAACACCTCCCCTTCCAGGGTCCCAGTGCGCCTCAGCCTCCCGGAGATGGCGTCCAGCAGTGTGGTTTTCCCTGAGCCTAGCGGGGCGACAAGAGAAGGCCCTGGAGGAACCTCTGACTATGAGAATGGGGGAACTTCTCCAGACCCTTTATGCCTCAGTGGGACCCTGACTGCACCTCTCCATGGCCCCCAGGGTCAAAATCCCAGGGTCTAAATAAATCTTTCCAGTTTATCCTCTGAGTGAACTGGGACAAGCCTAGTGAAGAGGTCAAACACCACATGGAAGTATCTTCTGGATTTGGCAACAAGGAAGCAGCTCTCTTGCCCTTGGTGGTGGTAGAACTGGAATCAGGTCTGAAGAATCTTTGTATTTGCTCTTTATAAGAGAGGGCTCAGGAAGGAAGGGTACTTGCAGCCAAGCCTGAGGACCAGGGTTCAGTCCAGAGGTGAGAGGAGGAACTGAATTATCAAAAGTTGTCCGCTGACTTTCTGCAGATATGCTACTGCATGCATTCACCCATGCATATGCACACATGCATAAATAAATGTAGTTGAGAAAATTTGGGTTAAGAAAAATGCAGGTTACAGGGCAGTGGTGGCCCAGGACCTTAATCCCAGCACTCGGGAGGCAGAGGCAGGCAGATTTCTGTGAGGTCAAGGCCAGTCTGGTCTAAGAGTAAGTTCCTGGATAGCCCAGGGTTACCCAGAGAAACCTTGTCTCAGAGAGAGAGGGGAGGGGTTATTCTGAATAGAAAAGTCAATGAGGGCTGTTGGAAGCATTTGGCCCCTAGGACTTAAATTTCTTTTTGTGATTCCCCTAGGCCTGTCCAGCTCTACCTGAATCTAGATGACCTTGCTAGAGCCTTCTGACTCATGGTCTGAGACCCTGAGATGTAGACTCGCAGACCTGCTGAATGTGACTCTGATTTTTAACAAGTTCCCATGAGTGTTAGCTCTTGAGGGACACCGACTTAACGGCCTTTGGGGAAAGCAACCTCAGCCTGCACCAAGAACCTTGGCTATAGCTAGCCAGCTACTACCCCGAACATTCCTTCAGAGTTCTAGAGAAGCAACTGCCTGGTACTTGAGGTGACAGAGGAAATGCTTCTCTGTTTTGTTTTGTTTCTCCAAGGTCAGGTCACACACAGGTTAGCCTGGGTCCCAGAACCTGGAGACAGAACAGACTCCCGCAGCGATTCCTATGCAAGGCCACTAAGCAGGCTTACAACAAGAGCACAGGTAGGAGGCTCTGAACCACCTGAGAGAGCAAGAGAATTCTGCCAGGCTGAGCAGCTCTCTATCCAAGCGTTTTGTTCAAACTGCTTTTGCTATGAGGAGTCCAAAGATAAGTTCCCACAGTAACCACCATGATGTCTAAACCATGTCTGCCCAAACCCAGGATTAGCACACATGTTCCGGAAGTGTAGGACAGAAAGGAGGGCGACAGTATCTTTTAAAAGGAACGGGCTTCCAGATGTCATTTGTGCTATGCATCCTATAAATGTTGATAATACTCTGTTTGCTACACTTCACTGTTCATGAGACTCACTCCATGTCTTTTCTGCCCACGCGTATTGTGTAGGCTGTTTGCAATTGTTTTTTAGTGACATTAAGAGACTAGTTCATGTGGAGAAACTTTAGCAGTTGTCGTCTTCCCACCTGTATTTATGGGTGTTAGCTCAACTGCCTCACTGCAGAAAAGGCTTATTATCACAGTCAATGTATTTGTAAACTGCCTGAAATGAAAGTGTAGGCATAAAACCATTTTCTTGTAATAAGAGAAAAATAAATGAATCATGGGCTGGGGAAATGGCTCAGCTGTAGAACACTTGGTTCAACCTCCTGTAAAACACACACACACACACACACACACACGCACGCACTCACATGCACAATCACAAGCACACGCGTGCACACACACATACACGCACACACACACTCACATGCACAATCACAAGCACACAGGCGCACACACACGCACTCACATGCACAATCACAAGCACATGCACACACACACGCCCACGCACACACGCACACACTCACATGCACAATCACAAGCACACGCGCACACACACGTGCACACACGCACGCACTCACATGCACAATCACAAGCACACGCGCACACACACACACACACACACACGGGGGGGGGGAGGAGAAGAGGAGGAAGAAAGAAGAAGGAAGAAGAGAAGGAAGAGAGTGACCCTCACTGGAATTTATGACCTGACTTCCCAGCCATGAGCCCTGTCCTTCTGGTGAGGTTTCTCTAACCAGAGCATTAACTCTACAAGGTAGTTCAGTCCCTTGGCCCCTCCTTGTCATTTGCTCTTGCTGTCTGCCCTTTCTGTCTGTCTGTCCCTGCAACTTCTCATCCTCACACAGAGACCCTCGGGGTTCTCACTAAACAATGCCAAGGACTAACTTACTACATAAGAACGGCAGCAGAGAAGGACGCCACTGTGGAGGTTCTTAGTCACGAGAAAGCCTTTGGGTGACCGAAGCTGTATTAGGAAGTATGTTAGAAGCTGATAAGACATTGCCCTCACAACTGGAGTTAGTGTACTTAGAAAAGAGGCTGAAGGTTAGGGAGAAGGTTCAGCTGGGAAACTGCTCATTGCACAAGCATGAAGACTAGAGCTAAAACCCCGGGACCATGTAAACAAAGCCAGCTTGGTGATGCATGCTTGTGATCCTGGCACTGAAGAGGCAGAAACAGGAGAATCTCTGGAGCTCACTGGCTTCCCAGCAGCCTTGCTGAATCAGTAAGTTCCAGAAAAAACCTGAGAGACCTTGTCTCAGAAAACAAGATGGGAAGCCAATAGGGGTAGCACATGATTTTAAGCCCAGAACTCCAGAGGCAGAAGCAGGTAGATCTCTGAGTTTGAGAGCAGGTTGGTCTACATAGCAACTTCCAGACCAGCCAGGGCTACATAGCAAGACCCTGTCCCAAAAACAAAAACAAAAACCAAAACAAACAAACAAAAATCCCACCAAAAAACCAACAAGCAAAACACACACACACAACAGACAAATAAAAATCTACCCACAAACAAAACACAAGTACAAAAAGAAGACACCCAGGTTGATTTCAGGCCTTCACAAACACGTGCACCTGCACATATACACGTAAAGTAATTTAATTAATTAACTAAAAACGTAAGAGACTCTGGAGAAATCCCACAACCCTTCCATTCTGTGAGATTAGAGAATAACTCTAGTAAGAGAACAAGAAAAGAACTGCATCTGAAGAAGGCAGCAACTGTGGCTTGAATAGAAATGCCCTCCCCCCAGCCTCTTAGATCCCCAGCTGCTGGTGCTACTCGTGGAGATTCTGGAAGAAGTAGGTCACTGAAGTGCTCCTCAGGGGTGCTCCTTGGAGGTGCTCCACCAGTGCTCCTTGGGTGTATCGTGTTCCAACCCTTCCTGACTCCTCTCTCTGCTTACTGTTCATTATGATATAAGTGTTCCCCCATGCCTCTCACCATGATGTGCTGAACTGTCAGAAACCATGAACCAAAACACATCTCTCCACAGACTTACACTGCTTGTTTCCAGGAAAGAGCAAGGCAAGGGGACAGATAAATGCTGACAATTTACAAGAGGGTTCTGTGAGTCTAATGTCAGAATCCTTAAATGAGTATGTTCAGGATAACCCAGTGTGGTCAACACTGGGGTATGCCACACAGAGCCCCTCTTCTGGGCCAGTGTGCCCCTCCCCAGCAGCTAGAAATAGGAGCATTTACAGCTATAGGCTTTGCAGGGGCAGGGGAGGAAACCCCTCAGAGGATAACGACTGGTTAGTGGAAGCACACAAAACAAACTTGGAAGTCAGGTTCAAAGGTTAAAATCTCTCCTGGAAAGAAGACACAGGGACTACACGCAAGTGGTCTCAGAGCAGTGTGTGTGATGCTTGACTTCTGAAGAGAGAGGCTCAAAGAAAGCCTGGTGTGCTTCGTGACTTGATAGTAACATGAGTTCTTTCTTAGTGCTCTCTGTGCTCAACTGTGTGTCCGATGACCATCATAGTGACAAGACAAGTAGGGCCAGGAATAGGAGTTAACTCCTGCCTTACAATGCCTTGACAAGAACTTTCCAGATGTGGAAATATCAATTGAAAATACAACTGGGTGGCGGACCTCAAAGGGGTTAGGAACTCCGCAGGAGGACCAACAGAGTCAACTAACCTGGACCCTTGGGACTGTCAGAGTCTGGACCACAAACCAAAGAACATACATGGGCTGGACCTCGGCCTCCCTGCACATATATAGCAGATGTATGGCCTGACCTGCATGTGGGTCCTGAATATCTAGAGCAGGGGCTATCCCATAAGCTGTATGTTGTCTAGCTGAGCTGCCTTGTCTGGCCTGGGTAGGAAAAGATGCACCTAACCTGGAAGAGACTTGATATGCCAGGGTGAGGAGATAACCAGAGGGTCCCCACCCTCTCAGAGAAGAAGAGAAGGAGGGATGGGGGAAAGCACTGCAGGAGGGGGTGACCAGGAGGAGGGCAGTGAGTGGGATGCAAAGTGGAGAAGAAAGGAAGGAAGGAAGGAAGAAGATACAGCTGGGGCTCTGTGGCAGAGGGCTTACTTAGCATGCCCAGGGCTCTGGGTTTGATCTCTAGCACCCCAGTCAATCAAACAAGCGAAGAAAGCACCTACATGCTAGGCAGGACTTTCCAGGGACTTTCTTCAGGTTTCACTTTGGTGCCAAGTTCTATTCACAGTCAGACAAGTTACTAGATTTTGTTCAGATGCTAAATGCATGGCCATCTCTCTACAACTTAAAATTATTTCTTCAACATTGCACTTAGACCGATCCAAAGCCTCCCAGAGTCTGCCTTAGAAGCCCAGGAGCCCCCAGGTGCTTACCTGAGCTACCTAAGATGCACATGATCTGTCCACTCTCGATGTACAAGGAGACATCTTTGAGAATTTGCCTGTTCCACCTCTGCTGGCATGATTTGATGTCCCACCAGGGCCCGACACGGTTGCTTTAAAGGAAATCCCACAAGGGCAAAGGCAGAGTAGGATCCTGGAAGGGGCCAGACCCCTGTCTCCCAGACCCACACCCAGCCCTACCCCATCCCAGTTGCTCCTGGAGAGATTGACAACTCTATTTCAACCTTATGTCACACTCTGTGGTCCTTGGAAGTGTAATGACAAGCTGGCCACCACCCAAGGGATGTGCCTCCCATTCACTGTTCTGATCACTGGGTCTCTGGCTGGCTGTGAGATGGTACCCTGCACCTTCAGCAGGGTTCATTCTACCTTGTGCCCCCAGCGCCCCCACTTTCCGAGCCTTCTCCATCTACACAGGGCAGGTGGTGGACAAGCCAAAGTATAGCAGAAATTGGTTAGAAGCAACAAGTGGCTTCAGGTGGGGCATGTTTTATAATTATGATGTCCCAGCTCTGCCCTGGACGGAGGGAGGAGCTACTCACTGTTGCTATGGACTGTCCACTTCCACCCTGATCTGCTAGACAGGCAGCCCAAAGCCCATAGGCCCACCCACCCATTTGGTGGGAAAAGGCATCAGAGAGAGTAGGAAGCCTAGCTTTTTGCTGTAGGGTCCCCTTACCTGACACTGAAGGACACATTCAGGACACCTAAGCTGTGCCGAACCTCTGTGCCTATAACTGAGCCTTCCTCCAGGGAGCTCTGAGACTCTCTGTTGATGTGAGGCCCTCTGGCTCTCTCTGGACTCAGAAAGGGCAGCTCACTCATGGCCAGCAGGAAGCAAATGCAAGTGAATTTTCTAGTGGCCTGTCTGGCTCCAGAGCAGCTTTAACTGAGGAGCCAATGGGAGTGCCCTGTCTGTCCTACCCAGCCCTGGAGTCCTTGTGAGACAACAGTTCACCAATTTGGCCAACAATGTCATTATCTGATGTACCTTTAGCCAGAATGTCCTTATCTCGACAATAGGCAGAACACACCGTGTTTATAGGAGGGCTTGCCAGAGAGGAATGCTGGGAGAAAGGTTGGCACAGAGGAGGGCTCAGGTGCCCCAGCTCTAAGGAGCAAAGACAGAGAGAGTCCAGCAGTACGGGAGGCCTCAGGAGCCACACAAAGGACGCTAACACCACGGGTCATGGCTGAGAAAACCAAAGAGGAGTCCCGGCTGTGGAAGGGGACTACACTTCAGGATGCTTCGGTGAGTGAGCTTAGCCACCTAGTCCCGAGATGGAGGCAGGGTGAAACTGACTTTTCTTTCCTAATTAGTCCTAATTCACCACCTGGACATCAAGTAGGCTGGAAATGGGGCAGCAGGGCCCTGTCTTCTCAGTGCTGGTGGGCTAAGGAGAGCAGGTTCAGGAGGCAAGAGACCTCTGAAGTCACTTCCCACTGGCAACATGCTTCTGCAGTGAGATAATACCCTTGTGAATGACTGGGGTTGATGTCTTCCAAATGACATTCCGTCACAGAGCATTGGCCCGTGTGACCATCAGACCAACAATCTCAGTGGTAGTCAAGAGACAGCCGTGAGGCAACAGATTGCTTATTTGGGAGTATCAGAATTGCATGATCTGGGAGAGAGATGGAGCAAACAGGGAGCAGCTGGGTGGCCAGAAAGTGGAGCTCCTGGGCTTCCTTCCTCATCTAACCAGAGAAACATTTGCTTGGTAAATGGCCTTTGACTGGAGTTGTGTGGACAGCTGAAGCAGAAGGCAGTATGGGAAGACAGAGCAGAGAAGGTCTCCACCCCCAGCTTCTACACCCTGCCCACTTTTCTGGAGAGGAAGACCAGAACAGGATGCCCACATCCAACAGGGAAGCCACAGTCCCCTGTTCTAGGTGAGACAGGGCTGCCTGGGATTGACTACAACCACAGCAACAGTCAACTCTGCCGTCAGAACTCCCCATGAGGCAGACATCTATAGGGAAATAACTTCTACTACGTCTGTCTCTTGGAACTTTGATGCTCATTTCCTGAATAAGCTAGAAAATCAGTGGTCACTTTGGGGGCTTTTGCCCTTCAGATTACCACCACAGCTCAAGAGTTGAAGGAATTCTATGTCCAAAAGTGTGTCTAGGTCCTGCCACATACAAGCTCCTCCTGTGAGATCCTACTGTTGTAGGTGTCCTGTGATGGCCCGCCACTGACAACTGTGGGGCTTGGGGAAGAAACCATTGATACTGACATGCCCCATGCCTCTATACTTAAAAGCGTCAGTCAAGCTAAAACTGTCCAATGGTTTCCAGCCCATCATCCCTGTGTGCAGATTTAGAAAACTGGGCGTTTCTTGAGGAGCTGGCTTCTGGTCCATGCCGTGGCCATCCATCCTCTTCTCTACCCACCCAGCTTCTCACTCTACAAAGAACTCATACAGTGGCCACACGTCCTTTCTACTCACATTCTAGCTAGGCCCATACTCAGAAAGATGGCCTGGGAGGAGGGAGGAGATCAGGGTTATCTACACGGGGAATTCTGGCATTCAGTACCAGGGTGGCAGGGTCATTGTCCACAGCCTCCTCACACCATGGACAGGAGCAGGGATAGGAAAGCCTGGGCCCTTAGCAGAGGCAGGTAAGACCATGTCTGGAGGGCTCAACCGAGAGCCAGGCATGTGTCTTGAGCAGGAGACTTACAATTTTTGTCCCTGCCAGCACTGTTTTCCTGCACATTTCTCCCCTTTTGTGCCCTCGGATTTTCCCACATGTCTGCACTTCTGACTCAGGAATTTAACCAGAACTTAATACAAGGAGACATTACATTGTAGCCCTGCAGGAGCCATGCTGGTTACCTACAAATAAACCCTCTTTCACGTTTTTTAGGGTGTCACCTGTCACAAATTCAAATGATGTTCTGACAGTCATGCTGATTAAAGTGTCAGCTGAGTAGATATTTAAGGATTTGAAAAATAGAGAGAATTTGTCAAAACCTCAGGAAGAGTCTAACAAATCCTTCCTGGATGCCAAGGAAAATATTTTAAAATGGAACAGAAGTCACCCACAAGCCAGACAGGACTTTTTTTTTCCTTTCCGAGGCTCCAGGAAAGCCAGGCTCTCCATGTGGGCGGGGTCAGTGGGCTTGAGTGAGTCTGCCTGGCAAGCTGGGCACTAGTCAACTGCATCCCTGTCTTCCACTCTGTCCTCTCTGTCTGTCTAAGCCCCCAGGTCTTCACACCTCTCTTGTCACATAGCTAGTAACCTGAGAGTTCCCACCTGCAGCATCCCCTCCACCCCTGAAGCCAACGGAAGCTTTGTATCAGTTCAAGTATCTAGGAACAAATTCTTCTCCCATGCCGTAACTAAGACCGCTCCTAAAGATAATTGATTTGAAAACAAGAAACCACAGGGACCCGGGATGTGGTCCTATGGGTCTGTCAGCACGGTGATTGGCCTAGCATAGTTGATGCCATGGATTTGATTTCCCAACACACACACACACACACACACACACACACACACACGGTGTCTCCAGTACATTCCTACTTCAGAGAGATGAATTATATTACAGGAGGGATGGTAGGCAGCAGATCCTGGGAATTAAAATGAGATAGGAGACATAACTTCTAGTTATGAAGCACAGTAGGGTGACCATAGTTTATGCCATTGCTTTTATTTTTTTTTTTAATAAAGATCAGAGACAGGAGCTAGAGAAATACTCAAACATTAAGAGTACCTAAGAATAGCTGGGCCCATTCCCATCACACACAGATGGTTCACACCCACCCATAACTCCAGGTCCAGAGGACCCCGTGACTTCTTTTAACCTCTGAGGGTACCAGGTATGTGTATGGTGCACATCCATGCATGCAGGCAAACAGTCATACACACAAAGTAAAATAAAATTTTTACTTTCAAAACAAAAGACCAGAAGAGAAGAATTTGATTGTTTCCAGCCCAAAGAAATGAGAACGGGGAAGGCACTCACTGCATTTGACCTCCATAGGTGACTACATGTATCAAATGGCCACACTGGAAACCCAAATACACCACCACCTCAACAATAAAACAGCACTGTAGTCATTTGGAGGTGATGCTACATAGTAACTATGCCAATGATGGAGAGGGCCGAGCTTCCTCCAAAATGTCCGGAAGGATTTTCAAGGGCTTTGTGGCCCTTGAAACATAAGATAAAACTCCCCTGGGGGAGACATTGTCACAGATACCCAGAGTCAACTTGCTGTTGTCTGTCTCTTCCTCATGCTGTATCTATTTGACATTAGGTGATATTCGGCCAGATTCGGAAAGCAAAAGTCACTTGTCAAGGGCTTCATGGCTCCCAGCTCTCATCTCCCCACTGGAATCTGGAGGGTCATCCATCTTAAGCAGTGTAGATCCAGACTGTGGGTTTCTGGGGTTGTCCCGGAGAAGCCTGGGGACACCCCATCAGTGTTCATGTTTTTCTCAGAGTCCTGGGGTACACCTGCATGATCCCACTTCCTACCAGTGTGGACTCTCAACCACAATGCCAGCAGCTGCCTGTGTTTGTCCGGTACATTCCTGTCTGCTTCTATGCCCCTCACCTGTCATGTCTGCCCACAGGGCCTCCAGGACAGCTTGTTCTCCCCTGAAAGTGACAACAGCCTGTACTTCACCTACAGTGGCCAGTCCAACACTCTGGAGGTCAGAGATCTCACCTACCAGGTAGGGCCACATGCCTAGGTTCAGGGGAGAAGGGTGAGCAGGTAACAGAAAGTTCAGGGGAAGGAAGGGTGAGCCCACCCTGTAGGTTCTCTAACCCCAAGGAGGAAGTTCAGTCTATCCTGGGTGCAAGCCCCACCTGCAGCTAGAGGTTTGGAAAAGCATAGAACCCCTTGTGTGGATGTCAATGTTCACTGTGAAGACCTGTGGAGAATGTTCTGGAACTTATAACTTTAAAATTTGAAATCTCCCTCTCTCGCTTTCTCTCTCTCTCTCTCTCTCTCTCTCTCTCTCTATATATATATATATATATATAGTGTACATCATACACACATCTTTTTATGTTTATAACATTATGTTTATCATATACATAAAATATATGTGTGTTTGTATATGCAAACATATATGATATAGCTATATAATGAATGGCATATATAACATATTATATATCTGTATTGGATGACAGATATCAAAGGGACTAGGGAAATGGCCCTCTCAGTAAAGTGCCTGAGCTCAGATTTCCAGAACCTACAGAAGACAATCTGGTCTGGGTGGCACATGTCTGCGGTTCTAGAGTCAGGAGGAGCCTTACACGTCATTCAGCAAGAGACCGGGTCTCAAAAGTAAAGTAGAAAACAACTAAGTTTTAAGACAATGACATTTACCTCTGGCCTCCATGCACGTATGTGCAAAGTGCGTTTACATGCACGTGTGCATGTACATACCTGTAGAAAACACACATAGCAAAATACAGTGTTTGTGGAGACACACTCTTTGGCTTCTCTTGAAATCAACATCTTACAGATTACATAGTAATTATCAAAAGTAGGAAATTAACAACATGCGCTTAAGTAAATGACAGTTTGTTGAGATTTCATCCACTTAGATCTATCATAGTTAATCTAACACCTATCCATCCGTCATCTATCTATCATCTATATCTATCCATCTGTCCTTCCTTCCGTCTGTCTGCCTGTCTATCCAAGTACCTACCTATGGTCTATTTTTATAAAATATGTTGTCCTATTGCTAATAAAACATCCAGAAGACAAAGGCAACCTTAGAGAGGGTCTCTGGAATGCCTTTGTCAGAATTCAATGATTCCTTGTGCCCCATTTCCCCAGGGGTAGACCACATGCTGCCCAAGTGGGATTGTGAACTTCAGAGTCCCTTGCGCTTGTACTTGTTCTTGTACTTGTGAGTCTAAACAAAGGAATGAGCCACGTTGTAACCTCTCCCTGCTCTGCCGTGTACTGTAAACTGTATGAGTTTGGGTAAATTCCTTAATTGCTTTGAACTGGTCAGTAAAACAGACAACAGTGCCCACACCATATGTTTGCAATGAACAGTAGATGGGGTAATGACAGAAAGTGATTATTGTAAATGACTTGCAGCTGGAAAAAACACTTGCTGATTTTCTGATATTTCACAAGCTTTCTGGTCACCCACCCCCACAGCTCTAGACTTGAACAGGATGGCACTGCCATGTTTGGTAGGACTGGGGTGTGGAATGCCTCAAGTATCAGTATCAGGGTGTCTTCTGTGAGAGGAGTTAGTTATACAAAACACAGTAGAAGCTGCTGAAGCCCTCTGAGTGGTTCAGCTTCCCCAGGACTGGCTAATCTCTCCCTACAGGTGGACATTGCCGCTCAGGTGCCTTGGTTTGAGCAGCTGGCTCAGTTCAAGATACCTTGGAGGTCTCACAGCAGCCAAGACTCCTGTGATCTGGGCATCAAAAATCTGAGCTTCAAAGTGAGAAGTGGACAGATGCTGGCCATCATAGGGAGCTCAGGTACCAACAGAGGCTGTCAGGGGACAATGGCTTTTTTCTGCTACAATACAGAACAGCCTTCAGTCATGGATCTTGCATGCAGACCTCTGGACTAACAAAGTAACCTGGCAAAGTGGCTGAGAGCACAGGTTCTGCGTCAGACAGACCTGGGTTCAAATGTCCCCTGCTGCATCCACCAATTCCTGGATGTTGCTACTGTTGTGCCCCTGAGTGAGACTCTAGTGCACCTGCAGCTTTGGCCATAGTGTCTGCCTGCAGTTCACACTGGACTAAGACCATACACAAGCAGCTTTAGAACACGATATTTCCTTCAGAGACTCCCCCAACCACAGATGCCTGCTCAGGTCTTTCCTGCACAGCCAGAGTCAGGTCATGGTCAGACAATGACTCTGCAGGGCTGAACTACCACTGCCCCCTCCACAGTCCTAGCATAACCTTCAACTGCCTGCAAAGAGCCAGATCCTTGAAATGTCTCAGGCAGTCACTTTCACAGGTCAAATCTGAAATTACAGAACCTTGCAGGGGAGAGCAGCTTGGAGAACCGTTTGTTTCCCACATCGGATTCTGCCTTATACCCTTCCTGTCTGGAAGCATTTTAGGAAGATTTTAAAATCATCTAGTCCTTCATATTTCTAAAGTGTACCTTGTGAGAACACACACACACACACACACACACACACTTGACAGGTGAGAACACTAACTCCAAAAAAGTTGAGTAAGTCTCCCAAGGACAGGAATTTAACTAGCACCAGATCTTACACTTATATTTGATTCTTCCTGGGATTCCTTTACAGGGGATTAGAGAGCGTATTTTATAACTTTTAATTAATCATTTCCAGAAGGAAAAATTGCTCAACACTTTGAACATCTGTTCCAAACTTTTACACTCTTCTGATAGAGGTGTTTACTGTCTAACCAAAGATCAAATAAGCTACAATATATTAACGCACTTTGTAACCAAAACAACATGCATACTCAGTCCCTGGCCCTGGTCCAGTGATGCTGATCTAAACAAGCAAAGGGGATCTGGACTTACAATGTCTGATAGCGTTTCTTGTTGTCTTTTGGGGGCACCTAGGACACATACGAGTCATTACTCAGTCGTGATGCTGAATACTGTTGAATGCACACTCATATGGCTCTCTAGCCAGCAGCAACCCTGAGTTTTAATCAGGAAAGTGAAGATCCAAGAAGCTGAGCAGGATTTACACAGAATAACGTCCAGGTTCAGCCTCGCTTGGCTTCAAGATTAGTTGACTGAAACTGCTGAAGCTTTCTTAGAAAGATCCAGTCATCATACATCCAGAGATGCTAATTACTTTAAATGCTATCTCACATGGAGAATATGAATATGCATACTAGCCATTATAATAATTTTATTCTAAAACATTAGCTCCAAGCATTTAGCTTGCTCTGTAGAATCAGCCATACGAAAGGATTCTGCAGTTAATGAAGCTCTGGCGAGGAGACGGCGGCCACATTACAAGGCTCTTGATTGCCATGGCTCTTCAGAGAGCATTTGCTCAAATGCACCAGGCACTCTTTGCCAGAAAGTCTTCCTCTATCTTTTGTCACAGTTTTGCTTAGTAAATATGATCTTCTTGCCCTCTGACTGGAGATCCCTGGTACCTGTGAATGCTGGCACAGTTTCCTGCGCTCACAAAATCAGTGTCTGAAGCTGAGCTAGCTCTCTCTCTCTCTCTCTCTCTCTCTCTCGCTCTCGCTCTCGCTCTCCTGAATGGGGCATGCCCAGCCAACAAGCTGCCTGCTCTCCAAGCCTCTGGACAGTAAGCAAAGAGATTATATATGAAGGTCCTTGGGTTTGTGGATATGGCAGGTTGCATGTGGCATATGGCAAGGAGGATTTGCCACATATTGTCTATAGGCATTTGCCTTGTTTACAAAAGGGAAAAAAAAGCTATTAATTCCATAAACTCTACACAGAGGGGAAACCAAAACCTTACCTGGGAGACCCAAACAGACTTTGTCTCCACCTTGGACCACAGGAGGGTGTTCTCCAAGCTTGGGCGGGTTCACATCCACGGTTAAAATAGTTATAGGAGAGCCAGGTACAGTGGTGCACACCTTTAATCCCAGCACTTGGAAGGCAGAGGCAGGGGGCAGGGCAATCTTAGTGCGTTTGAGCCAGCCTGATCTACATAGTGAGTTTCAGGACAGCTGGGGCTGCATAGTGAGACCCTGTCACAAAACAACAAAATTTGGTGCAGGAGTGAACGCACCATCAAATGCTTTTGGAAACTAGATCCAATGCTCACTTCTCCAAATTAATAGGCATTAGTAAGTTGTTCAGGAGTGAATGAATGAATAACGTTTCTTTGTAAGGCAAAGGGAAAAAAGACACTGATTTTAAAACTGAGAGAAGGGTACAGATATTTGGAAGCCTGTGCATCGCTTGTTGACTATTTTTCTCAAAATAGGTTGTAAGGTTTTTGGCTTGGTTGGTTTGTTTTGGTTTTGGTTTTGGTTTTTTTTTTGGTTGGTTGGTTGGTTTTTTAGAGACAGGGTTTCTCTGTGTAGCTCTGGCCATCCTGGAACTCACTCTGTAGACCAGGCTGGCCTCAAACTCAAAGATTCCCCCTGCCTCTGCCTCCTGAGTGCTGGGATTAAAGGCTAGCATCACCAAAATGGCTAGGTTGTAGTTTTGAATTCTTCAAAGACAGGTTATGAATGCTCCAAATTAGCCATTCCCACAAAGCCACTTCAGAGCCAAACGATGAATGAGAAGCTGCCAAGGATTTTTCAGTCAACAAATAGCTACACTTTGTAGTATAATTAGTCCGAAGACGGAAAGCGTACCAGGTACAGCAGCAGGCTTGTAGCAGTCGGGACTCCAGCCTTCTCCTATCTGAAACCTCTTTATCAGTGTGTCCTCACCCACTCAAGTTGGATGTAGAAAAAAAGCCTGAACGTGCACCTGCTGGGCTGTCCCACCCAAATCTCGGAACAGTGTTGGCTTCCCTTGAGCTTGGTGGCTTCTGAAGCAGTTCTGGTGGGCTGGGAAGGGGGGAAGTAGCCGGAAGGCAAGCCCTGCAGAAACTCCGCCCTCAGGAATGTCTCTGGATTCGCAGGCTGCGGGAGAGCTTCTCTACTCGATGTCATCACAGGCAGAGACCATGGTGGCAAGATGAAGTCAGGACAAATCTGGATAAACGGGCAACTCAGCACGCCTCAGCTGATGAGGAAGTGTGTGGCGCATGTGCGCCAGCATGACCAACTGCTCCCCAACCTGACCGTCAGAGAGACCCTGGCTTTCATTGCCCAGATGCGCCTGCCCAGGACCTTCTCTCAGGCCCAGCGGGACAAAAGGGTAACCAGTTGGCTGGTTGGTACCCCTGGTGTCAGACTTCCCTAATTTCCCAATGTCCAGCTGGATAGTTCAACCAACCCACCCTACATGCCAATGTACTTAGCCCCAGGGGTTCCCTTCCTTGTCAAGTGGGTGATAAGTGTGTGTTTATTTGTGTGAGGTATTTTTTGTTTGTATGTTTGTTTGTTTTTTTGTGCTTCATGTGAGTAGGGAGCCAGTTATCTGGTCTGATTCCCAGTCCACAAAGTGTGCTCTGCAGGGCGAAATCTGCTTAGAACCTGGGGACAAGGGGGTGGGGTGCGGGGCGCCAAATAATGCTGCAGGGAAGAAAAGTGAAGAAGCCTTCCTTTGCATTAAGTGAAGGAGTTTGTGCAGCCCCTGGATGTTCATAACGTTCAGCCTGTCCTCAGGTGGAAGACGTGATTGCGGAGCTGCGGCTGCGGCAGTGCGCCAACACCCGTGTGGGCAACACCTATGTACGTGGGGTGTCCGGGGGTGAGCGCCGAAGAGTGAGCATTGGGGTACAGCTCCTGTGGAACCCAGGTGAGGCCTGGGACCCTGAGGGGCGAGGACCTGAGCCTACAACCTGCCCGGCGGCGGCGGCGTGGTCATCGGGCTCCCTGTGTGATATCCCCAGGAATCCTCATTCTGGACGAACCCACCTCCGGCCTTGACAGCTTCACAGCCCACAACTTGGTGAGAACCTTGTCCCGCCTGGCCAAAGGCAACAGACTGGTGCTCATCTCCCTCCACCAGCCTCGCTCTGACATCTTCCGGCTATTTGACCTGGTCCTTCTGATGACCTCTGGCACCCCTATCTACCTGGGGGCGGCACAACACATGGTGCAGTACTTCACATCAATTGGTCACCCTTGTCCTCGCTATAGCAACCCTGCTGACTTCTACGGTGAGTGAATAAGGGCAGTGACCTGGAACCTGGCACGTAGTCATTTGCTGACACCCCCTCCAAACAGAAGAAAACAAACCAAACACAAAATTCTTACCAGAAAGATCTAGGGGAGACACTGTTAATGCCTGCCCCAGATGAGGAGGAACCCAGGGGAGGCCTGGGAACCTGACGAGGGAGGAATGGAGCCTACAACCTGCTTGGCTGCGTGGTCATTGGGCTCCCTGTGCCATATCCTCAGGAATCCTCATTCTGGATGGAGTGCTAGCATGCAAAATGGGAAACTGGTCAGTTTGCCAGGGTCAAATGCAAGGCATGAGTACTGCAGTCTTTTGACAAATTGCCCCTCTGTATAGGACAGGACAGGAAGGAGTAGAAGTTTGCAGATGGGTGGAACAGGGACATAATCCAGGAGGTCTTGGATCCACCTGTACACATGTGGTCTTTATGCAAACTACAGGAAACATGGGGTGTGTGTGTGTGTGTGTGTGTGTGTGTGTGTCTTTGTGCTCCACAGAGGCAAATAGCATAGGTAGAGGGGCCCAGCACAGGACCAATGAGTCTCTGATTATAGACTGCTCCATAGGTCACTGCCTTAGCTTTCTTTGGGGTCCCAAGTACTCAATCTTTCATGAAGAATACTTTGAACTACTTCATTCGTGGGGAACAGTGGTCTTTTCAGGACACCTGCCTGTGAAACACCCATCAGGAGCGCTGAGGAATAGCCCAGACGCTGAACAAGTGGCCAATTATACCACAGCCTAGGAAAACAGAAGCAGTAGCCAGTCCCCTAGGTGACCAGGAACCCCAGGTGCTTCCCAGGACGGCAAAATGCTAACCTTCATGGTGTCTCCTGTCAAGCCAAGGTCAGCTCCATCTTTGCAGATGAGGCACCTTGTCCCTGCCCTACTGTGCTCTAGCATAACTGTGGAAGCAGACCCGGAACTCTCATTGGTATGCCTGGCCCTCAGCTTTGACTCTGGGCTATTCCACCTGCATTGTGACCCAGCATCCTTGGCTCTCCCAGGAGGAAAGGCTCCTGGCTCTCTTCCCTGCCCTGTGAACTCATGCCCTCAGTAAACTCCCATCCAAGTCACCTTTCGTGGTTGCCTTCCTGACTTCCATGTGCCACACTCTGGCCAGTGTCCTCAGATAAGGGGGCAGAGGTCAGTTGCCAACCTGGCTACCAGGGGAAGTTTGAATGAGCCTGGGAGGGCTGCCCCAAACCAAGTAACCATGGTGACACAAACACTTTTTTTTTTTCTGTTTTCCTTTGGAGGGAGTAGGGATAGGGTTCTTGTCTACTAGCCACAAGGCAGGTGGCAGTCACTAATATGGGGTGCAGGAGCTGCTCACGTGGGACACAGGACACCCAGCAAATGTAACATCTGAGCTATAGCCTGCACAGAGGGATCCTGTGTGCTTCATAGCCCCTCCCTCCCTGCATACAGATGAGGAAAAGCAATGGAGAAGACTTCCCAGCCATGCACGGTTCTGGAGTCTCCAGGGGATAGCACTGCCCTGGCTGTGACTGGTGCGCCTGGCACTTTCTGTCATTTCTGGGGCATTAGAGGGAGGGCAGAGCCTATTCTTAGCTGCAGGATGGGACTGCCACATGCATGGTGGTATCTTCCCAGATTCCCCCAGTAACCTGGTTCTCCAGCTAGGTGGGCTTCCCTAGCCTCCCCTGGGGCAAAGCTCAGCACAGGCAGTGAACACTGTATGTGGCTGGTTCCCAGCACCCTGGCCACTTGGGAGGCCAAATTATTAATTCACAATAACAGGCATATATACATAAACATATATACCTGTGATGACATATCTGGCCCTGAAGGCACCTGCCCACTTTAGGAATGTCTCTGTGATGGGGGCGGGGCGGGGTGGGGTAGGGCTGGAGCCTCTGCTACTGGCCACTTCCTAATATATGGCCCACCCAAGGCATCTGCAGATGTGGTCAGATCAGGCAGAGCCAGGGACCAGGTCTCTGCCTTTCTGCTCTGACCATTGCATCACAGTCCCTTCCCAGAGGGTGGGGAGAGCTCCAGAGACCCGGTTGCCTATGGCCCTGCATCTTCTGCTTACAGTGGACTTGACCAGCATTGACAGGCGCAGCAAAGAGCAGGAGGCAGCCACCATAGAGAAGGCTCGCTCGCTTGCAGCCTTGTTCCTAGAAAAAGTGCAAGGCTTTGATGACTTTCTGTGGAAAGCTGAGGCAAAGGAGTTCGACACAGACACCTATACAGTCAGGTACAGAGGGAAGCTGGAACACTGGCCTGATGGGAAGTTCTGGTGGTGCCCCCCCCCCCCAGCCTGACCACACACTGTTCCCACAGCCGGACCCTCACACAGGACACCAATTGTGGGAGTGCTGCTGAGCTGCCTGGAATGGTACAGCAGTTTTCCACCCTGGTCCGGTAAAATCAATCTCTCTCTCTCTCTCTCTCTCTCTCTCTCTCTCTCTCTGTCTGTGTGTGTGTGTGTGTGTGTGTGTGTGTGTGTGTCCCCACCTCCTATGCTTCTGGATATCAGAGCAAAACATTCCCATCAGAAGGGAATCTAAGTGAAGGAACAAGCAGTGAAATTGTTTGGAAGCCAGCATCCCTGGGACCAGCCTAGCCTTCCTGTAGCATCCCTGATGCTCTTACTCTATCAGTGGCAATGATCACAGATATTGTCACATAAGACACTCAGACCCAGGAAGGGCAGATGCTCAATGAAGGCTACGTGCGCCTGCCTCACTCGGGCTTTCTGGGGGTCTACGCATGCAGAGACCTGGGACCAGGTCTATGGTTTAGTGACCAGCTATTTACCCTAAGAGTCATGCCTCTGCCTCCTCTCTGATGGGAGCACTCTGGCTTGGTCATGCTTCATTTAGTTCAGTCTATCTGGATGGCCACCTTATTTGGAGGCCTTCACTATTACAGGACACACTGCAGCCAGCGCCTTTATGACATACTTGGTTTTTCTCTGTAAGTCAAACCATTACTGATGATAAAAAGTCATCAGTTTCTGTGTGTGCCAGCCAGAAATGCCAGTGCTAGGGAGGAGATGAGACAAAGGGTCTCAAGTTCAATGCCACCCTGGGCTACAAAGCTACAGACCCGACCCAAAACCAAAGCAAGACAGCTCCCTAACAATGGCCATATAGTCAGTCAGGACCCACTGAGTTGTCATAGACTCTCTGTGGTGGGAATTACATTGTGCTTGTGAGGAGATACGGCTTCAGATGATAAGGTCACAGAGTTTTATACACATTTTCACATTTTCACATTTCTTTTACTCTTTTTCCCTTCCTTCTTCCTTCCTTCCTTCTTCCTTTCTTCCTTTCTTTCTTTCAGTCGTCAGATTTCCAATGACTTCCGGGACCTGCCCACCCTGCTCATCCACGGGGCGGAAGCCTGCCTGATGTCCCTCATCATTGGATTCCTTTACTATGGCCACGGAGCCAAGCAGATCTCCTTTGTAGACACGTCAGCCCTCCTGTTCATGATAGGAGCGCTCATTCCTTTCAATGTCATTCTGGATGTCGTCTCTAAATGTGAGTGTCGCCTGCCCTCCTCACAGACTTTGGGCAGTGGGACAGCCTCCCCGTGCGCTGCTCTGAGGCCAACCTCTGTGTCCCCCCTGCCCGGACCTTGGGACAATGGCATTATGGAACCGTTTCATCATGATGGTGTAAGGAGTGCAGCGACTGTTTTAAAAGTTTGCACACTGATATTAGCACTCGACACTAATCCAACCACGAAGATCGTGGGGTCTTAGCGCTTCCCATCAAGCAGGATTTGTGCTCATCAGCAGCTAGCTGCAGTACCTGGAGAGCTCTCCAAGTACCTGGGGGACAATGGTGTCCCTATGCCTGTGATTTACACAGCATATGAACAAATTCAGAAAGTATAATGACTTTCTCCCGTAGTGCCGGGGATTGAACCCATAGCTTCGCGAATGCTGGGCAAGACTCCCAGATTCATATCCCTGCTTTCAATGACATTACAAGAGATGCAGCATCAGTAACACTGTAGATGACCTTCACTCATTCAGTTCCTTCTCCTCCCCCGTCTCTAGGTCACTCGGAGAGGTCGATGCTATACTATGAACTGGAAGACGGACTGTACACTGCTGGTCCATATTTCTTTGCCAAGGTCAGGGCCGGATGCAAGTGCTGCAGGGCATTGCACACATTGCAGCAAAGAGTTTTGTGACAACACTCAGCCATGCAGTCTCTGGAAGAGTTTCAGAGACTTGCTAGTTATTAAACTGTTCCCTAAAAGGCCAAGGCTGTGCAGCAGGAATGGTACTTTTAGAAGCGGGCAACAGCCAGCAGTACTTGATTCCCTGAGCAGCCAGGCAAGTGTTTCCAGGATGAGGCTCAGGAGGCTATATGACTCTTATAAAGCTAGACAGCTACTAGGTCTGGGCAGGAAGGGTGGGCATCAGGCTGGGTGTTAACAGAGCACATTGAGCACAGCTCTGGAATGCGTGCGCCTACAGTGGCAGCTTGATGAGAGGTCAGGGACAGAGGTCTTCCCTGCCACCCCTTCACCAAGAACACTGGCATCCTAGGTGTTGCTACTCTTTAAAACGTCTTCAGATAATAGCGAACATCAGCGTTGGCTCCGTGTCCTAGTGAAGGCTGTGCTTTGCAGATTCTAGGCGAACTGCCGGAGCACTGCGCCTATGTCATCATCTATGCGATGCCCATTTACTGGCTGACCAACCTGCGGCCAGTGCCTGAGCTCTTCCTTCTGCACTTTGTGCTTGTGTGGCTGGTGGTCTTCTGCTGCAGGACCATGGCCTTGGCTGCCTCTGCCATGCTGCCCACCTTCCACATGTCCTCCTTCTTCTGCAACGCCCTCTACAACTCCTTCTACCTTACCGCTGGCTTCATGATAAACTTGGACAACCTGTGGACAGGTGAGGTCTGCCCCCTCTTTGCATAGCCAGGCATCTGTAGGCCTCTGGGGCTGCTTTAGTCTTCATCAGTTAAGTCTTTCCACGCCTTTGTCAGATATACAGCGGGGTATGGGACAGGTAACATGTCCTCGCAGGTGTGCTGTCATGCACACCCAAAGGTCACCACACTCTCCAGTGAGCCAGGCCTGAATGCTTGTCTGGTTTCATCCCAGCCCCACCCTCATCATTGAACCCAGGGCCATCATAATCATCTGGTCTTCCAGTAGCCTTTGCAGTGTCCATCTATGCAGAGAGAGCTTTCTGAGGGACAAGCTCCTGTCCCCTCTTGTTCAAAGCCTCTTAGAGCTGCTAGTTCCTGATGCCCCCACCCTCAGCTCCGTAAAGCCTCCAGCGCCTCTGTCTTCTCACTGTGGAGCCCCTGGGGCTGTTTTTCTGTATACACCATTTTCCGGCTTTGATACCCTCTCCTCAGCCAGCCCTTGCTGAGTGGGACTTACAGCTTTCTCCTCTTCCATCAGAATGCTCCCCAGGGTCAGGGTCCTCCTCTCCCAGCAGAGTGCTCCCCAGGGTCAGGGTCCTCCTCTCCCAGCAGAGTGCTTTCCAGGATCAGGTTTCTCCTCTCCCAGCAGAGTGCTGCCCAGAGTCCTTCTCTCCCTGTGGAGTGCTCCCCAGAGCCAGGGTCCTCTGGTGTGGTGTTGTCTGAGTACCCTGTGAAGCTGAGCACATGCAGCATATAATGAAATATAATGTCCAGAATAAGTAGCAATCCCACATGTAGGTCACCTGTCCTTGGCCCTCTCAGCATAGTGTCCCCAGCCACAGCTGTTACTTCTCGTCTCTTTTGCTCCTTAGAGGACTCTTCTGGCCACAGCCAGCATGACTCCTCTCTCCAGGAGCAGTCCGAGACTAGCTCAGGGCAGCCAGACCATGTGAATAACGTAGCTCTTGCTGTCTTCAGTACCTGCATGGATTTCCAAGGTGTCGTTCCTCCGGTGGTGCTTCTCGGGGCTGATGCAGATTCAGTTTAATGGACACCTTTACACCACACAGGTCGGCAACTTCACTTTCTCCTTCCTCGGAGACACGGTACGTAGCAAAGGCTGGGGGTTCTAAACTCAAGTGCTACCTAGGAGACAGCGTCCTTGGGCACTCACCAAATGTCTGTGTCTGCAGATAGTCAGTGCCATGGACCTAAACACACATCCACTCTACGCAATCTACCTCATCGTCATCGGCATCAGCTATGGCTTCCTGTTTCTGTACTATCTGTCCTTGAAGTTCATCAAACAGAAGTCAATTCAAGACTGGTGATGCTCAGCCTTGCTTCCACTGGTGGGACCCTTCTCCCTGCGCTGGCCGCCCCCCTGAGAAGCCCAACTGGGGACACGGAGCACACTGATCTCCAGCAGCATCCGCATCTTGGTGCTGCAGTGGCACAGGTCAGCCACACGATGGCAGTAGAATAAAGACAGTTGAGAGGTGTTTCTGCTCACAAGCCTGGGCTTGTGATGAGAGAGAAACATGTACTTAGTGGGCCTGCAGTGTTTCTCATTCATTTTATATCTTTATATAAACAACCCAGTATGGAATGGGAACCAATTATACATGAATTGAGTAGCTAGATTATGCAGAAATTTCTGGAACCCTGAGAGGACAGCGGTTTATAGCAAAACATTTAGCTTTCTCTTTCACCACTCTCTCACTGTTAAGCCACGCCCAATACAGAGGGCAACCTAAAACAGACTAGCAAAATGTCTTCTCTTATCTCTGTGTGTATCTATGGACTCCAGTCCCCAAAGTTGGACAGTTGAGAGTTAATTGAGCATTTACTTAACGGGTATGGTATTAAGTGTGGTGTGTGGCTATTGTCGGCTATTCTTGTAACAACCCACTGATGTGAGCAGCATTCTGATGTAAGGACACTGTGGCGGAGACAATCCAGTTGTCTCAGCTTACGAGCTGTCTTGTGATGGAATCAAAAAGACCTTGAGGCCTTAGGGAGTTACAGAGCAAGAGCCCAGGCCTGAGATGCCTCTAGGCACAGTTTGCAGTTTGTGTGAGCTCAGCTAGGCCTCAAGAGTTGCATCCCCCTCGCTGGGGCTCAGGCTCAGCTTTGAACCTTTCACAGTGGACAGAGGATGGGGGGGGGGGTATGCTTCATTCCTGTGTTGAGGACCACCCGAACCAGAGCACAGAGCCGGGAGGGGCTTGTTCCCTAAGGAAAACGAGTCTGTAACTAAAAGGAAAACAAAGCAGCAGGGAGGGTGTTCGAGACCAGGAGAGGTGTTCTCCACTGGCTCCCTACATCCTGACTGCATCAGTGTGGTTCCTGGCCAGCTTCATGACGTCATGGTGAGGTGGGCAGAATCCCAGGCCTGCCTGTGTTCAGATTACTTGAGTGCAGACTCCAGTGTGAGCAGCGGCTCCACAGCACGCTGTCTTTTCCCAGCACCCGCTGGCTTCAGGGAGTCCACACAGCCTCAATGCCACATCCACTGCATAGATGTCACTCAAGAGCCACGGAGTTCTCATCCACAGCAGAGTCAAAAGCACCCTCCAACTCTTTCAGTTTGGAATAGCTACCCCTCAGTGACCCCTGACTTTCTAGGGTAGCTTTCAATTTGGATTTATCTGTCCCATTTCTGTTAAATCCAGGCCCCCTTTGGTCAGAATATCCAGAAATGGAATTGGTTTTTCCCTAGCGTGCTGATGACTTTGTCTGACAGAAGGCACCTCTGCTGGGCCCCTCCACATGCCTGTCTCCCTTCCCTCTTTTCATAATTTATAAAGCTTTTGGATGCCAGTGCCTGGAGACCATGACCTGCTCATTCCTTGTCCAGCCTCCCACACTTCCTGAGTTAGTGCTGCACATCCCTGTAGAAGCCCGTTTTAATTTAGCGAGTTGTAATCCGCTGCCATCATTCGTTTTGGTGCTCGAATTGTCCCTGATTTAACCCTCGAATCATTCAAGCTGGCTTCGATGTTGTCTTAATCACGTTCCCGTCATTCACTGCGGACTCTGGACAAAAGTATTTGGGTATCATCTCAAAGTCTCCCAACTCAGCCCTGGGATTGGATGCGTTTCTGTAGACGTTTGACTCCTTTTAGTGGGAAGAGCTAGTTTGAAGCTCAGATGTGAATAATGAGTCTGTTCTGCTGCTGCACACTGCTGCCTCAGGACTCTCTGTGGGCAGTGAGTGACCATGTGTGCATATATGCATGTGTGCACTCAGTCCTAACTGCATATATGTTCATGTACATACTCCACTCACTCTACACAGCTGTCTTCCCAGGCTCTGTGTGGGAGACACCTGGCTTCTGTGTCTAGTCCTCTTCTGATGAGTCCTGTGTGTACTCTACTTCACATATGACTGTCCCTGTATCTACGGAGCCTCCAGCCCATTCTGCACTCCCTCCCCAGATCCCAGCTCTGTTTTAGTAACCCTCTGTCTTTAGGCCTGGATGGAAAAGCGTGGAAGAAGAGGAAGGTTGGCAGCCATCTGACTTTGTAAGTTTGTCACTCAGTGTGCTGTGGTACCCAGAACTCAGGGCACCAAAGATGCTGAAACTCAGGCAGTTGCTGGTTCTTCTGAGCTTGTCGCTAGAGCAGAAGTCCTCCATCTTGTCTGGGTGCATCATAGCTGGTGTTGATGCACCCAAGACTCTGGCTCTGTGGGTTTGTTTGGTCGAAAAATGTTCTCCAGGGCACACAAGGCCCGGGAAGAGAACACCCAATACTATATTCAGTGTCCCTGATCCTTCATTGC
This sequence comes from Rhynchomys soricoides, assembly GCA_019843965.1. NCBI lineage: Eukaryota > Metazoa > Chordata > Mammalia > Rodentia > Muridae > Rhynchomys > Rhynchomys soricoides. The sequence continues at coordinate 8,723,331 of JADRCH010000014.1, read as the reverse complement.
AAAGGTGCAGAATTTTCTTGTGGATTGTAAATTTTTGCAGTTAAGGAAAAATATTTTAGTCTTTGATAGCCATACAGCCTGTCAGTACACTGTGCTTGTGTGAAAACTACTCCAATCACAGCAGACCGTGGAAGGTGTGTGTGTGTTCCTGTAAAACAGCTTTCAGACTGGCCTGAGGCTGCAGCTTGCAGACTCCTGATGCAAAGATGAAGGTTTTAAAATGTGCATTGTAAACTCTCCAAATACAAGTTACACTATTGATGGGGACTAACAATTAAACCGACAATAATCACCTATGCTGACTTCAACATTTCTTGTCATTTTACAAAACCACTCTTGCTCTTAAAAAGATACTTAAGACATAATCTTTCCCTGGGTTGAGCCTGTCTACAGGGATAGATATCCTGCTTGCTTTTTAAAAACTCATTCTTAAAAATCTTCTCTTGATCTAAGATTAAACCACTCACACAGAGAGAACGTATTGAAAATGACACCAAATCCAAGTGGTAGCAGGGTCCTTCCAACACTTAGTTACTTAGCAGAAAAGCTTGGCCTGGCACGGGGGAACCAGCTTCCTTAGGGCAGACCTGCCATGAGGCACAGGGTAGGAGCCAGCTTCGAAGGAAGCAAGCCATTGGCTATTTTGCTGCTGACATAGGTGTATTTGGACAACATAGTCAGTGTGACTGCTTGAAAATGTCCTTATTTGCACATAGTTGGCTCCAATCTCACCTCCGATGTCTCTGTGTTTGATAAATTGGTCCCTCATCTAGGATGCTCTGGGTAAACAGCTGGGGTGAAGAGTTTGGTGGCAGAGAAGGTAATTAAGTCAGAACCCGAGGCTCAAGCCCCAACACCCAAACCTCAACAAAAATTCCCAGCCATGGTCCAGCGTTACCTTCCGTGTCCTTGTTAGGGAGGGCAGGCAGGTACAGAGAGCAGCACCTTGTGGGGTTTCCAGCTCAGAATTAACCAGAAGCCTTCAGGAAGTAGGTGGGGCTTTTCCAAACTGAAAAACAGCTCTGCTGCCTTTCCCCCCTCCTGTTACCTTCATTTCTGCAGCACTGAATCTCTACTGTGCTAGGTCTGACTTCAGAACACAGTTGAAAGGTTGCCTCCTCCTCTGACAGTAATAAGTATCTGACGTTATCAACTTACAGATTTCAAATCCTGATCAGTCGGCCTCACAGACAAAGTTTTTTGTTTTGGAGGACTCCTTGGGCCTCAGATCCACTCGCCCATCTGAGCCACATTTCGGGACCGAAGAATAGCAAATGGGAGGGAACTATTCAGTATGCACAAACCAGGCATTTCATAAACAGAGCTTGCAAGAACCAAAACATGGTCTTAAATCCATGGGACTCATTCCATGAGACCTACTATGAGCCCAGGTAGGTCTGCAGAGCATTGGGAGAACCTAGGGCCATGGAAAGAACAAACAGGCGAAGAATGGTTTCCAGTGGCTGCCCAGGGCAGGGTCAGCGAAGATGCTACCGATGGGTTTCAGCTCCAGCTACTGTCCAAAGCAGCAGCTTGCAGGAGCAGGAAGTCTGGAGTCTAGTCTGTCTTACCTGGCACTGATGTTTCTATTCTTTATGCAAAAAAGAAGTGCCTGCTTTGAATTTGCTAATGCAGCCATTTTCTTTATTTGTACTAAAGCTGCATAATGTGGGCTTTGTAAAGTCGGCTGGCCTGAACGCAGGATACATTTCTAATGGAAACACTCCCACGCATGATTGTACAACAGCCAAGCAGTAAATTACCGTGATTTTGGACCCCCTGTGGTTATCCGTTCCACCACACTTGAGGACGTGTTGCTTCTGCTTAGAAATTCTACAAATATTTTTTTCAGAAAGGCAAATATTAAATGAGAATTGTGCTGAAAGCCACGAGGGAAAGTGTACAGTGTATACACCGCAGACTGAAGGCTCCAATTATACCAGAAAGCGATTTGCAACATAAAGCTTGTTTATAATTTACTGAGGCTCGTAAACTCGATTATACGACATGGAAAAAAATGTTTTTCAGTGTAAGATGTCCAGAAACTGGGAACATTGTATTAGTGTGAAGGGTGTTTTGTTGTTTAAAGTCCGTTTTGGCTTTAAGCTGGACTTTTAGCTGGACTGCTTATTTTTGTATTCTCATGGTTACTTTTTTTTGGAGACAGGGTCTGCATAGCCACGGTTGGCCCTGAACACCTACCTGCCTGTTTCTCAAATGCTGGGATTAAAGGCATCCACAAGTATGCCCAGTGGGAAAGACTTTGAAAAACACATTTTTATTTTCCATTTATTTTGCCTGCATTTGAACGCACCGTGTGTATTCAATGTCCAAGGAGACCAGAAGGGGGCACTGGACACTCTGGAAGTAGAGTTAGACACAGGAGGTTGTGACCCAGGTCCTTTGCAAAAGCTTAAGTTCTTTTAACCACCAAGTCATCTCTCCAGCCTAAGAAAAAGACCTTTTAGAAAGCCCTAGCCGTCTGACTTACTGCTGAGAACCTATACAAACTGACTTAGGTGCCTGGTATGGTAGTTGGTGCTTAGGAGCCGTGGAACACAATACAGATGAATTCAACTTAATGCGATCCTGCAGGTCTGAGGATAGATTATAGGACCAAGAGCCAGAGTTCACAATCTGTCCAGATATAATGAGAGATGCATGCAGCCACAGGAGCTTGGACAGATGATACTGAAGGAGCAGAGGCCTGGAAGAGTCTGTGGAATGCAGATTCTACGACCATCTCTCCAGTGCTAAGAAGCTGCTCCTCCCCTTTACACATTCAAACTCAACTGGTTTTGCCTGCGACAGAGTTTCTCTACCTTGGGTGTCCAAGAACTAAATATGTAAATCAGGTTGGCCTTGAATTCAGAGATCTTCTCGGATTGGATTGAATGTGTGTCAACGTACTTAGCTCTATTTCTCAATTCTTATCAACTTTGCTCCTCAGAGACCTCGGGCACAGCTTAGCACAGGAGACAGCTAACTCACTGCTTCTCCACAACAAGCCAGACATCTGAAGAGGAAATTCTTCCTAGGAAGGAGCTCACCACATTTCTCTAAAAATTCAAGACTGCAGTCCTTTGAGATGGCTTCAAGCCATCTTATAAATATTTAATATGATTTAAAAGAATGGCAGTTCACAAGTACTAAAGTATATTTAGAGAAATTCTCATTTAAATCATATTGGCTTTTGGTTCAAGAACATACATTTACATACACACGAGTTTAGAATGATGATTACTTTTTAGAATTAAAAACTTTGCTTGCTTACTCTGAGGGTAATTCCCAACAAAACATTTCTATCATTTTGCTGATGACTTCACCACTTTAAAACTGCTTCAAAGTCTTACATTTGGACACTAACAAGCATTAGGATATAATACAGGACTACCGTCTATTTTGAAATTTGACTACAAGTCAGTATTTTGCTTGCTCCCTTATGAATCACAGTAGCTTGTATAATCAAAATCCTGATACCAAAAGGAAGTTATGAGCAAGATTCCACATAGAAGGGGACTCCAGCCACTGTATCCTTGTAAAGGCAGATCCTTGGATTTCAGAGACCTTAAAGAAAATGCCATCAATCTGTGTTTTAGAAAAAGCAAGCAAGCTGGGCAGTGGAGGCGCACACCTTTAATCCCAGCACTTGGGAGGCAGAGGCAGGCGGATTTCTGAGTTCGAGGCCAGCCTAGTCTACAGAGTGAATTCCAGGACAGCCAGGGCTACACAGAGAAACCCTGTCTCGAAAAACCAAAAGGAAAAAAAAAAAGTAAAGAAAAAAACCCCAAAGGCCCAGTTACTAAATATATATTCTTATTGGCAATAACGGTGGTGAATGGGGTGCTTTACACATAAAAAAATACACAACACTTAAATTTTCATTTGTTTATTTTTCCTGTCGAGTACATTTTAGGAATAACATTTAGACACAGGCGATTATGTGCAGGTGGACACACGCGCGCTCACGCACACACACACACACACACACACACGCACACACAGAGCTATGCTGCTTCTTTCTTTCATGAAGGGTTTTCCCTTGCTTCCTTTAGTTGTTTTACGTAAAATCCAAAGGTTTCCTGTTAAGGAGAAAAAAGAGAGAGGAAGGACAGCATGAGCAAGCAGAACATAGAATTTAAAGGCAGCAGTCAGTAAGGTCTGGGGCCACTGCCGCTTAGCCGCAGCGGAGTACCTGAGCTTTAAGTCTGGGCATTCGTCTATGTTTTGCAAAATGCTAAGTTCAAAAGCCTCAAGTTCTGAGTTAACCCAAGCACCAGGGCTAAGTCAAACCTCAAGTAGAAACTGCCTAAGAAAGTCTGATAAAGCCACACCTAGCTGACATCTGTAACACACCTTGCATTTCCCCCAGGTCATTCCACCCCAGTCCAAGGCCACTGCTTAGGCCTTTAGCTCGGCCATGGATCCTCAGAGACTAGTTCTTGGTAATTAGTTTTCTCTTCACATTCTTAAGTCATACCTAAGAGTGTCCTTAGGCATACATAAGCCTATGGAGGTGTTTTCTCTCTTAATACTCACAGGGGGCTCAGTGAAGGGGACTGGCTCGCCAACATCCTTGAGTAAAGATGCATAGCGCTTCAGAAACAGGTCATCCATCTTCAAGTTCTTTGCTGTCATATGCTCATACAAGGCTTTAGCAGAGGCCACATCTTTGTCTAAGACTGAAGGAGTCAGAGGAGAGAGATGACTTGCAGGTGAAGAGACCCTCTTCTTTGCCTCACACCCTTTGCTGCCCAGGGTCCGAGACAAGGGACGGAAAGCTCCAGTAGGAGGCCACTCAGAACCCACAGCCTGCCCACCCCTGCCTCCACGGTGCTCACTGTGAGGAAAAGGGAAAAGGTGGGCAGGCACAGAAAGCCTGAAGCACATTATTAATGGCACCAGATGTATCTAGCTGAGGGCCTATGGTGTAAATGGAACGATCAAGTTCTCAACTATAAAGCATGAGGTTGTGAGGAGCAGGGGCGAGCCCAGATGCTCTCAAAGGGGAGGAGTGGGAGTTGAAGCTCAGCCAGTCAGCTTCCCCGCCGGTGCTCCTGCTGCAAGGGTCCTCACTCTTTACAACTCCTGTGCACAGCTTTGTTCTGTGTCTATATAGACCCCTGCCCTAACCTGTCAGGGACCCCACCCTCTTTTTCAAGCATTCGATGCTATTTTACAAGGAGGTCTATGATTTCAGCTATTTTTAAATACTGCAAGACTCCAGGTAGGAACAAAGAATCTATTTACTAGTTCTGACTGTAAGTAGTACGCAGGTCTGAGGGTGGGACACGGACATGCTAGTGACAAAAACCCGAGACTGGCTCCTTTCTCATGTGCCTGTCTGACTGGACACCAATGACCGACAGACTGCACTCCAGCTGGGGAAGCTACATGGAGGGGCCCTGACGGAGCTCAGAGGCAGGAGGAGGCCACACTTCTGCAGGAGAGAACTGCCAGGGCTGCCTGGGACATTCTGAAGGGGCTCAGGAATGTTCAATGTTAAAGCTCTAGGAATGAGCTTATGCTTTTCTATAGTTTAAAAACATATTCTAGAGCTAAGTGAATGAGTAATTATCTGAAATTTAAGATTATTCCTTTGAGCTGAACTCACAGTTGACTATATTTAGAAATATTTACATCACTTGAATAATGTAGTAAGATTAAATTTATTACCATAGCTTTTCATGGTGCAAGAACATACTTTATAATTGTCACGTAACTCAGGAATCAGTTCTAACAAGGTCTTCAGAACTGCTGCCTAGGAAGGTAAACAAAGGTTAACACTTAAAGCAGCCTGCAGAGCGCTAGCATAACACACAATGTAACAAAGGACTTCAAGTTACAGCACAGCCAACCACTCAGCTGAACGGATCATTTGACTTCGGTGTATCTTAGCATTTGATGTCAAATTGATAAATCACAGCCAGATAAAAAAAAAATCATCATTTTTATTAAAGGCATTCCACTTACATTTCTGAGTGCTTTCAAAAATAGATATAAAAAAAAAAATCAAAGGACTAACCAGTTCTTTTATCAACTGTTAACTTATCAAAAAGTTGTAAAATCAACTTTACAGAAATAAGTTGTATTTTAATGTAAAAAAAAAAAAATTCAGGATAAACTATTTAGATAAAGCTCTGCAGCGCCCCCTATTGGGTACACCGAGTGCATCTTTAGGGTTTCACTGGAGGGTGACTTCACTGCCTGGAGGGCTACTGCAGAAGCAAGCCCTATTTCCTGCCGAGAAGACAAAGTGCTCCACTCAGTAAATCAGCAGTGACCTTCACATATTTCTTACCCAAGTCCAATGTAGAATAATTACCCACTGTACTGTTGACACACTGTGCTCGGCACACAAAGGCTTAACTCCACTTTCAGCACAGTCAGATCACACACAGAACCATCCGAGGCTCTCCTGAACTCCTTCCTGCCCATCTCCTGAGGACCTAAGACTGAGGGTCATGTCAGGATTTGGTGCACCCTAGGAAGGTTCTACCATCAAACTATACACCAGCATCCAAAACATAAAATAGGGCCTGTTGCTCACACACGAATAATATTTTTGTGCACGCGCACACAACACACAACACACATACACAGAATTTTAAAAAGTAGCCAAATATAGACAGGCCATGTCTTCCATTTCTGTGGAGTTTTCAGTAAGGTTCTGAGCCAAGATGGATCAGGACCATCTGACGAACCTGCTAGTAACAAAGCACCGTACCTTTTTCGGTTTCTGAGCAGTCCTGAGACAGAACACCGACAGAATTGGGCTCTGCTCGGCAATGGCACCGCATCTCTAAAAAGTATAACAGTGTCAGTGGAGGTTTGAAATAAGCCGGTCAAGGCAAGTCACCAGAGTAAGGAAGTTCCCAGTGACATAGCAATGTATCATGCCCACCAGGAGGCCACCTGCCAGCCAGGTTGACTTAGGCAGGAAAGGGGGTGACAGGGGCGAGCTGGGCTGAGCCTGGCGAGTGTGGCTCTCTGCATCAAGGATGAAGTTTGTTTAAAGAGAAAAAAGAAAAATTAAACTAATGCTTCAACAAGCACAGAACAAGGCTCAGGGCTGCAGAGAAAGAGGGAGAAAGGACCACCGCTCCTCGCCAATTACTCTGCCAAGCATTCACAAGTGAGCTAGGATCATAAGGTTAATTATACATTTAATAAGGTGTCAGGGAGATAACTGCTCGTTTCTTTATAAAAATTAAAATGTACAAAGCAAGTTCTCTTTAAAGTATAATTACCTACACTTATGCATACAAAAGGACTGATTTCAATCTCTGTAGTTATAAAAGGCTTTCATTGCAATAGACAGCCAGTGCTTGAGAAAGAGACAAAAGTTAAACTAAAAAAAGTTTGTATGACAGACCAGATAAATCAAGTGTCTATCCAGTTCTAGATGCTTTAGTCAAATGAAGTATGGTAAGACAATATTTAGTTTACACGCATCACAGATGTCACCCTCCAAGTCTCTAAGAGCACACTGCTCGCTCAAAGCTTTAAAACACTGTCATGCTAAGATGAACAGCAGAAGAAACTTTTGGGACTCACAGAAGACGGACGTTATAAACTGATGTTTTTGACGCCTGGAAACCAAGTGCTCCTCGCTAAGAGAAAGCACAGCACTTTACTGTGTGGCAGGTAAAGATGGAGCTGCTGTCAGATCTGCACTCAGCCCTACCAAGAGCTTCCTACGTGCACTACCACAGCTAGAGGCAGCTCTGAGCACAGGCTGCTGGCAATTCTGCTTCAATGGAAGGCATGAAGATGGTGGCTCATAACAAGCTGGGAGAGCAAGCAAGGGCCTCCTCTGAAGAACAATCCTAAGAGTGTGTTCAAGGTGAATGAACATGGTCAAGAGTGTGACTAGGTATCTGCACTTACTGCCCTGGGTAACCGTTAGCTACCCATGCAGAGAGATTAAAGCCTAAGGAGAGAACAATGAAGACTCACAGACAACCATCATAAACTTCCTACAAAAGAAGTAAACAAACCAAACAAAACAGCAAGAACTTGAGAAAGCAGAAGCAATTTGCATTTTTATGTAACCTTTAAAGCAGAGGAAAATGTTCAGATAAGCCTCTGTAAGTGGCCTGGCTTGTGCTGTCAAGCCAGACAAACCTGGATCAAACCTGGTACTCAAGCCAGAGGCTAGAGCATCCCCGTCCACATCCACTACACATGACACCTCCCAGCTGGCAGGAATGTAAGTGAGCATAACAGTATTTACTATCAGAAATTGGTCCCAGGCCTCAATTTGACACAGGGAGTCTACACAAACACAGCCGCTGGCGGGATCACCGTGACTGTTTGACTGCCACCTGCTGGGAAGGGGCTCCCGGCGGTGCCTGTTTGTGTGCACTGCCAGTAGCAGCTCGATCACCCACCGCTCCAGCGCACTTGGCACAGCTTTATAGTTAAAGCTGTTAAATGGCATGAATGCAGTTGTCTCCTTCCCTCCAGACTGCTGATTTAACTGAGTGTGGGCCACAGAGAGCCACATTTGTCATTTAATGTCTCTGTGACACATTAGTGAATAGAAAGCAAACTCAACTCTTAATAAACCTTGAATACGGCACTGAGAATGTTTGAGCATTCAAGTGAGAAGCTGTACATGAAAAGCAAACATTTCCTACTTCTTGTTTGCAAACTGTGTTGCTATGGTGATGCAGAGTATTTAGAACATTAAAGAAATTAGGAAACCAAAGCATCGGATGCTGGGCATTACCCATCGCTGCGGAAACACCTGTCTCAGTTCCCTACTTTCTTGTCTTAACTGCTAGGATTCCCAGTTCTACCTGACATCTTTAAAATTGGCAATCTGAGGCCCACAGGATTGTCACACAATCACACTGAACTTCAGGGTTCTGGCAGGAGTGTCTTCCATCTCCGGTCCAGCCCACGTACTTCTGTCTAGTCCACTCTCACTTCACTTCTCATGAGCCACAAGCCCCGACAGGAGTCATTACCTCTAAGAGAGCTCTGGCCTCATCCACCTTGCCTGAATCCACAAGCTGCAGGAAGAGATCAGTGACGGGCTTGTAAAGTGCAAACTGATTGGCCAATCTCTCAGACATGATGCTCACTGCAAGAAAAACAGGTAAGGAAAAGCTTTCACTGAAACTGGGGTATGGCTCACTTGCCAAAGAAATTTGGGCCAATTTCACCCAAGAAAAAGATGAGCCTCTCTGCTCCTTAAGAAAACAACTCACACTTTTCTAGCGCTGGTGTCATCTGTTCTTCTATTACTTTTCTGAATAAATACGACAAGCCAAAGTACTGATGCTCTATGGCTTGGTTCTCTGAAACAAGCATGTGCTCAATATTTTCTATGGCAGCATCAATTTTGTTACTGTAAAAGAAAACAAAATCGTAATAAAATATTTACTTGTATAAAACAGCAGCCAGTTTCAGTCTGTTTTAATCCATGTGGATACTCATCCAAATGCTTCAGAAAAAGGAATATATTTACCAGCAACCAGATTAATAACAATAATAATTTTTAAAGAATACTGTGTAACATTACCTAGTTATATAGATATAAAATGCTATAATTCTGGCTTTACAAATCACAACGGGCACTAGTCTGAAGCAAAGATAATACGTGACATTCAGAAATTAAAAAATAAAATAAAAAGACCATACACCCCAAAGTTGTGTTTTCAAGGCTAACAGATTTATTTTCATCGGGCACCATACATCTGGAAAATACTCAATACTAGAATCCGCAGAAAAGGGTGCCTTTGGGGGAAAAAAAAAAGAGAAATTCGGTGGCCTTCCTGAACAAAGTAGGAAACAATGTTCTTATCACTGCCATCCCATGAGGTAATCTATAACTAATCTGTGCAGTTATAATGTCCTGCCACAAATCAATTTCATGTTGAAATTAGTACATTGAGAATAAGAATTCTAATTAAAAACAAGCATCTGGTGGGCTTAGGTAGAAGAATTATTAACTGAGTAAAACCATGTTTTCCACAGCATAAAAATAATACATTGTAGCTTTAAAATGTTCATCTAGCTCTTACTTAGATCTGATTTTAAAAATCACATTGTCTTATTAAAAACAAAGTTTGAAACTCTATTTCGGGAAGTACTTTAAATCTATATATGGCTGTTGTGCCTACATGTTTGTATGGACATCAGGGAAAGTGTCAGAGCCCACATGGTTGGGAGCCATCATATGGGTGCTGGGAACTGAACTTGAGTCCTCTGGAAGACCTAGGTTGGCTCATAAAGAGATGAGCCATCTCTTCAGCCCTCAGGAAACAGTTTAAAGTTAAAAGCAAAACATTTTCTACTAAAAGAAATAGGAATAAACAAACAAAAATACTCCTTGCAAAACAGTATTTTAATACCGTATTTATACATCCAAGATTAAGTACTAAAGAACATTTCCCTCGAAAGTGTTATGAATATCAATTCTAGATAACACTCAGACTTTTTTTTTTCTGAGAAAAGTTTCATTACATAGCCCAGACTGTCATCAAACTCATGATCCCCCTGCCGCAGCCTCCTGAGCTCTGGGATTACGGGCCTAAATCATCCTGTTCACTCTTATGACACCTTAATGTGCGTAAGGCATCAGTAACATCAAAGAAAACTGTCTGCCTGTCCCTTCGCAACGGTGAGGAATCAAGTCTGAATACTTCTCTTCTGTGGATGTGTGTACTGACGGGCAGAAATGCTGAGCCATTTTTAAATGCTTGAGACAGAACTCAGGGTCTGATTTTTGCTGACCCGGCTCTCTATCACAGAGCTATTCATCACAACCACAGCTCGTGTGCTTTGGAATCAGCTTCCTGAGTCCTGTGTCACTATCCTAGCGGTGTTCTCTCAAGAACTGCTGCTGAGGAAAAGAAGGGCTTTAACAATGAGGCACATGTGTGTGTCTGTGTTTACATTTTATACGCACATATATGTAAGTATACATGAACACATATACATACATACATACTACATATGAATTAGCAAATGGAGTATATTTTATGAATGTTTAGTCTTTAAGACTAAAGATAAAATACATTTTAACATAATTAGTTGTTAATAGTAAATAATCAACATAATAATTAGGATTAAAAATTTCCTATAATTGACATGTTTTCCAAAAGGTGCAAAGAACGACAAAAACATTTTAAAGATGGTTATCAAAATAATCCTCAGTCAAGAAAGCTTGAGAATACTTACTTCTTCATCTGGGCCAAAGCAATGTTATTGATAAAAACCATTTTTGAGAGTCCAATGGCGTCGAGTCCATTCACCATCTTCTGAATGGACTCTATGCTTCCCACATCACCCTTCAGGGCAAACGCCTGAATGAGGCGGGTCACGGCTAACTCAGAAGGAACCTGCTCCAGATCCAAGGCTGCTTTCAGAGTTGCTAGAGCCACTAAAACGAAAAGCAGAGGGCTGAGTTTATCTTAAAAATGATGCACACTAACTTCAACGTATCTGGAGCATCACTTTCTAAACGAGAGCATCAAGCCGCTAAACTAAAAAACAGATATATAAATAATTCATTTTAGATTACAGAAAATACTGATACTTTATGAAAAGTCTTTTTAAAAACGATGCATCTGACTAGACAGTGAGTCCCATGCAGGGGACTCGTTCATGTACCAGTGCATGACTCAATGTCAGAAAGGAAGAACCTTTTTTTAAAATGTGTATTGATTGGTGTTTTGTCTGAATGTGTTTGTGTGATCACGACAGATGCCCTGGAACTGGGGTTGCAAACAGCTGTGGGCTGCCTTGTGTGTACTGGGAACTGAACCCAGGTCCTCTAGAAGAGCAGCCAGTGCTCTCAACCACTGAGCCATCCCTGCAGCTTTGAAAGGAAGAACTCTTTTTTTTTTTTTTAAAAAAAAAAAACAACCCAAAACCAAAACAAAAAGCAAATAAATAACTTCTGTCTACATTAACAATTTCCTAAGTTTTACTAACTCAGAGCCCACATAATTATCAAAAAATTTTAATATCTCCTTTTCATTCTTTTCTTTCTCTTTTTTTGGTTTTTCGAGACAGAGTCCTTTTCATTCTTGAAAATGATCCAAACAGGACCAAAGCACACAACCAGCCGCATGCACGGACTGCCACAGAACTGCGCCTTCACACATTTACTTCCCGCAACCAGGCTCCTTGTAGATATCTGCTACATTCAGTCTTCAAAGAAAATAAAGCTCATTGACTCTTAGGGCTACAGTCAAGGGGGTTTTGCTTGTATAAATGCTCATAATTATAAACACTTGATTACAGATAAATATGGACCGCCTTTCTACTTTACAGCCTCACGGGCAAGTGTGGTGAAATCTCTGCATTAAGTGAGGTGTCGGATGGGAGGAGCTGCACTATTACTTAGCATAACAATCACCTTTACCACAGAAGAAAGTTCCCAGCTTTGCAGCAATTAAACCACGGGAACCTAGACAAAGCTAAGACTCTCCAGGCGGCTTCCAGAAGGAGAGCAGCTTATCTTCCCATGGAAGGAGAAGGTAGTAATTAAACAGTCTATTAAAAACAATGAAGTAAAAGACATGATCAGTTTAGTCTTCTTTACTGAATAAACTATTACGATTTCAAATTTATACATGATCCAGACCACTGACTGTCAAATACAGAAATGGGACAACAGTTTAAAAAGTGGTAGATGTTACAAATACGTATGCACACACCCGAAACAAAAACGCCTATTTACTATTTTAAAATATGATGCACAGAAAACCAGTTTGATAGTATCTTGTAAAAGGGTGGTCAAATACAGGTAATTATGCTCAAAGTCCTTGGCATCTAAGCATACGGTCGGGGAAGAGCTTTCTGCTAGTGGATAAAAGTTAAAAAAAAAAAAAGAAAGACGGAGGACGGCTCGGACTGATGAAGCTTGTACTACAATGAGGTCGTGGGCTCCGAAGCCAAGCTCAAAGAACCTTCCTGAACTGAGAACTACTGAGGCTTGGCGGGTTAGTACTTCTCCAAGGCCCAGGGCTGGATCCCAAACTAAGACTCCTGCCCCATTCCAGGTGCTGCACCTATAGAACAGGAGAATCGAGAGGCAAGCAGGGGAATAAAAGAGCTTCTTATACAAACCACGCCACAGCACGTGCCTTCTGTGCCGTGAATGATCTAAGGCACACTGAGCGATCCCTACCCAGGCCCCGTCTCCAAGTCTTCTCCGACTCACTCAATCACAACAGTCTTCGTTATTACTCTCCAGTAAGACTGAGTATACTGCTACACAGCAGCTACTGACAGTCTGCAACAGTATTAGCTTATAAATTACTCTAGGATTTAATTGGTGTTTACTGCCATAGGTAAATTTGATTAAAATAAATTTGAAAGAGGCAGCAAATCTGAAAGATGGAAGAAAATCAGGAACTCTCTTTGGCTACAGGGCAAATGTGGACACAGGAACAGGACCCAGACCATTCCTGCCTTGTTGATGAGCGCCGTGCCTTCAGCACTGTGAGACTTGGGTGGTGGAAGTGGAAGGAGCGATCAGTGAGTCCTCCATGTGTGCGCACATCTGGCAGCAGAGACTCCACACCACAGCAGGAAGGAAAGGGTGGGAGTCAGGAAAGGGTCTCGGGGCATATTCAAACTGAACTCTTAAAGTTAAAATAAGTCTTGTTCTTTGTGCTCATAGAAACATTAGACATTTAAATGTTTTTACAAACAGCAGACTTTAATCCCCTCTTTGTTTCCGAGTCAGCCTCACTCTCTGGTCCAGTGTCTTGGCAATCCAGGCTGGCTCAATTATGAACAGTCTTCCTGCCTCAGCCTCTCACGTGCTAGGATTAGTGTGCGCTACAATGTCCAGTTAAAAGTTTCAATGTCTTAAAATCTACATGAAAAATAAACCTCACAAAATCATTTCTATTGAAAATAAAAACCTTCAAATTTTAAAAACAAGCCTTACTGCGTCTCCCAATTACAATTCAAAACTGTCCAAAAGACTGCTGGTGTGCAGAGTGCCTGAGGAACAGTCACAAACTTTGCAAAGAGAAATAGTCACCGTAGAAGACAGCTGAAGACCAGCAAGCTAAGGTACTGTAAGCAATGCTAAGGCTGAACAATCACACAGCCAGCTTCCTCTGAGATGGAAACTATTTGATGAATTGCAAAGCAAAGAGAAGCATTGTTATCACAGCCTGGGGAAGAAACCAGCACGGCAGCTAAGAGCTGAAGAGCGGAGCTTCTAACCCGAGTCTCCTAAGGGCGTCTGGTGTAGAAGTGCTGCAATACTAAAATTCAGCCCTCAAACAAGAGTCATCACTGCCCCCCTTGAGAGCTAATCTACCCCACTGTGAACCCACGCCCCAGTCCTCCTCAGTGCCCCTCTGTGGCCTCAGCAGCACCCTTACGACACAAGCTCCAAACAAACGCTGCATCTCACTGCTCTTGGAGTTACGAACTATTAAAAAAGTATCAGATTGGGGTTTTAAAAAATCAATATTACAATCATTTGGTGCACAATCCCATACACTTAACACTCAATTTAACTCATTTGCTATCTCATATACAACCAACACAACACGCAAGAAATAACTGCTGGGAATTGTTTCAGACTCCAAAGTATGTTAATTTCTACCGCAAAATGACTTGTGCTGTGAATTTTAACACACTTGAAAGCCTGTACTTTCCCTCATTCTGGAACACGAATTTTGCATGTCTGAAGAGCTGTGATTCATCTTAAGAAAGCCCATCTTGTGTTAAATGGGATGGAAACTGGACTAAGTGGTCAGATGACAGCACATTCATATTCAAGCCGTATTATAAATGCATGTACAGTAATTTACGTCTCTCAGCTACCACAAAAGGCTCTTGATAAGCAGGTAATTTGCTAAATGGACTCCTTTATCCAAGTATTCGAAGGGCGTTACAAGAAAAATCTGCAGAGGCATTAATGTGACGTAAAGGTCAAGCATTCTGACATACCTTTCAAATAATCCCGCCTAACTTGCGTTATGATGAGGAGGCTGTTGGCAGCATCGTTCAGTGTGAAGCCCTTGATGTGGGTCTCAGCGCTAAAAGAAGCAGACATTTAGAAAGGAATTACTGACATGCTTCTGATATGATAATAAACGGTTGAGCACCAAGGTGAAATTATAAAAACTACTGTTCGTATGTTAAAAATATTGCTGCAAAATATCGACCTGGAGACAGCTTTTGTGTTCTCCTGTCAATGGTTATAGAAGGATAATTTTTTTTTGCATTCTGACAGATGACAAAGTTGGAAATGAGCAACAAAAGAAACAAAGTACAAGATTTTTTTTAAACAATCGGTTCAGATTCTTGAGTACTGACATATTAGGTGACTAAAATAACCGCATGCCCTGAATTGTTCACTATATCCTAGGCTGGGTTCTCTCTCTCTCTCTCTCTCTCTCTCCTACATTCACCATAATTATAAAATGTAAAACTATTCTTCCAGCAACAAAAATGAACATTTTATTTTCAGTACTTTATACTTTACATATAAACTAACGCATATTACTAACACTATATCATTTGGTTGATTAATTTTCAAATTTCTAAAGGTTTTAAACAGAGCACAGAACCAAAACCATTGTTACACTAAAATTTAAAATTTCACACAACCACAGACAAACTTCCTAACTGAAACTCAAGAGCAAAAAATAGCTTTACTTAGCACCAAATCCTATAGGAATAACTAAAACTAGATGAGACACACACAGAGAAACCCTGAAGTCTAACCGGAAGCACTTTGTTTGCTACACTGCTTGTCCATGTCTTCTGATGAAATGTTAGCATCCCTAATGCCCCAGGGTTGACTTCCGATTAGGAAACACTAAGAGGTCATGAGGAGCAAGAGCTGCCTTATCAGCTCGGCAGAGCCTGACTGTCAATCCTCCATGGCAGCCAGCCAAGGTGAAACAGCCCTGAGCAGTGGACAAGACCAGCGGGACCATTATTCTTACCAACTCAAGAAAATCAGCCAGACACCATTCAGCGCCCACCCTCTCAGTCCCTCTTCAGTCTCCCCCCACAGGTCCTCCCCACACCCCCTGACCAATCCCTATAGCTGCTCTCCCCGGCTGACTTTCCCCGTCCCATTTGTCAAAGCTGCGAAGTCAACGACTCCCATGGGACACCAATTACTTAAAGGACTTGCTTTCCCAACCTGTACGCGAGGGAACTCAGGCACATCACATCTTACTCTTCACACCATTATCAGTACATGTGGCACACTATGTTCATTTAAAGAACGTTACTTAGGCTGGGTGGCAGTGGAGCATGTCATCCCAGCGAGGCCAGCCTGGTCTACAGAGATAGTTTCAGGACAGCCAGGGCTACACAGAGAAACCCTGTCTCAAACACACACACACACACACACACACACACACACACACACACACAGAATATGAATAAATGTGAATATTATTTATATAGTCTAAAACTAGCCTTAATCCTAGCCTGGTCTGCTTGTAGGGAGAAGACCTAATAGGCCAGCAAGGGAACACAGTGAGACAAAGTATCCAAACCAAACCAAACCACTGACCTCAAAATAAAGAAACCATGAGATGGCAAATCTTGTCTTTTAATTGACGAGAATAAGCAATAAGCTTTTTGAAAACTGCATAACATCATTTAAATAGTCTTCAAAGAGCTCCCTGTATTTGTTTCAAACATGAAGGCAGAGATTAATATCAGAAGAAAGAAAATTTCCCTTATCAATTCAATAGTAGGAAATGTAATTCTAATCCGGCAAAGAGAGAAAAAGTATGAAGCTACTTAGAGAAGCCGTCGGGATCGTTTATACAATATCGAGAAATTTAATTTTGGTTCCTAATTTTTAGTTTTATTTTTTAGTTACCAAAATGAACTTTCTGTGATAAAGGGAATATCCTCTCTGTGCTTTTCAATGGGGTTTGCCACTAGTCATGGGAAATATGTAATTTAATCATTATATTTCATTTTACACAATTTAAAGTCACACCCAGGCTGGTGGCTACTAAAGTGGGCAGCATACAATTTTAGACTTTCATTTTTGAAACTGCCAAAATAAAGAAAAAATTATGGCAAAAAAAGGGTTTACCTCTTACAGCTTATCTTTAGCTATAAATAGTAATCTTTTTAAACTAAGAAACACGGTATTTTAAGGAAACTTCCATTATTTTCAGAGCAATGAATAGACTATGCCTTGTGCTTACATAATACATATGTAAAACATTTGTCAATGCTTCTAATTTATGTGACCTTGAATAAAAAACAAAACAAAACAAAAAAATGGTCAGCCCAATGAAAGCAGTCAGGGACAGACTTAGCACCATTTCTAGGCAGAAAGAAACAAGAAGACAGGGAGGGCACGCCGTGTTCTTACTGTTTGTTTCCAGAGACTCAGAATCGCTGATATTAGTACCCTGGCTAGAGAGCAGGAATTGGCAGAGCAATAGACTGGTACAGGCTATGGGAGAGCCCACACGGGGGTCACCATAACAACATCAAGTAGCCTGTACACACCATTATTTTTGAAAAATGATTTTTATACATGCATGTGTGTGTGTGTGTGTGTGTGTGTGATCATGTGTGTGGGCACACACAATATACAGAGGTCAAAGGACAACTTGCTGGAGTCGGTTCTTTCCTTCCAGCAAGGGGGTCTTAGGGAACCAAACTCAGGTTGTCAGCCTTGGCAGCTAGTCCTTTACCCACGGAATCAACTATCTTGCTAGCACACTCAACAAGTATTTTTCACTCTGATACTGATATAGAACTGGGAGGGGGAGAGACAGCCAGGAATGAATCCAAAGAAGTTAACATGACATACTTTCAATAACACAATTAGTTGGATAATTCAAAAAGTCCCAGTCTAGGAACTGTTTGGAACTTGCTCTGTAGACCAAGCTGGCCTTGAACTCACAGAGATCCACTTGCTTCTGCCTTCTGAATGATAGGACTAAAGGTATGGGCCATTTCAAGAAAGGACCCACCGTAGGCTTCAAGTTACATAACATTGAAATAATAATGAACCAGTAATGGCCCAAGGTTAAAGCCTGTCACAGGGTTTCTACTGCTGCAACGAAAACTCCATGACCAAAAAGTGGGAGAAGAAAGGGTTTATTTGGATTACACTTTCACATCACTGCTTATCATTGAGGGAAGTCAGGGCAGGAACTCAAGCAGGACAGGAACCTGGAGGCAGGAGCTGATGCAGAGGCCATGGAGGGGTGCTGCTTACTGGCTTGCTCAGCCTGCTTTCTTACAGAACACAGGCCCACCAGCTCAGGGAATGATATTATCCACTATGGGCTAGGCCGGGCCCCACTAATCACTAATTGAGAAAATGTCTTACAGCTGGATCTCATGAAGGCATTTCCTCAACTGAGGCTCCTCCTTCTCTGACCATTCTAGCTTGTGTCAAGTTGACACATAAGCCAGCTGTCTAGTACAATGCCATGTAACCAATCCCCTGTTGAAGGCTGTGGATCTTGGATTCTCTGGGGTCCACATAGCTACATGGGGAAAGCAGCTATAGACTAATCCTTGTAGAGTATCCCAGCTGGAATATAAGCATTCCGAAATGTACAGGGAGTCTTATCATCTGTGGAGTTTAAAAAGCCCAAGTGAGAAGCAGAGAGTAGATGGGTGTTGCCAGGGAAGAGATGAACTGTGGAGGTGAGGACTGTGGAACGCCAGCCAGGCAGGTGAGCTCTAGAGTCCTACCCAGCAGTGCCTACAGCTGACAATACTGCTAACAGGGTACATCATCAGTGTAATTACACATCCCCAGAAAACCCAGCAATGATAGCAACGATGGTGATAAAGAAGGTGGGAGGGAACTCTGGATGGTGATGGATGTGTTTACGGCCTGGATGCTGGCGGTGGCTTCACTGGTGTACACTTATCCCCAAAGCTAATGAGATGTATACATTAAATATGTATCTTTTAATGTGTCAATCATATTGGAGAAAGGCCTCATAGAAACCGAGAGAGGAAAGAAAGAGTATAAGCCTGTATTTTACAGGTGTGATGAAAGGAGAATGAGAGCTATGTTTCTAACCATTCAAGACAGATGGCAGAGCTCCAGAAATGCCCTGCAGTGGTGATACTCGAGCAAACCCATGCACAAACACACTCAATGGAAATCAATACTCCACGACATGATTTTAACTACTTCAAGTGCTTTGGTATCTTCCAGGCTATTTCATTTAAAAAATGGTTCATTCTGCCCCACTTAATAGTGGCACCTACAGCCTGAAACTATGCTGGGTCAGTAGCCTTCTTTGAGAGGTATGCATAGCACTGAAGACCCTAGGAAGCAGGGTGTCATGAAACACGCAAGACATGCAGGATAAGTGGTCATGAGGAAATTCTATCAAAGAGTCTGAGGCCCATAACTTACCTGTTATCTGGGACCTCTGTAAAATGCACAATCCTGGGTCAGAACCTTAGTAGGGCCCAGTATATGCACAAGTCCAATCAAGGAGTTTTTGTGTGTTATGTGGTGTACATGAGTGTGTTATCTGCATATGCATACAGATATGCATGTGTGTGTGTGTGCATGTGTAAAACCAAAGTCGACATCTGGTGTCTCCTCAGCTGCTTGAAACAGGGTCTCCTGTTGACCTTCAAGTCCATCAATTACAGCTCCGCTATCTAGCCAGCTTGCCCAGCTTCAATGTGGGTTCTGGGGACCTGAACCCTCGTCTTCACGCTTGCACGGGTCACCTCCACAGCCCCAAGATGAAGACCATTGCATTTTACTTCGGGGAAATCTTTAGAGGATTTGTGACCAACTCTGAGGATTGAATAGTCTTTGACTTTTTACATTTTCTTTCTTAACAGTTTAAGTTTCCTACTTGGATTACACAACATGGAATTCTCTTCTGTTTTCTGCCTCCCTCTTTCCAAATTACTCATTTCAGAACATCTTTGGTTATGTACAGTAAGATGTACAGTAAGTCCACAATGACTGTCTGAAAAAGTAAATTAATCCACACCCTACACCACAGAGGTTAGAGCTGACAGGATACCATTTCAAAACATATTTCAAGGCATCAATTGAGGTGTAAATAAGGTCTAGGGGTAGATTATTCAATTCACAACTGAAAAAATGCACAAGTCAGTCAGAGTACATTAAATAGGTTTAGGGTCCGAATGTGGCTTGGACCAGGCGTGGTAGCAAATATGCCTGCCATCCCAGCGTTCAGGAGGCCAGGGATGGCTGCAAGTTTGAAGCCAGCCTGGAAAACATAGTGAGACCTGCTTTAAACAAACAATTCATAAAATTAAGCAACTTTTAATGTTACTTTTCTGGGCAGCTGAGGGTTTCCACGGATGAGCAGATACTCACAAATCTTTCACGTGCATTGCCTGTGTGAAGTCATCCTTACTCAGCAGCAAGCCTATCAAGGTGCTGTAACTTTCATTGCTAAATACAATTTTTTGCTTTTCGGCTTTAAGGAAGATATTATATGCATCTATAAGAGAGAAAGATAAAAAACGGAGACAATATTACTCTGAACTAGCAAAAAGTCCCCAAATATATATGTATCCACTGTTCCCAATACTTAGAGATGTGCACTGAACACACACGACAGAATTCTTCAAATTCCTAAGACAAACCATTGAAAAGAACAGCATCTGAAAGGGTTTCTTTTCCAAATTATTTTTTATACTCGCTTTGGATCAATAAATTATGTTCTTCCCAATAAAAATGAAAATCAGCTCTTCTGAATTCAAAAGATAGCAAAATAAATCACAAAATATGTGTTAAAGTCCAAATAAACCAGAGGTATAATTTAGATTGAGGGGCGCAAAAGATTCACTTTCAAGCTATCTTTAATCTATAAGTGGGTGGTTACAATGGTTAACATTTCAACACAATAGCATTAAAGTGAATATAGCCTATAATTCTAAAATTAGAAGATCAAATTATTTGGCTACGACAGGACTTATACAAAAACATACAATTTTCAAATATACAGATACCTAACAAGTAAACTAGGCAACATTTGTCTGACTGATTAACAGTTTTATTTCACTTGTACAATAACTGTCAGAGAATGAAAGGATGTTACCAAAAGAGAAGTACCTACACTTTTCAGTCACTTACTTTTCTGAAATAAAACTGCTTGCGTATAAAGAGCCAACTGGAACTCCGATCCACTGGTGTGTGTAAACACATCACAAAGAGATAAGTAAATGAGCTCTACCACAGACGGCCCCTATGAATAGAACTCAGCTGGAAAGAAAGGCTAGGTACTAAATAGGCACACACTTAAGGCTAATGACCACAAGAACACTCTAGAAATGTCTGAACAGGCAGAAATAGTTGTGACTATGTGTCTGAGTTAGGGAAGTTTGTACTAACCCCTCAGTAACTTAGACTGGTAGGGATGAGGATATTTATATTAGTTGTATCTTAGTTGAGATTAGGCTTGTGTGAATGAGGGTAATAGTCATGCATTTTAATCAGATGTTAAATAAGATTTCTAAAGCACAATCCCTTTTAGTGATCACATGACTAACTGCCTTGTATCAGGTTTTTGTTAATGGCTACATAAACCAGGCATTAATAAAAGGTAGAAAAACACAAGCCACTCAAGAGAGAGTCATATTAGTTAACGGCTGTGCAGACAGACGCTGACGAGCCACTGTACTCTATCACTGAGTACTCTCTTACATATGATGTACCTGAGTGACAGCCTCCAGGCTTCCTGTCTTCGCCCTCTCATATTCTTAGCTCATCAGTGTTTCCAACCAGCCTCCCCTGCTTTCATGCCGTCACCAGCCCTGGTGTGTGACCCTCTGTACTTAACTGGGGACATTTCGAGAGCACGACCAAGTTATTTGCTTGCATGAGCAAGAGCAACTTTCCAGCGAGGACACAGCTGAGGAATGACTCCCCCAGGGACCACCACTGCCTATATATACCCTCTGGGATGGAGACAAGCATCTCAGTCGTATCTTCCTCTGAATGCCAGTATTAGTCCATCATAAACTTAAAAAAAAAAAAAAGCTTACAAAATACAGTAATATTTACTAAATCATGGTACAGAGCGAAGTCACAAAAGACCTGGCACTCAGCACGTGGTGCACATGTCCTCTTTTATACAAAGTTAGGATGCAGGGTTCTGATTGTCCCTTTAGGCCAGAGTTAGTTTGTTGCTGAGTGAAGGCTCAGTACCATTTGAATATTGGAAATTAACAAAAAAAAAGTTCGGGAATACTGCTGGTTATTTTCTGATACCACGGAAGCTGCATTCATTATTTATTATCTATGAGTCTTTCTGCGAAAAGTCTTTCAACTTCTAGGTTGCAAGTCCATTAACCACAATCATCCAAGAGCTACTACCATAAACACCGAATTTTCAAAGCATTTATAATTTGCTAAGTGCTTGAATCTTGAGACATACAAAATCAATATTTAACAGGCTAAAACAATTAGCTGAACGACTGTACAACATTTAATCACTTAATTAAAAACAACTTTTAAAAAGATAGTATATGAGCTAGGCACAATGGTGCACATCTGTAATCCTGGGACTTGCCCTACACTGGGTGGGGGAGAGGAACAATGGGACAGGGGGAGTGGGGAGAGTGGTTGAATCTGAGGCCAGCCTGGGCTACATAGAGAGACCCTATTTAAAAAAGAGATGCCAACCAACCAACCAACCAACCAACCAAGAGCATTATTATAAATTCAGCCTCTCAAATGCACAACTGTACCTAACAATTACTGCTGGGCTGTGTGTCTGCCTAGCTACTGGGGTGCCCAGAGCACAATGGCATGACCCAGGGGAGGCAGAACACAGTCCTTGAAGGGGGGCCTCTGTCTGTGTTCTCCCAGGTGGGAAACAGTGGGGTCTGGGATGACAGCTATGGTTCCCAGTCTTCTGTGTGCCCAGGCACTGGTGGGAGTTGGGATCGGAGGACCCAGGTCTGCACTTCCCCTCTGGGCATCCGAGCACTAGGCAGGAGGGGGAAGACAGAGCCAGGGGAGGGGGGAGCACTCAGGGCCTATCTATATACCTCATTGGCATGAAAAACTCCAGGTATTTCTGTTACTCAACTGATTGCCCTGGTCCACTCAGTGGGGTGTTGTGGTTGTGTGTTCTAGAGCAGGTAGAGGCAGGGTTTGGGCTCACTCAGTCTTGGCATACCAGTCTCCTGTTACTTCTGTTTTTGTTCGTTTTTTTGAAACAGGGTTTCTCTGTGTAGGCCTGGCTGTCCTGGAACTCACTCTGAGGACCAGGCTGGCCTTGAACTCACATGGATCCACTCGCCTCTGTCTCTCTTGTGCTAAGATTAAAGGAGGGTGCCACCACTGCCCAGCGTCTAACAATTATTCTCTTCTTAACATCTGGCCACAAGGCATTCCTTTGGTCTTGTTTTCTTTCTTACATACTTACATCTCAAAATGTAAGCACACTGGCTTATAAATTATAACATAATCACAACTAACAAATCACTTAGTATCACCTATATTATGTTGATAAAAAGTATAAAAGGTGCATGTGTGCACTCTGCGGTCCTGTGGACACTCACCTTTACTCCTCTTTAGTCTGCAGTTAGACAACAGCATCTTCTCAGTAACTGTGTGTCCTGCTGAGGGCGAGGATGAACTCAGGGAAGGACTGTCCTCGCCAAACCACAGCTTTAAAACAAAATCACTCAGGTCATCAAAAGTGGTTAAACCCAGCAACCTTTGCAGTAAAAAACTGAGCTAAGCTAGGCCCCAGAAAAGTCTGTTAGACTTCCGGTAATGACAAGTTACCTCGGGAACATCGAAAGGAACTTCCTGGTTGCTGGTTCTCAGGATCTCAGCTAACAGCCTCAGTGTCCGCTCTCGAGGGATAATGTTCTCCTCCTGCATCTTATTCCACACAGCATCTGCTCTTTGCCAGTCACTGCTTAATTCTACAGAAGGTGATTAACCAAAAATCAGATGAAGAGACTTCTCTGTGTATCTTTCTAATTATGAGCCACAGAAATGCTTTCTCTGCCAAACAAACTATACAAAAGCAAAAACAGTAACAAACCACCCCCAAGCTTTTATCCAAAGCTTTGAACACCAGGTTGATAAAAAGGTTGTTTTTAAAGTAACTGAAACATTGCCCAATGTGAAAATCAGAAACAAGTAACACACTGCCTTCAGTTTGCAGAGACAAACATGAGTAAATCCACGTGCACTGCCTTGTGAACACCTATGCATCTAAAATGATTGGCGAAGTTCTGATCATGGCTTTTGTCTTACAAAGCAATCACATTCCAGATCCTTTGACCTGGGCGAGGAGAGTCTGCACCTCACTGCTGCCTCCCAGAGCTCCACATTTCTTGTGGCAACAGATAACACTGTTGAGGGCGTCTTAGGGGAGCAAGAGGTCTCTTGTAAAGGAACCAGGTGGATTCTTTGTACCAAGAACCTAATTACTTCTCTGTGGTGACACCCGTGTTCACAAATGCTGTCCTACTTCAGACCTCCTCCTGTTTTCATCTGCAAATGGGTATGCAAGGGATATTTTAGGGAGATGAACAAACATCCAGAAAGCATGACTATTTCTATTTCTCAGCATCTAGAGGGACCGTGTCACTACTGACATCTGTGGGATTTCCCTAGACTCTGTGTCTCCAAAAAGAAAAGCCAAGTTTTCTGACAACTAATAACTACTAGAAAAGTACAAACTTTAAAGAAAAAAAAAAGTGAAGCACAGTCACAATGAATTAGAACTCAGCAATACGGAAAAAAGATTCAAGGTGAGGAGGAGGGTTTTCTTAGGACAAACACAGGATGCAACCCCCATTGTAAGTAGCAGAAATTAAAGTTCAGAGCTGTTTTATAAATACTTGATAATAAAGTCAATCTAACTAACATAAACCTTACACTTACAGTTAGCTTTTAAAGCAATATTCCTTTTGAGGGTGGGAGTCAAGGCAGGGTTTTTCTATGTAACAGCCCTGGCTGTCCCACAACTCTCTTGGAGTTCAAAGCCAGACTGGTCTACAGAGTGAGTTCCAGGACAAGGCTACACAGAGAGACTGTCTCAAAAACAAAACAAACAAACAAAAAAAATGGGAGGAGGTTGTGGGGGTGCTGGAGAGATGCCTGCCTGACAGCATTTGCTGTTCTTCTAGAACTTTCTGAGAACAGACGAAGCCGTGGGGCGACATTCCTGGGGACCTGGATGTTTCTAAGGCACCAAGCATCCCCTAAGATGAAGAACTCTAGTCCTGGGTTTTACCTCTCAGGCCAGCAACTGTTCTGGTACCGCTGACAGAACTGAGCTACTTCCACCTCCCCAACTAACAGCCCCTGTTATCTAAGTGCCATTCCCTTATCAAACGAAGACCTTAGGACCAGGGCAGGAATCATGGACCATCAGCCCGAACCCTGGGTATGTCAGATGGCACATGAGCTAAAAGGAAGAGGCTCCTTTCTGCTGGCCAAAGATTAGATAATTTGAGTATCAAAAATAACTAAAACAAAACAGTTTTTTAAAACCCATAAATTCATTAAGGAAAAAAAAATCACTAGTTTTGGAGGTTTCAAGGAAAACAAAACCTTACTAATTGTTTCATATCATTAGCTTAAAAAAAAAAAAAAGCCACTCAATGTAGAATTCAAAGCAATCAAACCACAATGCAGTTGAAACAGTAAGTGAATGAGGATTTCTGAAATGGACAGCTGCCAAGGGCATCTCTGAGCAGGGGGTCTGCACATGGAAGACCTGGTGACAGTTTCACACTCAGCCAGCAAACTATTGTGCTGTGTGAATTCTTAGAAAGTACCCACTGTACTAGAATAACAACGTAGGAGAGAATGACCACACAACATGAAATATGCCGATGAGCTGCGAGAAAAAACATAAATAACTGGGAGCAGAAGAAAACACTGGGGCTGTAAAATTTAAAAAAGCTACCATCGAGGCATTTTTAATGCAAAATAACAAATCAAATGTAGCTGTGTTTTAGCACAAATGATAAATGAATGTCTACTTTTTATATATGAAGGCCGTGAAGCTGGGCTTGGTGGTGCAAGTCTCTGATCCCAGTACTCAAGAGGCAGAGCTGTCAAAGGCCACTCTGGAGTTTCAGGGGAGCCAAGGTTATAGATTGAGACTTGCCTGAATACAATAGCAAAGGAAGAAAGAAAGAAAGAAAGACAGACAGACCGACCACACAAACCGGAGTATCTTTCAAGTCAGAAAGCGTCTGATCTGGTGCCAATACTGACATTAAGGAAGCTTCCACTGAAACATGTTCCACAGAGTCATTACTGCATTTATCTACTGTGTGATGATGTGAAGCCATCATGACAAAACACATGGAGACAGAGCCACCTCTAACTATGCTCAGTGCTATTCCTTCCACTATCACAAGAACATGTAAATGCATCAGCTGTATAAACAGAGCTCAGCACCACTTGCTTGTAAGAATGAAATCCCCACCACTCTTGGACCTTAAGACAAACACCAGGAATTCAATCAAGTAGAAATCAAGGGTGTGAACCAGGATTCTGTACATGGAAAACTAGAATTGATACACAGAAACAGGATCGGTAAAATAAATTCTAAGATAGCCAACCAGTTTATTAGTACTTATAGATGATTAAAATGGAGAAAAAAGATTGTAATATGTACATGAATTTAAAAATGTAATATGCTCATTTTAAATGATAGGTGAGCATGTCCCTACAAGAGCCACCTGTGAGTATGTTTTAATGTCACTATAGAAGAGACTGAGGAAGCTACTTTAGGATTTACATAAAACAGAAAAAAAAAAGCTTCTCAAAAGATCCTATGAAGTTCTTTGGCTTGGTCGGCTTAAAAGACTTAGAAAACATTTTTGTGTGTGTTAAATGTGAGTGCAGGTTGGCTTTACAGACAGAAAAGAACCACACACCAAACAAAAGAAAACAAAGCTCAGAGCAAACACTTCAAGACTTTGTTGTGAAGGTTAAAGCAGAGGGAGTCCTCACACACCAGGCCCACAGGCAGCTTGGTAGCTTGGCCATCCCTCACACACCAGGCCCACAGGCGGCTTGGTAGCTTGGCCATCCCTCACACACCAGGTCCACAGGCGGCTTGGTAGCTTGGCCATCCCATCAGTTTGAGTAACTTCATTTTAGTCTGGTCTCTCAGGCCTAGTGCAGAACAACACAGTGTGAACCAAATGGCTTTCTACACGGTTCACGAAATTCTAAAGAGAAGCAGAATCGTTTTATGAACTGATGGGACTCACACTCAAGACGCCACCTAACCCTGAGCACTACTTAGTTTTCCACATGACCAGACAGTATCATGGCATGTTACATTTTGATTGTTAGAATGTCCTCATTTTCAAGAATTAAAAATTATCAAAAAGACATCTTGCTTTCATTACAGACTTCCCAATCCCAGTGTCTGCCCCATCCTTTGCTCACACATGTAGGACATGTCAGGGTGCACAGAGGTCTCAGGCCTGGTGGGCATGGATGAGTGCAGCAGATCTTTAACACATGGGTGTCACATGCAGGTGTGGGCTCCAGGAGCATGGCAAGAAAATGACTGAGCAGAGCCCGGTTCACCTCTTATTACTGCAGTAAGAATGTCAGCGTTGTAGACATCACACAGCATCTAATGATACAACGGAATGCTCCACAGGAAGGCTCAGCTAGCCTTCCCTTTGGCCTCTATTGAAGACTGCACATTTGACAATCCCTAAACTTCTTCCAAGACCAACATTCCTTCCCTGCTGTGGCCTCTGCAGACGGGCGGAGTGCATCACTTACTGTATAGTTTCAGTAAGTTGTAATACATCTGGTCTCTGTCACATTCAAACAGCTTCTCGGTCAGCTCGACTAACTTTTCAAGAGTTTCAACCTTAAAAAGATTAACAGATTGATTACACTGTGTAAGACATATAGTTTACAGTTAACACCAGCGGCGAAATGACCCACTGAATAAGTGTCCCCAGAAGATGGGTTAACTTTACCAACAGACTCAGGGTCAAGCCTACTTAGCCCATAGAGCTGCACACTGACAAGTTGTTAGAACACCAAATCATTATGTTATGGACTATTTTACCACAATAACAGGACTTTACAAAGCAAAGCACCCATAGCACTAAGTGAGAAGAATCTTCCAAGAGCACCTTGGTGACAGAGTCTGAGGCAGAACAGCCGGGAGCACACAGGTGAGACAACCTCTTCCCTGGACTTTGCCTCTGTGCGCGGTGAACAGACTGATGGAGTGAGCTGAGAGAAGGCACCCCTCCTAACACCACACACGGCACACTCGTTACACAACACGCTCACCGCCAGCTTGCTCACACCAGTAGAGGAGGGGCAAGCGAAAACCTCCAGGGCCCAGAACAACATTCTTAGGACTTGTAATGTACCCAGGGCCATAAAGCAGGCTGGCATGTATTTGGAGAAGCACTGAGGGAACTACCTTGTCCACAAGGTCCTCTCTTAAACTTCAATGCTTATGATACTTGCATGTTCCTAAGTGTGAGGCTTTCAGACATCAGAAATCAAATACCAACCTGATTACTGGCAATGCATTTATCACAAAACCACTGAAGTCTTGTAGGCCGAGCTCGAATGCCTGGAGTCTGTGAAACAGAACCACCACACAACACGTAAGACTCAGCTCAATTCCCCCTTGAAGATAGTCTATTCCCTCTAATGAATTCGCTGCCACACATATGTGCTAAAAAAAACAAACAAACAACCCTTATAATATGACCCCACAGTTATCACAGACATTTAACGAGGTTAGATCCAAGCACCCAACAGAATTCATATTTAGTGCTAATCTAGAAGACTTAGGTTATTCTAAGATGCTGCTTCCCAGATCAATATTCATTTAATAATCTTTTTTTGTTTTATGGTCTTTAGCTTGTTTTTTTGTTTTAGTATTGGGAATTAAACACAGGACCTTACATGTCATTCCAAAAAAAATCTTTAAATAATAAAATTACTGCGTTTTATTTAGTTCAGGAAGAATAACTAAATCAACCAAGAATATGTAAAAATAAACTCATACATGCATACGCATGCTCACCCCACAACACATGATCCAGTGCCCCACCTTCCACCCATTCACTACAACATCCCAACAGACTCAGTAGATACATACGACTTACTCATTTGCCAAGTAGAATCATAAACAAATCTTAATCTCAATAAAAACCAGCAGCTTTCAATTTTAGAAGAAACATACTTTGATAAAAGTACTTGATCAATCACTGGATGTGTTGCCTAGTATCTAAAATTAGCTAAATACTTAACAGTAGTTTAGTCTTGGTTTATTTTAATAATTGAGATGCATGTTAGTTATATTAGGAATTCTGAAGGTTTAGTCAATAACTCTGGCTTCAAGCAAATGTTTCACAATGTTGGATACTGGAATAAAAGACAAACCATTTCAACATAATTCCAAGGATTTGTACCTGTAATGATAGCATTTGCATCATCTGTATGAGGGTTTCTCCACGGAACACTACATTTCAGTCACAGCATCAAGATAAGACAACTACATACTCATCTTCCCTGGCTGCGTGCCAACTTAGAGGATGTCCCATGCCTGTCCTCTCTCTCCACTGCTGCTGCTGAGACCAGGTGTCCCCAGAGTGCCAGGGCTTATTTATGAACCCCAGAAATTCTGGTATTTTCAGAAATGGGGTGTTACTCTGTTGCTCTGGTTGGCCTCCAGCTCCCAGGCTCAATTGGTCCTCCTACCTCGGCTGTACTGTGCAGTAGCTGGGCTACAGGAGGGCTCCACTCCACTCTGCGCCCCAGAAATTCTAGTTAAAAACACACTTGTAGCTTGGGGAGCAGGACAGAAAAGTGTAGAGTTTAAATTGTGAGCGCTCATTTTAACCATGTAAGAATCTATATTCTGGGGTATAAAATCAAATGCAGAGTAAACTGACATTACCTTCGAATACACTTTCAAATGTCAGCCTCTACCTCTAGACTGTATCCAAGGATCCCCTCACATCTACATTGCCACATACACCATAGAGGGTACATAATCGGCATCAATTTACATAGAGAGCCCTTGAAAAAGAACAAATGATCCTCTTTAGAACATGGCAAAATACAAGAGCTACATTCGCTTACAACTTCCAATGTTATTACAGATCCAAATCCATAAGATCTGAACAGCACAACCGCACGACAACTCTTCGTGTTTGGGGCTGATTAATCCCTGCTGCTGCAGGGCAGCTGACTTATACACTAGGATCTCCCCTATGTTTCATTTTGAAATTGAGAACTGTTTTCACATATAAATCTCAATCATCAAAAGAACATCTAGGTCAGATTAACTAAATCTCCTAGGCTGCTGAAACGACAACGCTTCTGGCTTACCTCTGAGCATCTTACTGAATTTTAAACACTGCAGTTGAAAGCAGCAATAAAAAAATGCAATAAAAACACAGGACGAAGTAACTGAATCCTAACTGGAATGTTCAATATCACATCAAAAGCCAGCCAATGCACATTAAAATAACAAGGTAACGTCTAGTTCTTTCCGATTTGCCTTGCGTATAATTTCTTTAATGGACAGCAAGGCTACACAGTTAGTCTGATAGAAAGACTGCCCAAGTGCCCAAGTCACTGCATTGCAGAGCACAGCTTTCTGCAGTTCTAATGCAATACTCAGCTCAACTGCATAGGCAGAAAGTGAAATAAAATATTTTCATTACTCAATAACTTCACTCCATTATTACTTTATGGGCAACAATGAACATCTATGCATGTTAATAAAGGTAAATATAAAATAATTTTCAAGTGAAAGGACATGAAAATTTCTCTACTGTGTTTCAACCTTTACTTCATATAAACTTAAATTTGACTCAAACAGTAAATTTTTAATTGCTTTGGTTTTTCTTGCCAATACTAATGGAACAGTGGGGGGAAAAACCCTGACGTCAATAAAAATATGCTCTATTAGCTAGTGTAATAAAAAGCAAAATTATGTGCACCGGGCTCCCCTAGAAGCCACTTCAACTATGTATCCCTCCAGCTAGGCTAGACACAGGAGGACAGTGGCACCATGGCACTGAGTGAACCTTCTAGCCTTTGTCCCTTTCTCTAGAACCTTCAGATATGCATTTAAAGATCAGCTATATAAAAGAGCAAAATGCTGTTGAGCAAGTCAAATGAACAGTCTACTATCAACAACCACGGTCCTCTTTAGCAGGGGTTAATGGAAGACAATACGAAAGGTAACTCACAACTACATGTCAGGGAACAGACACACATCTGAAAGCCAAACACAACATTAGCGCTTTAGCACAATGCATACAGAATTGAACTCTGACCCTAATAAGGAAGGCAAGATGGTAAAAATTTATGTTCATCAAGGAAAGAACAAAGAGTAAGAAGAATTGCACTGGACTCCAAAGTTCTAATGTTAACCCTGCCACCATCAAAATGAGTCTCCCCTTGCACAGGACAGTACACTGACCTCGGAGAGGGGAAACAAAGTAAGAGAAGGCTGCTTTGATAATTCAAAGCTGGGGTGCAGTATCTAGAGAGCACGGAGATCGGGGCCACGTGCTGAAGACGCCACAGGAAATGGGAACTGTCCCGACTGCAAACTTCATGGCGGCCACACCCAGACTCTACAACCTATATTCTGAACCCCAATTTGTTTGCCCTGTTTCTCAGAATTGTTTGTGAGGCTCATCTGAAGATGTACCTGACTGTCACTTAGACATGACAGAGTCCCAGCTATAGTCACACTGTCTAGCTGGTGGTACAGGTTTGAGTCCCAGGGAAGGGAGTTAGAGTTAAGGTGAATGCTCATCTGTGACCAAAGCTTTGCAGCTTTTGGCCTACAGCCAATCAGTGAGTGACCACGGACCACTAGAGGGCTCGGGAGGAAGTTAAACGGCAGACTTCTTCACAGAAACCCTTAGGAGCTATGTAAAATTTCATACCATTATTTAACCTTTCCCATTAGAATATGTCATCTCTCCCTGAAGTTAATTTACAGTCCTGAAATAAAGCGGATCACACAAAACACATCTTATTTTATGCTCTCTTGTTATGACTGGACAGGAAGGCAAATGAAGTCCTTAAACTCTAAAGGAATGAAGTAACATTTTCTTTTTTCTTTACAGAGAAACCCCATCTTATCTGACCATAATTTCTAAATAGGAATTCTAGGCTACAACATGGAGACCTGGTTTCCACTCAAATCTCTAGTGTGAAAACCAGAAAGGAGGGGTGAGGGATTTGCCTGTACGGACATTCCTGTCTTAACTGACTCACTACCAAGAAACTACCCAAAGAAAATGGTCTGAGCCGTCAGTATAAGGATGAACTTTGCTGTTGGCTATCTAATTTTTGTGACAGGGAAACAAATTCTCTTAAATAAAAATAAATAACAAAAAAGGAAAAAGAAGAGAAAAGAAAAAAAAAGAAAAGAAAATGGTTTGAAAACCGAAAATGGATGTGAAGACATGAACGAAGGTGACAACTCAAGTCAAAGAGTGGAAATGTTTCTCCGGGGAGGAACAAATCAAATGTCTTTCTTTTATACAATGGAACAATGTGATCATTAAAATTCTTAAGAGAAGCCTCTAATGAATTTCACACAGGGAAATGAAGAGCAGCTGATTCCTGTGAAGTACTACAGAAGACACATGAACCCGTTAATTCCAGTTATACACAAGTGAAATAAGCCACTGAATTAAAAGTACAGACGGGTCACAAACATGACTAGATGAGTAAGTATTCAAATTGGGTCTGTATAGTTGACATATTTTAAAATAAGATGTGTAATTTACACTTGGTTCTGTGTATGGGGGTTAGGAGTATGACTGACCATTGGAGCAAGGTGTAGAATACACTCTACAGACTACCTTCCTGATACAACAAAAGCAGCGGTAATGTGTTCTCAACGGTACAGTTCATTCTAGAACATGCCATCTGCTGGAAGTGGAGTCTGCAGAAAATACCGTGCTAAGAGGGACAGGCGCCCAGCACAGGGAAGGAAGGGCACCGAGTAGATGTTGGCTGAAGCATGGACATCCAAGGCTGCTATCACACTGTTCAGGAACTCTCTAAGAGGCTCCCTCCACAGGGAGGAAGCGCTGCCGCCTCCGTGGTCTCAACTGCTTTATGTTGTCAGTTCCCAACTCTCCCTTTAGATCTCCCCCAGACACCAATTCCGTAGAAAGGCCCAGTCATAGCCCTTTCCACAGAACTCACTGATGACACCAGAAGACATGACCATCAGTATTTGTTAAGGACGGAAAGAGAGAAATTGGTCAGAATGGGAAGCGCTGAGATGCTATCAATCACCTTAGCAAGAGGTTTCAGATGACAGCCAAGCCATGTCTACCACTTATGGGCAGAAATGCTATATACATCTGAATCAGCTTCTGTTAGTTCACCTGACCTTCTGTGTCATTATCCTGCGTGTTATCAAGAAAAAGAAAAAAAATCCTATGCCCACGACCCTGAGATCCTCACTAATCTCAGTCTCAGCTGCCCCGCCCCCATAACCTACCCAGAATCTTTCAGTGTCCTTACTCCGGCCCTGAGGGTTTCTAACATCTGGAAGCAATTTACTCTGCCAAAGAGTCCTTTTCAGAACAAAGGAAGAATTTCCTTCTTTATGACCCTCTATCTGCATCCTAAGCTCATCTATGCTTAAAAGGCACTGTTTGCTCCACACCACAGGGTGAGGGATGGCTCTGTTACATGCTAGACCCCCATTCCTCAAGCCAGGGAACACATTCCTGCTGTGGTCAGGACCATCTCTCTCACACAGATCTGTTCAAGGCATCTCACCTCGGCTCCTAAAACACTCCTCCTACTCCACTTCACTCTTTCTCATTCTTTTTCTCTTCAGAGAAAACAATTTTCAAAAGCTACTCACTCTAAACATTTAGAAAATATCTAAGATATGTTAAAAACTAGCTCTAGTTCACCCTCTTAGCCTGTGTATAGAAATACAAGTCTATGTTAAAAGACAGCACATAGCGTATGTGTACACACCAGACATTTTATAAACGAAACCGGGCATATTATTTATAAATTCAATCTTTTGTCGCTTTAACTTTAATAACAAAGTGTTACAAATTCTCACCATAACTTGACCTCCATTGGCCACAAAAAATTAATAAAAACAAGACAGACCTGTCCTCCAGTCTCGTCAATGGGATAGACCTTTAAAGACACTCTCCCCAACCACACCCCGTCTCTTCTTGTCACAGCCATTACAGCATTTCTATAGTTATCTTTGATTTTTCTGTGTATGCACACGTGTGTGTTTAACTTAAGTGTATGTGCCTACGCTGGTATGTGTGGAGGCCAAAGGCCGACTCTAGATGTCTCCTCGTTTTCTGACACCATGTCTCTCTCTGAACCTGGAATTCACTGACTAGCTGGAGTGGCTGCTCCTGCCTCACACAGCCCTCTAACCACAGAGTCACAGGCCGATGTACAGGCTTTTTACATCGGTGCTGGGGATATGAACTCAGGTCTTCATGTTTGCAAGGAAAGCACTTTATCCACTGAACCATCTCCTC
This sequence comes from Rhynchomys soricoides, assembly GCA_019843965.1. Taxonomy (NCBI): domain Eukaryota; kingdom Metazoa; phylum Chordata; class Mammalia; order Rodentia; family Muridae; genus Rhynchomys; species Rhynchomys soricoides. The sequence continues at coordinate 8,688,831 of JADRCH010000014.1, read as the reverse complement.
AACCCTACACAGAATTCTTTAATTCACCGCAATTCTATACACATTCACTGTTTTTTAAGTCATTCCTAACTGATCCATGCAGGCACAGTTCTAAAGTACTAAAAACTAGCCTTCTCTTGCTATTTATGTGACATTCACGTTCCTCACATTAATTAAGCTTCACACTGAAATCATATAGACTAAAGAAGACAAACAAGAATTAGAATTATTGCTCACTTACCCTAACCCAGGAAATTCCCAAGCTGCTGTACACGCACCGTGTGACTGAGTCTTAGAGACTGATAGTACACTCCATCTTAGAGGTAAAACAGCTTAGGAGAGTTTAATAGATGCCACAAGGAAACTGGCTCTCATGTCTCCTGCATTTTTTATTGGGTTCTGCTTACCCTACAGAGGGAGGGGCACAGATGTCCTTCCTCAGTCAGTGGCCCACAGACCCTGTGCCACAGACAGAGCAGGCAGTGCTCCCGTCTTCAGAGCTGCTCAACCACTTTCTAGGCAGCACAACTAATGGAGTTTTACAAGCTCCATCTAAGACACTGACAGGTATGTAGACAGAAAAAGAGAAACCGAGTTCTGAATTTCACAATCTGCTGTACAGTGGGGCTGGGGAGCAGGCCTGGAGCAAGAGTGGAGTAGGGCATGTCCAAAGCCCTGAAATCTTTTTTTTAAATCTTGAAAAGGCCCCCCCCCCCATTAAAATGAACTGTCTCTCTGAAGCTGCCTCCCAAAGGGTCTGCTCTCACTACGCTCACTGCAGCCTAAGGCCCCTCAAGCGCTCTTGTCCTCCTGGCCAGCTTCCTACTCAGGATCCACCAGTGGCAATCATGGTCGATGGGCAGGAAGAGCAGTATACCACAACTGTTCTACATTGTTCTCTTCTTCTTGTTTTTTTTTAAGGCTTATTTATTTATTTTATGTATATGAGTACACTATAGCTGTCTTTAGACACACCAGAAGAGTGGTCTCTTCTTTAAAAACATTTGACGATAAGCCAGGCATGAAGGTCCATGCCTTTAATGCTAGCACTTGGGAGGTGGAGGATCGCTTTAAGATCCAGGAGCCAGAGCTACATAGTCAGCCGCTGTCTGGGAAACAAGAAAGAAAACTGAAGATACAGCAATGACGTTCTGGGTCCCGAATTTACATCTTCAGTTCACGACTAGGAATGGAAGTTCTGTTTATATAAAAACAAGGAGACCGGAGCCAACCTAGATCCCTGGACACTTAGAAAGAGACAGAGAGAGGAGGAGCAAGGCATGACTTGGAGCGACACGGCTCCTGAGTCGTTCATCAAGGCATGACTTGGAGTGACACGGTTCCTGAGTCGTTCATCAAGGCATGACCTGGAACGACACGGCTCCTGAGTCGTTCATCAAGTTTCAACGACAAGGCTCCATTCCTGCAGTGTTCTCCTCTAGACATGGAGTGCTCGGTAAGGAAATGAGCCGCCATGCACTCAATGCCACGCTGGCCTTTGCCTTATGAAACCCAGTGGGAAACACTTCGGTAAAGCCCAGATAAAATACACTAATCCCAGAGAGGCCAGGTTTGTCACCTATTTCCTATAAGCTGCTTACCACAGTAGGGACAAAAAAAAACAAGGGAAGAAAGAAAATTTAAATTAAATGCCAAACCATTTCAGACAGTACTTGTTTGGTTGATTAACTTGTAGACAAGCATTACAAATAAATCTGAGCCTGGTCTTCAGTAAATTGAATTTTACTGCTTTTAAGAACAAAGACTTCTTTTGCAAAGAGGATTAGCAACTTTATACCTAGGAATACCAGTTTAACTTAATTGTTTTACAATTCAATATTTAATATGCAAATATCATTTTGATATATAACAGTGAATTTAGCAGAGTGAGGAAACAAATCCAGTATACAACCGACTGCTTTTTCTGAACTGTAATTATATTCAGGAACGCTGGCCGGGCCACGCTCTTCCTATTATTATCGGGACTGAATTCTATTAACACGAATCAGAACAAGGAGAATTAAAGGTTACAAGTTTTAAATCTATTCTAATTAAGAGTCTAAATAGCTGTACATTAGAATAGCAAAGTTAAAAATCATACCTCAATGATCTTCTTGGCCTCTTTGTAGTTTCCTGTCTGCAGGAAAGCAAAGAAGAGGTCGTAGAGCATCGTCATCTCACCTTGTTCTTGGCTCACAAAGTCCATTGCTGGAGAGCAGAGAAGGCAAACACACAGACCATAAGAAGACGTAAGGCAGCATCACACAACTCTACACAAATAGAACAAATACGGAGGGTGATAGATGGTAGCTTTGTCTGATTTACAGTCAGAGTCCTTATCTAGTAGCACGTACCGACGGCGTTAGGTACTGAAGCCTAGCCTTAAAGAGAACCATGAAGGTAAATGATATATTCATACAGGCACACATGAAACAACAGAGGGCCAATATCCCCACAGGAACAGACATCGAAAACAGACGTCTCTTCAAGATTTAGAACCGCTTCCTTTCAGAAGCATAGCAGTCTCTCTGGAGGTGTTTTTCTAGTCTTAAATTTTCCTTTCACACCTCAACATTCAGATTACAGATGCAAGAAGGAGAAGATCTGGCAGTCACTGACCTTTCTGGATTAAATCAGTCTCGCCTTTCTCTATTAGCTTACATAAGACATCGTGAATCCTGGGCAATAGTTTATATTTTTCATGGCAGGCAATGCTGGCTTCAAGAGCAGCAGGCAAATCATCCCTTGGAAAACAAATTGACAATGAAGAAAAAAAATGTATCAAATTCAGTTTAGGCGCTCAGAAACAACAGAGCAAAGAACCCGTCAGCAAAGGAACTTACTTAAGACATAAAATCCCTATGCTCAAGTAGAAAGCCCAGAACAACCCTTTTCTCTAATACCGGTAAGAGTCCACTGCTTCCCTGCTTCGTCTATATTACTCTGCCTCCAAAACAGTGTTTGGAGGGGGAGGAAGGTTGGAAAAACAGATGGTGTTCTCTGATTTTTTAATTATAGACAATGGGTTTGACAAATTGGTGTCAGGCTGCTAGTTCTAAAAGCAAGGACTACGGCCATCACATTTTCTTCCCTGTTGCTTCCTGGACCTTTGCGCGGTTTTAGACTGTGAAGCTTTACTCAGCTCTCAGGCACGAGCAAGCACTTAGCAAGCTATCAGAGTATTTCTCACCCACGGCCTTACTAGGAGCGTAGAAAACAGTCCCAGGCTTCAACTGTACAAACTAGGGTGTTCTTACCCAGCAGTGAGTCATACAATTCTAAACACTGTGCCTTTAGAGGGTAAAGCTGAAAAACTGCTTCATTTTAACTCATGGCCCCTTGAAATGTAGTACTAAGACAGAGTTTCTTAAGAGTGTTGAAAGATATTTTTGTGGATCTTCAAAAGTACTTTTTTTTTCCCCTTTGAAAGGACAAGTGCCAACGTGTAGAACAGCCAATACTGAAGTCAGATACAATTCTCACGGTTGGGCCTCTAGAACCACTGAGGCAGCGGAGGCTCATTCCTGGGCCTTCTGTTCTCAGCCCAGGTACTTCACTACACTGGGAAGCCACCACTGCCTGCAGGGCAGTTATCTGTTATAAGAGACTTCACATTAAACAGAAGGAAAGCGAGCGAGCACGGGCTGGAGAGATGGCTCAGCAGTTAAGAGCAGGGCTTCACTTCCCATCACCCACATGGCAGCTTGCAGCTGCCACAGGTGTCAGTTCCAGGGGATGTGACACCTTCACACAGACATACATGCAGACAAAACACCAACACACATAACATAAAAATAAATAAATCATTAAAGATAATATTTTTTTAAAAAGAGAGAGAGAGCGTGCGCATTTTTAAAACACAGTTCAAGACACAGAAAGTGCAGTGCAGCACAGCCAGAGACGCTCCTCTGGGCAGTGTATTCTCCCACACAACAACTGTTCTCACAGAAGGAAGGGGCCTTCTACCATATACTGCTAAAAGCCTGACATGCTGTCCACCACACAAATGTTGTTGCCCTAGATTAGATTACTACGTTATGTACCAAGGAAAGTAAGTGCACAGAAGTGTTCACTGTGAGATGCAGACACGGTGAAGGGAAGTCTGCTGTACTGTACCAAGCAGGAGCGAGCCCATGGTAAGGGAAGTCTGCCGTATACCGTACCAAGCCCTGTTTACAGTGCATCTTCTGGCACCCCACTGAGTCATTTGAATTTTTGTCATTTGGGGTGAAGACTAAATTGCAGGTTAATTTCAAAACCGAAAGTAGATGTTGCAGGCTAGATTACTGTCATCTGAGGGATGCTCTAGGAGCTACTACATAAGCTATAAAGCTTCATGTAACCAGTATTTTCCTCGGCTTTAGACACAGGCTCCGGGATTGCCTTTGCACAGTTCCCCTTCACAGAAAACTAGGAACACATCTGTAACAGAAAAACTAAGACATACCATTTTTTTTTTTTGAATGGCAAAATTTGCTTTTTCAGATTGACTCCCAAACTAGAACAGTACTGTCTCAACTGTATTTCCCCTACATTAGGTCAAAACTATCAATAAATGAATGAATAATTGTTCTGTCAATCAAAGTGACATGTTAATAGTCCTTAGTCTCCAAATATATGCTTCTAAAGATTATACATGCCCCAAACAACAGAGAAGACAAGAACAGAAAAGTGGAAATAATTCATATATTTGTTAGTAACTTTAGACACCAATGTTATATCACTCCTTAGGCTGCTGACACCAATCTACAAAATCTACAGAACACTGACTACAAATTGGCCTCAAGACAGAAATAAAGTAAATGAAGGTTGGTTGGTTCCTCGCTGTCTCTATTTTCCACTTGCACCTTGTAGGTGGTTGGTGTCACTTAAAAGTTTGCCTTCCTCATGTCCTTTACGTCATCCTGATCTTTTCTGGTAAAGCTTAGAAACACGTGATGGAAATTAAAAATCTGTACTGTTCTGACCCTCACTGAAGAACACAGTACAAGCAGCAGAGAAGGAAGGCCCACTGCGTCCCAGCTGATCCAGGTCACGCGTCACTCAACACCACTGCTGTCAAAATGAAAGCACTAAAAGCAGTAAAATAGTAAAAGAAAAGGGGAAGAAAGCTCTCCCTAGACACAACATGAAAATGGCACACGGCCGGACAGCATGCCTCGGACCTGCATACCACAGGTCCTGTGGCCTGAAAATACTCCATGACTTCTTTATTCACTTGGTACATCAAAAATACTGTAAATGTAATTTAAAATAATAGTTGTTTGAAAAAAAAAAAAAAACCTTTAATATGCTAAATTCACATTCAAAACCTAGTCTGCTATTTCAGGTCTCAGGTCTCTAAGGCTTTGTATACAATGTAAATACAACTGTAAAGTTCATTCCACAAAGACAAATTTCAGCCATTGTTTTCTCACAAACCAGATACACACACACACACACACACATCTGCACTATCTTTAAAGACTAGAAACTCTACTGAAGATACGTTTTGAGGGACCACCTAAAATAATTCTTATAACTAAAACCGCACGTTAATAAAGAGCAGTCAATTTTGAAAAGCAGTATTTTGACTAATACATACTTATCAAATCATGTGAAATACAGATAAAACTAGAGAAAAGGTGATGTGTAAATCTAAGTTTCCAGGGTGCATATAGTTTCATAACAGGAACACCACACCTAGGAAGTAACCTGAGGACTTAAGAAAGCACTGTCTTTAATACCCGTGCTGTCCCACTCACTATTTTAGAGTCTTTATTTCATTTTTTAAAAAATATGACTCCTCGTATAAGCTAACATAAACTATGTATGTTCACTAGCGCACGGAATTTTAAAAGGGCTGTGATGCTTGCCTACTTGGCGAATCTGATGTTGCCCATTCTTTTAGTCTTGAATTGGAAATTAAGGTGTGCGACAATATCAACAACAGAACATACGCTAGATCCAGCACAAGCTTGCTGACCGCACACTCGTAGGAAGCGCCCACCTTCACAGAAAGGTCTTCCTGAGATAGCAAGAGACAAGGTCTCCTCACTGAAAGCCTTCATGATGCTGCTACATACATGTCGCACACAACTCTGACCTCCTACAACGAGAAGACAACTGCCAAATTCACTTCTTTGGCGAGACTTGGTCTCCTCATACATCTGTAGGAAATAAATTTCAAATCCAAGGTAGATACACAATTGAAGCAACAAAAACAAATATTGTTTTCTAATTGGAATTCAACATTACGTATAAAGTATTAGTGAAGTAGCAATTTCCTGCAGGGCTGACTGACTGGCTGGCTCTCAAATCTGAACTCACCAGGGATACAGAGATGAGGGTGGAGATGGGAGGCATCGAATACAAACAAACAGAAGGTCAAACCCCTAAAAACACTCAGGCTTGGGATGGGGGAGAGCGGTCAGCACACCTTCTCCTGCACACAACTGTCTGTCAACAGGACCAGCACCTTCAAGAGCCGAATAAAGGGAGGCTTTTTGTTTTGTTTTTCTCCCGTTCATCATCTATAAATGAGAAATCTTCAAGGAGACTGGTGTTGCAATTACAACTAATCCTCCCCAAAAAATTAACTGTGTTGAAGGCTTTGTAATTTCCCTAGGTACAATTTAGCTGTCACTTACTTTAAAATTTACTCAAACATGCGTTGGGAACAGCACTAACTTCACATGTCAAGTGCTTTCCAGCCAATTGAGTCTAAACTGGAAGTCGGTGTTAAACAACTGAATGATTAGACAGATAGCTCATTTCCCTGCTCTTTTGTTCAGAGTAAAATGCCACATTTACATTATCAGCCCCAACAGGATTTTCTGACAGAGGGAGAAAAACCCTTCCTGCACACTGTCCGTAAGAAGCACACGAAGCCTGTCATTTACCAATCATCCTTCAAAGAGCAATAGCCATGAATGTAACTTAATTACGACCCAATGATCCTTGACGAAAAATCATCTTATCACTGTCCTGTCCCCCAGAGCAAATGAAACACTTTTTGTCCTTTGGCACTGATGATGCTAAATTCTTAATTGCAATAATGGAGTAAAAGAGCCAAACCTCCTTAATTTCCTTTCAACATATAAAGAGTTTTACTCTGGAAGGCAAGCATTCCCATATATAATAAAAGTATCCAGCACAGATGAAGATGCTCAGCTTGAAGGAGAGTGTTTGCCATGGGACAACCAGCATTTTACAGCGTGCCTCCCGGTATGTAAGATATATGTAACTAGGCTAGACGGTTTCAAAATTTAAATTTTTACAAGTTCATCTTGGGGAGATTCCGACATTCATGATGAACTCAACACTAACTTAGCAAAAGCTCTGGGAAGAGAAGTAAACAGTATCTGTGCATCTCTAGATTACAGAACAAATCAGCACACACAAAAACTCCTTAACGGAGAGCAGAAATCATAGCACTTTGATCAGCCCTCCCCATAGAATCCAGTGCAGCAGCAGCCCCAGACACTTTCCACATGCAACGAAACCAAAGGGATCGTGTGAGACACGTGAATCTGAGCATGCATCTCCCATTCGTACGAGTCTTGTTCTCTTTACCTCTGTGGGAAGACTTCTCCAAAGCTCTTTTATCTCATTTAGAACAAGTTCTTTCTCCTTTAATAACAGGGGCCGGGGAAGGCCTCTGTCATCTCCCGAAGTCAAGTAGGAATATAAAAAAATGTATAAAATTCACAATAAGACAGAAAACATTTACAGGAACACTCAACTGGACTATATATAGATTAAAGATCGCAACAATAAGAAGCACATGAAAAATATAGCTCCACTTCCTTTCTGGTCCGTGTCGAGCATTATCATGTGGATAATGTAAAAGGCAGGTTGGTTGACCAGATTTGCTATAATTACATAAACCTATGGTTCCCCTTGTCAAAGGCATGTAAACAAATGCATTCTCTCCCAAAGCACAAAGCACTCTTACAGTGCACGGGAACATACACCAACACACTACTGTTTCCTACGGTTTATCCAAATATTGGAAGTCAGCTGGACACGCAGGCCGACAGGCCCCGGACGACTTGCATCAGAAATGTAGTATGAAAACGCTGTCCCTTTTTGTCCTCTGCAGTGACATCCCGGAAAGATGCTTGCCTTTAAATGCTGTTCTGAAATTGTTTTCATAACTTTATTCCAAGTTTGAATAAATAAGGCTCACCTTGCAGATGAGCTCATCACCCGCAGAGGCAATTATGTGATGTCGCTAAGAAGCGAATGGCGTGGAACCAGACCCAACACTTGGGGTTGTCTGGGCAGGCCTGGCATAGTTAACCCTGGTACTATCATGATTCTGAATTAGTTAGCTATCTTCTATCAGTCAGACAAAACACAATTAAATTAAAGTTTCCAAGTCAGTATTTTATCCCAGTTTTCCTGATGAAATGCTATCAGAGGTTCTCTTTTTGTTTTGTGGGGGTGGGGGTAGTATTTGAAATATGACACTTCCTTTGTTTCATTTTTAATATTTTCACAAATCTAGGGCAGTCAACATAATGGTTTTGGTATGACAGATCAAACAGAAAGACCTTGTCATGGAAACTATCTCTGTAAAAACACACACACACACACACACACACACACACACACACACACGCACACGCGCGCACGAGCAGAAGAATACAAAAACAAAGAAAACCTCACACAAGTAAAAACAGAAAGTAGTAAGTTCTGTGAGTATCTGGACACAACGGCGCCATTTAAAAAAGGTCCTGACCTAGATTTCCTCAAAGACAGCCAAGGGTGCTGGAGACAGGCATCTGATGGTGTAAGCAAGTGCCAACCAGTACACTGCCCCTTGGTTCAGGAGCCTCATCTACAGGCCTCTTTTGGAAAACTTTCCCGTCTCCTCTATCTTCAAAGTGGCCCTGTGTGTAAGATACTTTTCAGCCATGACCTTGTTTCTTTGTTAGTTATTTGGTTTTGCCCAGTGGTGTAGGAGGGCCTAACTCTTCTGGGCACTGGGCCCATTTCTTTCAAATCCCCATGTAGAGTTCCACACACAATTTGCAGAGATGGGCCTTTTAAACAATCAAGAAAATCCACTAGGAAGCATATTAATTATAGGATTTCTATTTAAAGTTGCTGTGAGTCTGAGAACTCAGTAGCAGCAGTTGTTTGAATCACTGTTTCTTGAAGAGAATGTGGCCGACATTGTGAAGTGAAGATCTGTACACTTCTTGAGAACACTTATGAGCAATGGCCAAGCAAATATTTTGGGTATGTGCAGGTCCAAATGCACAAACGCACGTTCTCTGACAGGAAGCCAGTTAGCCCTGACACTGTCATTGTTACACAGTCACTGCACTACCTAGTAAATCCAAAGCTACCAGAAATGACGGCAGCCAAGATCAATCAAAAGAGAAAAAGTCAGTGTTGCTCTAACACTCATAGGACAATACCACAGAAAAATTAAGAAATCCTAATCACAAGATAAGCAGATTATAAATTCCATTAAGCCATGGGATAAAGGACAAACAGGCCAGGTATAGGGAATTCAAGCAAATCTAAAAGAAAAGGAAGAGAAGGGTGCTTGATCAACCTCACAGCAATTTCTCCTTATCAGAAAGAACACTGACTTGTTCTGCAAGTAATGCCTTAAACTGGGCACTAACCAACAAGAGCAGAGGGAAAAATTTCAATCTCTGAAAATCTTGCCTTACCAACAAAATTCATTACACTTCTCAGAGCTGGAACAATGTCCTAGTGTGTGTGGTTAAATAGCAACTAGAGGAGGAATGTCAGGTGAGGTCTCAGTTTATTCCCTGGATAATAGTCATGGGGTATAAGAAGAAAACCTTCCAGAGGATCCTAGTTTCTTATAGTCATTAATAACCAGCACTTACTAGACTATTAGACAAGGTTAGAGGAAACTTTGTATTTATGTACTCATTTCTTTAGAGTTCTCACACTATAACCCTGGCTGGCCCGGGACTCGGAGATGTGCCAGCCTCTGCTTTCCATGTGCTAGGGATTAAAGGTGTGCACCACCACGCCTGACTTGTTTTTAGTCTTTGGAGTTAAGATGTTGCTCTGTAGCTAAGGCTGGCCTAGAACTCACTACATAACTCAGGCTGGTCTGAACTTGCTATCAGCCTCCAGCCTCAACCTCCAGCGGGCTGGGATTATAGGTGTGCGCCACCACACCCAACCACAGATACAATCTCATACAATGCCATTATACGCTCTTTAAAAAACAACAACAGTCACTAGAGACCTCCACTGACAGGTAAAAGACAGCTGCTGGGCTGCTGGTGTCTGAAGGGATATCTTGTCCACCTTGGTTCCCTTATACATCAGCAAGTGAGTCAAGGGTTCCACATCGCCAGAGTATTTGCAGAGCAAACCCCAAAACGATCGGGCGCATTCTGATAATTCCACCACCCCAAATCCAAAGTGCAATGAGCTTACTTTTCCAGGTGCACAGTGACCAATGGGGAGCTTATGTTGCTGGACGGCCTTGTCAACCCAAGAGTCACCAGGGCTTCGTGCAGCTGTTTTACTGTTTCAACCTCCCCTCTTAAAGCTGCACCGTTGAGGATGTGGAAGAAGGACAGAACTGTAGCATCTTTGATAACTACCTCCTTCTCTTTCATCTCCTTTAGAATGTTAACAGCGTCTGCGAGGAAGTAACACAAAAGGCCCTTAGGTAATTTCAGTGGGGAAAACAAACTGCTATTAGAAGAGCATTCCAGCCCAGCAGGAATGTAAATTCTAGTGTATAATGCCGATTTCCAGTTAATTACTACTTGCATTTCTAAACGAGACTACAATTATAAATCCACAATAGCATGGTTTTATCATTTCCCTGCAACTTTGACTACAAATTATAGATAGGGACCGTGTGCCCACTCTGCACCACGTAGCCCTGTATGGTCTGCCCTGTAGCTGTAAGACCCTCCTAAATGGATGCTTTTATCCTTCAGAGCTAACATCTGCTAAATCACACCATTGTTTCTTCAGCAGATGGCCTGTCAGGAGGCCAGATAATAAAGATGTGTTTACACTGTATCTTCAGCCAGACTAATGGTCTGATACCGATACGGCCTGTTTGCTATGTCGATACTAATTAGCCAAGCAGAGCCAATGAAAGCTTTCCAAAAGACTGCATGCTAATACATTAGATTCATTAAGCTTCATTAGGAAGGTACCAACAAACATTTTAGGATATGGAATAAGTGCATTTTTGTAATGTTTCTTTTCAATTATTATACAGACAAAATGTTTTGACCACTTTACAAAAACTGATTTTAAAAAGCAGACTAATTTGTATTAGAAAGACTTCCTAGGAAAAATGTCAACATTCAAATCAAAAAAAGTTCCCATTCCGTCTCTTCTGAAAATAAAAGAGAGGAAACGTAAGGAAGTCCTGTACAAAGCAACAGAAAGACTGCACATCAAGTGCAATTAATTATATTATCAGGCTAGCGTTTTTCCAACGAGGAAATTAGAGCATGCAAATCATCCACAGAATCAAATTCGCTTTTCAACTAAAATACCCATCTTGTTAATGTTACTAAAGGTTAAGACAAAACTGTGCAATTCAGACCCTTATCTATCAGGTTGTGTTTGCAGGTTTTAGGTTCAGCCTTCAGATCTTTTTAAGCAAAAACAAAGCCATTAGTGCAGGCACATAAGCAAACTGTGCCATAAGTCATGATCTTCAAACTCAATCCAAACAGCAATGCTAATAAAAACTAGCTGCAGAAATGCAAAAGGCACTGAGCTGTGCAAATGTAAATGACAAGCTTGCCAATCCATTAAAACTAATGGCCTCCGCTGCCCATGCAGCTCTGGTCGGATTCACATGCAAATTTGTATGCAAAGTGTTCAAGCACTTTGTAGAACATGATATACCATTAATATCAATTCACATGTGATTCAGTGGCAAGGACTGGCATTGCTTATCTCTATGTCCTGGGGCTTACCTTGGAGTCTGCCATGTTTTCCCAATACTTTTACAAGGGCTACGTACTTGGCAGTGTCAAGAACAGCCGAAGGATCTAAGCGGTCACTATAAAATAAGCCAGAGTTACAGGGAGTCAATGAACCACAAAAGGGACAGTCATAGTCAATTGATTACTTTCCAAGAGCTAACCAAACAGTCTGAATTGTGATACTGGCCTTGACACATAACATGTTTGAAATCATGTATCAATTCAAAGTTAATTACAGTCATGAATGCAGAAGAGAAAGCTGCCTCGCTGCACAGGAAAACACCGAAGCTCTCCCTCACAACTCTAGCCTTCCGTGCAAACATTCAAACGCCTAGCATTACTTATTTCCATATTAGAAATCTCAGGTGAGGAAAACAAAAGCTCCCCGGGAGCAGCCAGGACTTTGTACACAACACGACAGGGCAAGGGAAGGTGCCTGAGCTCACTGGAAAGCTGCCACTGCACTCCTTGGCTTGGGGAACTAGCATGTTCTACTAAACTGAAAAAGACCCTGAAAAAAGCATGACATCATGCCCTTCTAGCCTGAAACTTAAACACTGAAAACAAAAGAATTTTTAAAATTATGTAAGAGCAATATTCAATCCATACAGTGCATCAAGGGCACTTTACAGATCTGTTGGTTTGCTTCAGTTGCTAAGGCACTTACAATTCTTGTTTCAAGTTCAACGCATCTTCTGCATTATCATGTCGACAGCACAAATTTATTAAAGCTGCATAGCCACCAATAACCATGTCCGACTCATATTTTGCTTTCACTTCAAGGGCTTTCTGCATATTCTACAATAAAAGGATTTAGTGAAAAAGAAGAAAATAATATAAGGTAAAATACCATGGTTTTTGTTGTGTTGTTCAGGGTTTTAAGAAAGTTAACAGCATTTTAAAAAATAAATGGCTTCACACTATTAATTCTGCCCCTAGGGGTGTGTGGGGGAGTGTGTGCAAGGCAATTTTATATATACATGTGTATATATATATACATACATACATACATATTCGGGGCTTAAAAGATTTTTTATTTGTAATTAAAAATTAGACTATTACAATATTTTCCAAGTCTTTCCTAACAGTCTAATTTCCAGAGGTAGAAATATACAGAATTGAAAAGCTCCTCAGAATAGTTCAGTATACAAGCAATATGACAAAACCTGATTTGGAATGGAACAGTGTCATGATATCATCTCAAAGCTAGTCACAGTACGCTTTTCCCCCAACCACAGGCATATGAACAATTACATTGAAGTGGAAACTTAGAAAGTGTAGTGATAGGGCACAAACTGCAGACAGACACTAACATGAGCACAAGGTGCAGCTGCAGGCCTGCTGGAGAAGGCAAGGGACCCTTTATCTCAGAAAGCTTTTTCCTAGCAGGAAAATGGAATTTCAATCCCTGCATTAACAAGCTCGTTATATTTGACTTGCAAATGACTACTGCGTGTATCAGTTGCTTGACAATCTGGATATGAGAGACCGGAGCCATGGCTTGAAAGGACATTTGGCATGTATGATAAACCTATCACACTGTTACTATCATTCACTTTGCAGATTATCATAAACAAACTACAGCAACCCGAAAACATGCCATTCAAGGTGTCGCTGAAGTTAGTTAGCCTTCCATTTAATTGAACTCTTCTCAAGCATGACACATAATAATAAAGTATAAAATTCATAAACATTATACTTGGTTGCACTTACTGTGGTCTATATGGAATATCTCACCCCAAAAGCATATGTGAAAAGGGAAGAACTGTCAGTGTTACCTCCTCTGAACAGAGCAGGAGGATGAGCTGCTTCAGGACATCTCCAACAGGTTGGCTTTCAGCTTTGAGTTTCTCAAGTGTTGATTCCAAATCAGACGAGGTAAACGGGGAAGTCTACACGGGAAGAATAAAAGTTTACTACGGAAAGAAAGAAAATACAGTCCTTGTCACTCAGCCCTGTGAGCTGCCTCACTTCTCTGTCATAAATACTCCAAGGGATATTAAATATTAACGTCAGGTACGCGGATGAGGAGAATTCATAACTCTCTCCCAGATCATATGCGAACATCCTAGAACCACTGGTTCTTCTGAGACGGCGAATAGTTTTGCCAACTCAGAGACTGACAAGATAACTTACAGGACACTATCTGGAATTCTCAATTAGATGCAGTTAAAAAAACAAAGTAAGATACCACTTACTTTTCGAGAATCTACCTTCTCTCTGTCAACCAGAACTTTAATATCCTAAAATTAGGATTCAAAATAGTACAGAATTAGAAATAATAAGGAAAAAAATGTTCGTGAATATCAAAGGCAAATTCTACAAGCCCCCACCTCATTTTAATGCTACCTTTCTGAATTGTTGCAGGAATCCTATTCATATTGCATTAATCATTGTAATTAATGTTTTAGATGTACCCTTTAATATGTAAACAGTTTCTACCAGCAATCAATAAAAGCTTTATTTTTATGGTTGTTTTGGAACAGAAAAATTTTGACCCTTCAAGTTAAATTTAAGTAACATTTTAAAAAGTCTCTACATATAAGTGAAGCAATTAATAAAGTTTGATGGATTACACTCACACACCTTAATCAATTCAGGAACATGGTAGTTATCGAGCAGATTACGAATGCCTCTGTAGATGTTTTCAGTAATTTTAACATTCTGTAGGAAGAAAGGGGAGGGGGTAAAGAAAACGCTGAGTTTGAGACAACTAACCTAAAATTTGTCTAACAGAAATCACCTCAGACATAATTTAAGTCTCTAACTCTCGGGTGTCATTGAGAAGTGGTCTGGGTGTACTTAAAAGCAGCATTTGAGATCTAATAGATACATGTCAGGCAAGACAGGCAGTATGTAGCAAAAATGAAACGGTACCATCTCCTGCAGCTGATGGAAGTACTGTCTCAAAGGCTCCTCCTTGGCCTGTACCTCTGAGTCACTCATGCTGTCAATCAAGTTATAAAGAAAATAGCCAACAGCTTCTGTGGAAAAAAACAAGAGAAAGCATTCTACTAAAATTACCGAGACTGTCATGTTATCAAGATTAATTTATAAGAAATCACTTTGGTGTGCGATGTCACCCTGATGAGAGGCTCTGAGGTGGCAACAGTGATCACTGAGGCATAGAGACTGTGGTGTGGGAGCGCATCTCTAACTGCTGAGTGAAAGGAATATTAATTATGTTCAGACCGAGTGACAGCTTCTCAGTACTGAATCTTACTTCAATCTATTTCCTCCACCGCTCTGTGACAGAAGTGGTCCTGCCCAGGTCTCACCCTCCCCTGTCCAAAGCACAGGTAGTGAGTGTAAATAAATGTCTTCACATAGTTCTATACTAATTTTTTGTGGACAATATTTTGAAAATTCGAAATGACTGATAAATACTGAGCACAGAAAGTTAAAATAGTGTTAATGAGCAGATACAGTAATCCCATGGAGAGCTGCCTATTAGCCAATGAAAAAACCAAGATTAACAAAGATGTTTTGTAACAACAGTCATTTTCTTATGCATTCAAGCATAAAATGCATAGGGCCATGTGTCAATGCTTAGAAGAAGAGGTTTCAACTCTCAAGAGGGGCACTGTTTTATAGAGAATTATATAGTCCTGACTTCATTAAATCCTGAATTATGTCTTTTAGTTAGTAAGTTGTATTTAAGTGAAAAATCAAAGACCTTTCCTACTTTATGCATAAAGTTAACCATACATGCAAAACACTGAAATCATACAGACACGGAGGCACACTGGCTCCTAACCCTATCTCCACAGATGCCTTCAGGAACTCTGATTTATACCTCAAGGGCTCTACATTCTGTCTTAAGAAATATATATAATAAAACCATACACTTTAGAGCTCTCAAAATGCACTTATCTATATAGATTATTATAAGCAAATGTTTTCAAATTTCCACTTTCAAAATCAGAGTATTTACTGCTGTAATCCTTCCAGCCATCGTCACACAGAGGAATGGATTTGTGGGTAAGCTACAAGCATCTAGATAGGAGCGTTACCCGTTGGTCCCGGAGGCTTCTGGTAATAACGTTCATCCTTGTACAATAATTCTGTTATCTGGAAAGACAGGAGATTCATGCATTGCAGTGAAGAGAAGGTAAAAAAAAAAAATGCAATCTGAGATTGAGTTTTTGAAATAACAAAGCCTCTCCCAGTGAAGTATCACTGTCTTTCACGGTAATCCCACCGCACCCCCCCCCCCCCCACCACACAGATCATTCGGTTTGTAAATAGTACGCTTGTTTTCTAAAAAAAAAAAAAAAAAAGAAAAAGAAAAACTACAGTATTATGAAGCATCACAAAGAAAGGCTCTAATGTGATGTTTAAATTTAAATTTGGACACTCAAAACTATTTCTCATAACCAGAAAATCTCCTACAGGACGGTAAAGCATTGTGTCTCATCACAGTATCCAGAGTCTACTCAAAATGGATCAACTGTCCCCTTTTGGGTAAAATATTAGGAAAACAATAAGTAAAATGTGCTAAGCCAGACAACAGTATGCACTCTGTGTTTCCCGGTGACACTTTCATTCACTGAAATGATTTTAAAATGAGTCAAAGACTCAAATGTATTTGAACTCAAATCCTTATCAATTCAAGACATAACTTTTTAATGTAAAAATATCCTACGAGTACATACTTTTCCATTAAAATTACTATACACCTCTGGCCCTGATTTGTACCCATCAATAGTGTTTGGCCTTATAAATAAATCCTCGGCTGAAGACACAGCAGAAGCATACAGTAGTTGTCTATCATGGTAAGGGACAGGACTCCGGCTGCCCCGTGTGGAGTCCACAGCTGAGCCTTAATTCTACGGTCATGAATATGCTTCACCTAATGCAACCCAAGAGAAGCAGCCTTCTGTACACTGTCTACTAAGTACCACACACAGAGAAGACTATACTAGTAAATTCTACAGTAACTATAGCTGCACACAGGAGGTGAGACAACTGTATATGAAGTAACAGTTTTTAACAGATCCATTTAATGAATACACCAAGAAATGTCTCCTTGGTCAATGAACTGTTTCTCTATATAACCCAACTATATATTAAAATTAAGTATCAATTCTGAATGGCAGTTGTAGGAATGCTAGGTAGAGAACTGGATGAAATTATACTTAAGAAAAATACTTGGGCCTGATTTGCTTAGCAGTATAAGTCCTTGGGTTCAACTTTGACACCAAACTTACCAAACTTAAACTGGGAAGGTTAGCTAACAGTGTCCATTCAGATCTTCTTGACCTAAATTTTTTTCATGCAATCATTATCTGTTCTGGCATTAAAAACCAGCTGACCTCTTTCAAGGTAGCAAGCAGTATTGGGTTGGCCTGTATACCATTTGCAAACAAAAATATAAACAAACAGAGATACACATGAATATATCAAGAAAACTGGGCTAGAGATGAGCTCAGTGAAACAGTGCTCACTGAGGGAATGTAAGGACCCATCCCAGCACCACCAAAAAATTATTAAGCCTGCAAGATCAAACGTCACCACAGTAAGTCTAGCATGTTTGCCTTGAAAGATGAAAACCTTAGTAAGAATTTAAGATTAAGTCAAAGACTAATTAAGTAACATTTTTCCTGATGTTTTAAAATGACCAATATTAAGACTCTTAATCCATTAGCTTGTAATAATATATCAGAAACGTGTGAGGCTATTAAAACTTGTTTTTGATGGCTTTCCATATACTACATTGTGTTTGCAGTATTAGGAATACGTACCTTGCTCCAAAGATCTATATTCATCGACCTGCAGAGGGCAGCAAAGGATTAAAAATGAGCCCAGAGGTTCAAAAAAAGTAATTATATTAATGTAATCTGTAAAAAAAATCAATACCTTTAACAAGTAAATAAGTAACAAATTGAACTATTCAAGAAAAGCAACTTTAAATTTTTCAAAATAAACTTTGGATTGGATAGAGACCACAAAAAAGCCACCTACCTCTACATGTTGGGGTGCAGGTCTGAAAGAGTAGGCTTATTTGCATGGGCCCCAAGTATCTGACTCACCTGTACTATGGAGAAGGCAACTATCTTACACAAGTGATCAAGACTAGCATCACACCCAGGTGCTAATGGGTCACTATGTCACTATGTCTTTGGATGCAACTCCCTGAAAACGCAATCTAGCATAGGACACCCAACCTGAAGCTCAACAGGGAACCACTGTGAGATACCTTCTGTAAAAAACTGCTTGTGTCATAAAAAACAGTTATTCCAGAGTAGAGAAAATTTAAAATAAATGGCAACTAATATCCATCCCTGAATAGGACTTTGTACAAAAAGGGAATAAACTATGAAGAAAGAACATAAACTTTAAAGCAATAAACCATATGTTAGCTAAAAATAGCCCAGGAATCCTTAACTTCCTATATTTGTTAGCTGTGCCGAGGTGACATGAAAGAATATCCTTGTCTTCTGGTTACATACTGAAATACAGAATGGTAGAGGATGACCATGTGATTAAGCTCAAATAATTCAGAACCCCCCCCACGCTCATACACTAACGAACAGAGGCAGTACAAACGACGAGACAAGATACTATACTCTAGAGGTTTCAATATATGTGGGTTCTTTGTATTCTAAAACCTGAAATCAATTCAATGAAACAAAGAAAAAACTTAGACTTAAATATGGCCTGTTTAAATGGCACACCATTTCTAAAACAGGACCACAAATGAATGTGTGCTTCCCACGACTGCTGAGCTTTGTCCTCAGGTCCAGCTGTTCATACTCTGCTTCTGTGGTAATTTTACAATATTAAAGATGCCTGCTTCTCAGGAAGATACACATGAAGAACAAGAAAAACATCTGCCGTGGAAGCAGAGATCCCAGCTGGACTTATGAAAGAGAAGCTCCAGGGTAAAGGTCAAAGGACAAGCAAGGCGAAGGGTCAGGTACCATGCACAGCACCAACTGTCCACACCGCAGGCACCAGCGCCAGCACCTATGACATCTTTTTAGTGTAAGGCACTGCTGCATTTATCTGTCCATCATGAATGGGCAGAACACTGCCTTCCCTCTCCACGTCCTACACTTGTGTTCATAACTACATCCATGGAAGCATTTTCTTACATGTTTGCCATGAGCTTGCAGAGACGCCTATATTTGGTCTCAGGCTCCCCAAAGGCATGACCCTTCTGCTTCTTAGGACTAACTCCTTCACGTTGCTTCAGGAAGCAACGTGGAACTGCGGAGAGACCTGTAGAGAACCTGCAGGACCACGGACATCCTGTCCCTAGGCTCAGGGAGGACAGGTGTGTTTGTTATGTGATACACTCAACTTTCAGAGACTCCTCTGAATGTGTAACACAATTCACAATTAAAAAGTACAACTGAGCCAGGCAGTGGTGGCGCACGCCTTTAATCCCAGCGCTTGGGAGGCAGAGACAGGTGGATTTCTGAGTTCGAGGCCAGCCTGGTCTACAGAGTGAGTTCCAGGACAGTCAGGGCTACACAGAGAAACCCTGCCTCGAAAAACCAAAAAAAAAAAAAAAAAAAAAAGAGAGAGAGAGAAAGTACAACTGAAATTTCCCCAAGTCCTCACAACTAAGAAAACCCTGGAACCATTCTGAACCCAGATAGCATGGCTATGAACCTTAGCGTCTGCCATCTAATAAATTAACAAATAATTCTTCTTTTTTAACTTTATTTTTTTTTTTAACAAATAATTCTTGCTTCTGTTTTACCCACAAAGAAAATAAACTTCTGAGAAGGCAGAACCTGTGAAGGACAGGTGTTTTGTTTCCTGTACTACCCTTAATTAAGTCTGTCTTAATTAAGAATGGGTTTTTTTACAGGAAGGAGCAGGACTGAAAAATACACTGGTACTATTTCTATTATGGACTGATTGCAGGTTTTAAGCAAGCTTTTTCTAGATCGATAATGAAATTTAGGAGGACAATTTGTAAGAAAACATTAACTTTTTGATTGATGGAGTTAAAGGTCAGCGATGTCTGGGTGACAACGACCGTGCTGTGGATAGCTCTCCACCAGCTCCTTCCTCCCTTAGAGTCTATATGGTAAAACTAGAAAGGGAGCCAAGAGGAGTAACAGTAGACATATGACAAAACCAGCGCAGTCATCTGGCCTTATTTCCCCATTACTTCTTCTGCTTAAGCCTTTGGCACATGTCCTATATCAAATAGGAAGTAGTGAATTCAGAGCAAACATCTCATCCCACCTCTCAGTTCTGATGAGGTCAGGACATCATCAAAGGCATCTCACCCACCGTTTACAAAGAGGACTTGAAGATCTGGCATTAATTGGGTGACTCCAGTAAGACTAATGTCTGATCTTATACAGTTTAGGTTCAAAAACCTGATCTTTCATTTCAACATATGGCTGGAAACCCTCCCAAACAACATCCATTGGCCAAGTTCAGATTGTTGTGAATAAGTCAGAAAATCCATCCTGACCAAAGAGCTCGTATGTATGGAACCCTCGCATGCCACCTCTCCAGTTCTCCAATATCCCTCCAATGTGCTGACTTCAGTGCAGAAGCTGCCTCCTGCAATGGCTCAGGACTTTGGAGCGCTTCCAATTACATGCCAAGGGACCCCCCTCTCTTTTTTCACTTACACTTTGTTTTACTTGATAAAAGGAAAGAAAAGTCTTACTCTCTCTAAACACAACTGCATCCTACATTTGATGGAGAACTCACTACCAGTCACTTCCAACTGTGATTTATTTACATGTTGGAAGACAGGGCCCCATGTAGCCCGAGAGGATGTGCTGACTGCTGATTCTCCTGCCTCCACCTCCAGAGGGCTGAGATCATAGGCACAGATCATCTTGCTCCATCCGCTTCATGTGGTTCTGGGGACCAAACCCAGGAAAACATACATGCTAGGCAATCAATCTACCAACTGAGCTATGACCTGAGGCCTCAAAATATTTTTTGTGTAGTTTCATTTTTTTAGAAATTTTAAAGTATAAAATCTCTTTATAATAATAAAAAAGAAGCATTAAACTTAAATGACTGGAACTTAAGTGACTTTGCCTATGTATGTTATTAAACAATTTATAAAATGGAAAACCATATAGACACATACTCAGATAATAAATGTTTGTTTTTTGTTTTTTAAAAAGACAGCATAGCACGTTTAAAACTGTTGACTACTCCCTAACAAGCTTCAGAAGGTCCAGATGAGCAGAGCCAGGGTACCTGCGGCAGGGTACCTGCTGCAGCATGGTCAGGACTGGTGGTACTCAACAACCCTTTCCTGAGGTTCTTTCCACTACTCTCAAAAGATCTAAGAAAATAAGGTTTTTCAAAATGATTGCGAGCTGGGCCTGGGAATGCATCTCAGGTGGCAGCACATAAAGGGGAAGGGCTTGTGCCACCTATAATCCAAGCACCCAAGGTGGGAGGAGCATCAAAAGTTCAAGGCCATCCTCAGCTACACAGAAAGCTTAAGGTCTACATGGGCTTCAGAAGACTGTATACAGTGGGCCAGAGATGGAGACACAAACCAGTAAGATGGCTCAGCAAGTAAAGGTTGTTCGTTGTACAAGCCTGTGATGTATGTCTGATCCTCAGAAATTAAGATGAAGGAAGAAAACCAACTCCTCTGAACTCCACATGCTCTGTCCCCTACCCAACTATAGTAATATATATATATTTTAAAAAGTGTGTTAAGGCTTCTGACAACTTGACACAAGGCAGAGTCGTCGAAGATGAAAACCCAACTGAGAAATGCCCTCAGATTGGCTTATGGACTAACAATGGGCTTTTTTCGTTTTTTTTTTTTTTTAGATTGGTGATTGATGTGGGAGAACCCAGCTCAGCCCTGTGTAAGAAAGGAGACTGAGCCAAGTCCTGGGAAGCCCATGAGTCAGTGAGTAGCACTCTCCAGCGTCTCTACTTCAGTTCCTACCCCCAGACCCCTTCATCATGGAGGGAAATAAACTCCTTCCCAAGTCGTTTTCTGACCACAGTATTTTATAACAGTAATAGAAACGTAATACAGAACAAGGAAAAACATCAACAACAAAAAAACCAACAACAACAACAACAACAACAACAACCCCTTATAGCTAAACAGACTAGGAACAAGTGCCCAGTCAGACCCTGGGCTCTATTAGGGTTTTATTAAAGTTGCGTAATAAAATGTGCACCCATATTTCCCATGGGTTTATCTAAAGACCTTAGATATCCAGTTACAATGATCTGTGATTGCCTGGATTTCTGATTAACTTACTTTTGGGAATAAGTCACGTCTGATAAGCCTTTTATATTAAGGGTAGGCGCTTCACATGTTAACATAGACTCTACTGGCAACAGCATTGCCGACCCATACCTAAGCCAAAATTACATAATGCTATTTTGCCCTAGTCACTAAAAACAATTCGAAATTTGCTCACA
The DNA here is from genome assembly GCA_019843965.1 of Rhynchomys soricoides. NCBI lineage: Eukaryota > Metazoa > Chordata > Mammalia > Rodentia > Muridae > Rhynchomys > Rhynchomys soricoides. The sequence continues at coordinate 8,666,518 of JADRCH010000014.1, read as the reverse complement.
TATAACATAACTCTCCAAAGTACACAAAATAGGTAGCTTGACTAATATACAGAATGTTCTGAGGGATTTTAAAATATATAGCTATTTATTCTGACAACACATTAAAGACTTGACTATATTAATGCTGACATAAAAGACTGTAATTACCCTCATGTAATTTAAAATTTTTGTTAAGTTTTGGGGTGAAGTAGAAGTAATGAAGTAACCCTAAAGTTATGTTTTCTGACCACATTCATATTCTTATGGATAATGTTGTTACTTCAACCTAAAATTTTATTGCATCTACAACAAGCCACTGATAGAAAAGACTGTGACTCAAACTTAATCAGCAGGGTCAGGGAAAACACAACAGGCAGATGACATCTCCCAGGGCCTCGAAGCTGTAAAACTTTATTCTGTCAGCTCAACCTCTGCTCCAGGCACGTAGCAGGATGTACCTTTTAGGATCTTTGCTCCTAACATACTGGCTTAGCTTTATGATGCAAGTACAGTGCTAGTGTCTCATGATGTGAGGTGGCATCCTGGGCTTCAGCCCAAACACCCTCACCAGACCAAATCAACACCAGCACACGCTTTTGAACAACAAAACAACAAACGCACGCTCTCTTCTCTGTAAGGTCTGCCTCTTCCACATCTCAATGTAGTAACAGATAACAGAGGGACACATGAGGGAAAGTTCATTAATTGTCCTCAAACATGTAAGAGTCAATTAGCAGCATGTACAAAATAAAACCATTAAAACCAAAGGCTCCAAGAGTCATCTGAGCCTGCATGCAAACAGCTTCTTTCTGTGCATCTCAGGAAAGGAAATGGAAGACTGCCCAACCTAACTCTGCCCAAGTCTTCCAAGAGTAAGAGCTCGTCCCAAAGGCACTTCCATCATTAGTAGACCACAAGCACAAGGGACATCAGTCAACCACAGAGAATATTTAGGCTGATAATCTTACCTCCTAAAGCCTAGAATTAGGCTGCCTCTCAAAGAATTAATCGAGAAAGGCAATGTATTCGATTCCACTGCAAAAGAAAAACGATTGTCAAAACATCTCAGGCCAAGCAAACAAAATGACCCACCCTGAGCTACAAATGATGTGGTAACTTGGTTTACCTACCTTTTCACTTTCAACTGGGAAACATTACTTAAAAAAGTAAGATGTCTCATATAAATTACTTAATGAGGCAATACACACATGTGTAACAAAACATCCTTTAAAGCCTCTTGTTTTCATAAAGTAGCAAATTCATAATTCTTCCTTACTATAAATAGTAATAAATCACCCTGCTATATAATTGAAAGTGTATTTTCTAGACAGTGGCACTGTAAGGAAATTAGCAAGGTGACTTTCATCCTTCCCAAAGACAAAACAAAATTATTTTTCAAGAGTTGTAATGGGGCCCGTTGTGATGGAACCATTCAGTTTTTCATCCATTTTCCACCGTAACCACTGTCTGCATCCATGCCAGAGCAGCAGCTAGCCACAAGGAAGGCCCTCACTTCTGCTACATCACCGGTTTCCACTGCTCTTCCCTCCCTCCCTCTCTCCCTCCTTCCCTCCCTCCCTCCCTCCCTCCCTATTCTCCTGCTCTACTACTCATGTATATTTAACAGTCTACAACTCTTCTGAATGTTCCAATGTTGATCAGTAAGTTTCATTTTCAGGCAAACCTTGCCATACTTTTAAAAAAGTGCGGTTTGGTTTTACATGACAGAGGGTCACTGTCGGCATTTCCTGAGCTTGGTTTTGCTTGCAGCTGTATTAGAATGGTCTGGTCTAAGCAGCTGAATCTTTATATTGTATGTAGCATGGCTGCTGAGTGACAGAATGAGGGCTGAGAGAAATCTATAATAGAGTCAAGTCCTGAACGTGATACGTAGCGTATAGAGTAAGATACTAAATTTTTAAAAGGCCGTGGAAAAAAGATCATTTTTGATTTTAACTCAAATTTATACATAAAAATTTTACTCTCACATAAGAAGTGTTTTAAACCAATTATAAAACCCTTGAACAAGGAGCGTAAGTGTTCCATTAATCTCATGGCATTTAGATATTTCATTGAAATATCTAAAAATCATTTACAATATGACCAAATTTGAAATGGACACAACACATGCCTCTCAGCAACTTTGAGCTTTGCCATGCCTACAAATGACTATGTCCTACACAAACCCAATCAAGAGAAAACATCTACTCTCCCCAGAATATGATATTCTTGTGCGAATCTAAGAGCTGCCGAGGACAGATACCAGCAGTTACAGCTCTTCAAAGACCTCTCAGTCTAAGGGAAGACTGATAAGACTAAGCTCAGGCATTCTTTGGTCTTAACTCTCTGGCATCTTTCCTTTCAAAATGTAATAAACAGCTTCTTACAAAAATACTTTGGGGCTGGAGAGATGGCTCAGCACTTAAGACTGGCTGCTCTTCCAGAGGTCTTGAGTTCAATTCCCAGCACCCATGTGACGGCTCACAACTGTCAGTAACTACAGTTCCAGAAGAATCTGCCACACTCATATGTGTGTGTGTGTATGCAGGCAAGTCTCCAATGCTCATAAAGTAAAAATAAACTTTTAAAAAATGATGCTATTAAAAATAATATTTCAAAGACTGTTGTCAAATGTTTTTTCCTAAAAAGGAGGCCAGAAACATCCAAGCAAGCTAGACAGCTGCGGACGAGAAGCGTCGTCGTGTCAAGAAACTGGGAGAAACTCCTGGTGAGTGTGAGGATGAAGTAAGGGAAGCACCCTGAGGTGTGCCCCACAGCTCCCTCTGCTAACAACCGACCACGGCTGTTCTCATCTTGTTACTGTGGAAAACCCATACATTATGTATATGGGAGAAAGAAAACAAACTGCCTGCTTCTCCACACTGGCTGCTGATGCTCTTCCTATCAACAGTCTCTAGTGTAAATGCCAGAGCTTTTCTACAGCTCCCCATACACTAAATATATAACAATCCAAGTTTAAGAAGATCAAAACTGCTCTGTGCCAGACAGAGGTAAACAGTCAATCCTGGCATTCGGGAGGCAGTAGACAGGCAAAACTAATCAGCCTGCAAAACTCCCCAAATAAACTAACAAAAACCTTTCCCACAATCCGAATGCCTGACAAATAATATCGTGAACATGTTAAAAAACAAAGACTTTAAGAAACATTAAGTTACTCAAAATAAAAGATATGCAGAAAAAGACAAAGTTAAAATCAGATTTTGTTTCTGGCTGTTTGCTTCCCTCACTGTGCCTTCCTGTCAACGGAACTAACTTCACGTAGAGAGCATCCGGTAACTTTTCAACGTTCAGCAAGCGTTGGTTGTACTTTCTGTTACCTAAAGTTGGGAATCAGCTTCCAATCATTTACCAGATGTCTCACCACATTCCCAAAATCCATCTTCAAGCTCCTTCCAACCTTAAAATCACTTCCAAAGTAGCCACAAGCTCAAGGCATGAACTGGTTTCTCAGTACGACCTTAATAAAACCTGAAACAGTTCTTGCTCACACTGCATGAACTGTCGTGTATACACAGAAATCAACACGAAGGCTGTCTTACGTGGAATACTTACAAAATGACAAAATGTTCTGTAAATTCCCATTTATTGCTTCATTTTTCACTTCAGCTTGAGCAAACGTAGTACTTTTAGGTAGACATTTATTTTCCTGGGGATAAGGTATATATCAATAGCAATATATTTCAGTAATAATAATAGCAAACAATATTTTGATATGTCACTTAAATTTCCAACATCTCATATATTTTTATCATTATGCACCAGGATAATCTATTATCTTGTTTAAAATAATCTTCTAGGTGGGTGTGGTGGCACACGCTTTTAATCTCCTTACTCAGGAGGCAGAGGCAGGCAGATCTTGAGGCCAGCCTGGTCTACAGAGCAAGTTTCAGGATAGCCAGGGCTACACAGAGAAACCCTGTCTTAAAAAAAACACTCATACAAAACCCAAACCAAAAAAGCCTCCTTTAAGTACACATAGCTGAGTAACAGAGGCCTTGGGCAAACAGGACCTTCCTGCTAGCGTGCTAGCTCAGTAGCAGCACCGGGGCCTGCTTACGTTGTACTCAAGACAGCCATCCTCTCACTTACAAGGAAGGCTTCAGCACAGAACGCAAGGGGAGCTGAAAAGAAATACACGTTTCATTTTATGTTTACGGACCTTTTGTTTGCATGAATGTCTGTGTATAACACATGTGCCTTGCATTTGCAGAGCCCAAAAGAGAGTGTCAGATCTGCTGGAACTGACTGTGAGTGCTAAGAATCAAACCTGGCTCCCTGAAGAGCAGTCAGTGCTCTTAACCACTGAAGTCATCTCTCCAGTCCCACTAAAATGGTATTTTGATACATGCAGTAAAGAAAAGATCAAACTGATTTAACTCCAAATGGTTGGTTTATCACCTGTCCCAACATTAAATAATTTAAGTGTATGAACCAAAATTTAGTTGAAATGATTTTTACATAGTACAGTGTTACAAACTACCCTGATAATTTAAGGCAAAGAATAAAAATAAATTATGACATATCTGTAAAATAAAATGTCACACAAGCATTAAAATGACTTGTAGAATTACATATTACTATAGGAAGACAGCAAATAAAAAGAGGATGAATAATAGCCACTTTTTCAAAGAGATTTCTTAAGCACACTCACGTATGAAAAGAAAAATGTTAAGAAAAAATGATCATCTAAAAAATAAGACGATCTCAAGGAACTACTTATGGATGAGCTCTATAGTTACTGAGAGTCTCCAATTTATCAATGAATGACATATAATACTGTCATAAGCTTAAACTGATGAAAAAGGATATTTTATTTGTAGCTAAGAATTTAAAAAACCTTAGTAATACCATAAGGTCTATTAAGCATTTAACAGTATTATTGTTTCTAAGCCAATAATATTTAATACTGAAATTTTAACAATGAAAAGCAAAGGTAATTGAAATAATCATATAGGCAATCAAAGCTCAGGCAAGTTTACAATTTAGGTCTAATTTTCCCCTAAAACAGGTTGACAGTTCTGAGAAAACAAGAGTAACCATGAGACAGCAGTGGACCCTCAGGCCAGATTTCTGCCAAGAATAAATTATGTAGAAAGTCTCTGTTTACAAACAGTTTCTAACTGTACAGCGCATACAGCATAAGGTCAATATCCTCTTCTGAGACCTACAGAAGAGGGCTGAGGACAGAGCTCACTAGTCAGAGTCACTTCGCTGGCAGACACTAAGTCCTGGGCTTGAGCCCTAGCACAGCATAAAAACTCAACATGACAGCATATGCCTGGTGCCAGCGTATGGGAGCTGGTGCCAGAAGGTCACAGTTAACAAGTGCCACCTGAGGCCCCGCCCCCCCAAACAGGAAGCGAGGAAGGTAAAGACCCTAAAGGTACAACTCCCAGACTTAAAATGATTATAACCATGAGGTTGGTAAGGAAAGAAAGGGACATTCTGACAAAAGTCAAGACTGAAGGAACTATCTGCTCTGCAGCTCTTTCTGGCACCATCTCTATTACGAACCTGAGCCTCAGACCCACTTTTCCTAACTCTATACATAGACAGCACTTCGCTTTGAAATCAGAAAAGGCAATTCTTGTATTTTCTTTTTTCCTATTTACTGTGTATGCGTGTTTGCCAGCATTCGTGTCTATGTACCAGGAGTGCCTAATGCCTGTGGAGGCCAGAAAAAAAGTGTCAGATCTCCTGGTCCTGGAGTTAGACAGGTATGAGCTACCACTCGGGAACCAAACCTGGATCTTCTTAAAAAGTGGTTAGCGCTCCCACTGCTAAGACATATCTCCAGAAGTTGGCTCTCCAAATGACACTCACCCACACCATCCCTATGCTGAAAAGGTCAAGATGCATGGAGGAAAAACAATGTTCCAAAGTCCAACAAAGATTGTGTTTCAAATGCAGGATAATAAATATACTGTTAATGCATTTAGGGAGGTTAATGAGAACAGTTCCAGGGTAAGAGTGAGTGAGTCCTTTTAATGTTTTGTCTATTAGCACACAGTCATATCAACACAGAAAAAAGACGCTCTTTGGGCTTACGTTACATACACTGTTACACACACTCACCAGTGTATTTATAAAGCTTTACAACTGTACAAGACCCTTTTCAGTTCTGCACTCAACGGTGCTGTCCTGATAATGAAACATTAGGGAGAAAGAGTGAGATGTTCTTCAGTTAGCCATGAAAAGCATCCTGTACCCACCTGCAAAACGGCTCGAACCGACTGTGTATTATCAAAGCACGGAAACACATAATTTATGTATGTTTCCTGATCAGGGTCCACTCCCATTTCGTTCATTATCTTGAGGGTATCTATTATTCCTATGACATAAAACACAGCAGGACAGAGATAAACAACTTGGAATTCACGGAAGTCACAAGGTTTAGTCTGGCTATTCTCTGAATCAGTGAGAACCCACACCCTAGGGAAATAAACCTGATTTACCTGAACCGCTCCCACCCTCTAAGACTGTCTATCATGGCTTCTATGATCAATCAAATATGATCACTTTATTTGGAGACAAAATCCTTTTTAAAAATTGGGCACCTCTACTACAACTTTGACTCAACCAGCACCTCAGTCTCCGGGCTGCCCCCCCCCCCCCCCACCTCCCTCCGCAGTCTTTCCTGTTGTTAGATATGGCCTCGCTAGGTGGCTCTGGCTCCTGGAACTCACTACAGACCAGGCTGGCTCCAACCCACTGGTCCCAACCTCCAGGGTGCTGGGATTAAAGGCATACATCATATGCCTGGCCCAGTCTTTCATATTCTTAATGTTATGCTTTCTAATTAAATCAAAGGATGTCTGGATCCTAATCCTGAGATTTTACTCTCATTTCTGTCTGAGTGCTGAAACCATGTTATGTTCTAAGGAGCGACTTTTCAGCTGTAGCACAGAAAAGCATGAAGGACTCAAACAAATCTTTTGGGGGCTGGTGATAGTGAAACTCTGCTCTCAATCCAACAGGAGTGCAGCCACCCCCTTACTGAAGACTCAGCCAATTCTACCTGACCTGTTTCCTAGGGCTCTTCTTACTCCTTATCAAGTACTCTTGAGCAGCTGCAGTCCCATCTTTTCACCAGTTTAGACTGGATGGTGAATGGACAAAGCAGGTTCATTTCGCCAATGAGAATATCTGATTTCTAGCCTTACATGTAGTGATAGACACTACAGAAAAACATATAGCCCCGACTTGTTACTTCTGGGACTGCACAGGACACTTTCCTATCTTCAGGACCTCCAGAAGAGGATGTCTAGAGCGAACAGATGCTTTTTAAAAGCTCACGGATAACTGACACTTTCTTGTAGTACTGAGTCAGTACCTCTAACAAAGCATAGGCTTCTGTGTTTTTCCAAGTAAAACGTGGACTGATTTAAAAATCTTGTTCCTGAGAAGACATACTTAATACAAAAATCTAGTGTCCAATTTCCAAAGGACAACTAGGAATGTAAATAAAACAATGTGACAGTCACTGAGCAGTGACGGTGGGAAGCAATATTCAACAGGCAGAAGTCGTTCTGAATGCAGACGTACTGACAGCCAGCTATGGTCAGTCACTGAACTCCTTTGGCTCTTAGCTCCCTCCATAATATCATGTGAGCTTTCAAAAGCATCCTCAAAATCTCAATTCTGAGATCTAAAGGAAAGACAGAGGTAAGATAAGCCCATCTTCCACAAGTTCAGCTCACTCTAGCTAGAAACACTAACTGTTAATAACATAGTACCCAACTCAACCGTAGACATTACAATACAGTGCAATCAGGAAACTTACCTGATACACAGACACACAGACATGTCAAAAGTCTGTTCCTACTTGTGTAAAGGTAAACACCACTGACGTGGCCGAGAGTTTGACGGAAAGCTGTAAACTTTCTGTGATCAGAAATGCTAAAGGTTGCCTCCTGCTTCTTCAGCACTGGAGGTATACAAAGAGTTAACCAACTCACATATTGTTTTCACAAAGACTTTTCTAAAAAGGATTTAGAGACTTTTATAGCCAGAAACAATTAGGGAATATTTGTTTCACTATTTCCTCTAAACCAGAAGACAACTATATATTTAAAATAAAATTACCACGTGAAAGTCTGCTAAAAGCACTTTTTTGTTGTTTGTCACCCAGTGTCACACTAACAACTCTGCATCTCATTCCACAGCACATTACACTGTGAGATAAAATGAAAAAAGACCATTTTTGTTTCCCCAAGGGGGAGGCACTTCTGTTAAAAGCCTCTTTTATAAGACTATTCTTTCTGATTACCAGTAATGCAAACCAAAGAATTAGATACTGTGCTCTAAAATTTAATATTTGTTCCATTTTATTCATATCCTATAGGCATCCCATGTGTACAGGGAAAAGTATGCTAAATGCTTTCCTAAATGTACTTAAGAAGCTAAAAGACTGAGCATTTCTGTCCTTCAATCAGCAGGCTGTCAGGTCACAAGCACCACTTTACAATACGTACAAGTTTACCTTCCCTGCTGCAGTGGCCCACAAGGGACATGGACACAGTCCGCTTTATGAACTCCATTACACGTAACTTGACTACAGCTAGAGAAACCGGTCCCAACTACACTCACAGCTCGAAAATTTAAGAGATGAACTACAAAATGAAATGAAGGTGGGAAAACTCCACTTCGGTCTGATTTAACACACTGTCTCAAGAGATCTCATTCTCAGAAGTGTGCTTTTAAAGAAATCAAGCAGACTCTGACTAGTTATGACCCCGTAAAAGGCAAACCTCACCTTGAACATTTTTTGTTTTCTGATGTCCGCCAAGCAATGGCCAGAAATAGTGGGTCCGGACAGGGAACCCTTCTTCCCTCAGGGCCTCCATCATTGCTTTGGCCAAAGCTGGGGGAAAAAAAATCCAAAAACATGTCACCAAGCTACCTCAGAGACACTTTTTGATGTTGGTCTTCATGAAAAGAACACAGTACCAGTCTTATTGGCTTGAAGAGCACATTGCAGGGTGAACTGTAGTGGATAGCTGTGCACCTTGGCGTCCCTCAGCCTCTGACAGTAGTCTATCAGCTTCTCAGCAGGCTGTGGGGAAAAGGCAGAATCAACAGAACAGGCAGAGCCTGACCACTTTCTGCAATAGTCAATCAATCCCTTTGGTAATGAAATCTGAATTTCTCCTTTCTATCCAGAAATCTTCAACATTAAAAACATTTTATGTTGTTTACAATCATTGTAATCTCATGAATTTTCCCCTGCTTTAAAGAGTCTCACTTCAGTGCTAACCCCAGAGCTAAACACAATGTACAAAGCGGGACAGGCGGAGTACCGTATCCATAGTCACACAGTGCCGAAGAAAGAAACTGCCAAAAGTATTGGAGCTCTCGTCCTTGGACAGGGGCAATGCCAGTAAAACCTGGAAGGCAGTGTCTTCTAACTTCTCAGTGACTAAAAGCAAAATGAGGTTCATTGCATCTGCGAAGGAAACAAAGACATCCGTTGTTACTAAACTGAGCAATCTATTTAAATTGTAACAGTAAAAAAAAAAAAAATAGGGCCAGCAACATGGTTCAGCAGAGAAAGACACTTGCTGCCAAGCTCTATGACCTGCGTTCCATCCCCAGGCAAGCCCTGACTCCTGGGAGCTGTCCCCTGTGACCTGCACACACTCCCTGTGGTACATGCGCACCCAAACACACAAATAAACAAAAATGTTTAAATTTTTAAAGAAAAAAATTAACTGCAAACACTATAAAGATCAGTCTGGTCTGTAAGAGTAAAACCATTCCTGCATCATCAGCAGGCACTCTCTGTTCACCTCCCATAGTCCTCTGCTCTTAGGGAAGCTCCTGCTACCACGGAAGAAACAGGAGTCCAAGTGTCCACAGAAGGTATATGGATAAGCATTCTTAAATACCTGGGACTGATCTTCTTTCATAGGTAATCTTCTCCAAAATTTCTGAGACATACTGTGGATATCCAGCCTTACTAAAGCTAACAATAATTTGCAGGAAGTCACGGTCCATGAAATAATGGTCCGACTTTTCCACTTTCTCCAGAATCTAAAGATGGTTGTAGCAATTAGAAAGAAACATTAGAAGTAGTAACGTTAAATAAATAAGACTCAACTGCCCAATCCAACAGTAATTGTCACGTATCAACATCCAACTAAGCTTTCTTGGAATATTACTCTTTACAAGGAGAAATCTTTAAAAGAGACACAAGCTATGTTTTTTGCTTCACATAAAATGTAACACATAAAATTTAATGACTGAGCATAAACCATACCTGCTTAACACGGTCAATGTCACCCTTCTCAGCATATGCGTTCAACAAGGCCAGATATGTGTCTGGCCCAGGCTCAATGCCAGCCTGTTTCATCACTGTGAGAATATTTTCTGCATTCCCCATATCCCTGTAAATTATTTCAAAGAAAACATAAGATTACTAAATACAATCACTCAGTATAAAATATGAGGCCTAACCTTATTAAATCAATCTTTTTCAATACGTGGGACTATACCCCAAATGGGCAAATACTCATTAAACTGGTTACACATTTCTGGAATACTAGACATCATTGTAAGCATCTGAAATATTTACAGGTAACCTCACCCCTTTATGTAAAATTAAATAAGCATTAATTAAGAATCCCTCTTACACTAGGAACGCAAGGACACAGCTTTACCTAAGAACAGAGTAGACTACTCACTTGAGAAAAATAAAAATACTTCCTAGATCAATAAACTTTATTATTCAATTACTTCAAATTAAGCCCAATTTTTACCATTGAGCAATTGTAAATTCTGTGTACCAAATTTCAGGGGAAGTCATAAAAAGCTCGGTGTGCTGCACCTCACATCAGAGTATTTGGAAGTGTGAATAAACATGTTCTGAGTCCTCTACAAGAACCTGCTAGGACTTAAAGCTGCTGACAATCCAAGACCCAGGCGGGAAGTTACCCAGCTCTTGCATGCCCCGTGACGAGAGCACTGAACACGGCCTCTGTAATTGGAAGGTCCTTCATTTTCATAAATCCAAGGATCTTGCTGCAATAGAGAAGGGACATTTATCAGAGACTTACTATGATGTGTGCATGAACTAGGCCTTAAGTTATTTTTGTTTAACATAAAACATGTCCTTGTTAAACAAAACAACAACAACAAAAACAACAATGGGAAAAATAATCCCCTTCTCAGGAAATTTTCCTTGAAGTATCAATAATCTGAATACTCTTGTTAAAGCTACTAGGTAAACCAGGAGAGTGGCCTGGTGATGAGACACTTGCCTGGCATGTGTGAGACACCCTGGGTTCAATCCCTAGCATGGGAGCAGGAAGGAACATCAATAAATTGAGTTAAAAAACAAGATTGTGTATTTCAACCCACTCCTTATTTCTTAAGCTTCAATTTAAAATGACAATGAATTTTATATAAGTAGAGAAATAGTGCAACTAATTTTACCTGAATCAGTGGGCAAAATAAATATTCCTACTTTTATAAATGAACACTTGAAAGGGCTGATGAAAGTTCCCTTAGGACCCAGCTTTGCACCTGAACAATTTGTGCTTCTGTTCTGACCAATCAGACAGCAGCTTTTACTTCTGTTCTGACCAATCAGACAGCAGCTTTTACTTCTTTCCCTTTTATACAATAATACCATTTTATTTAAATCATTTTACTAAATTCACTAACATACTTCTGAAATAATTATCTTTATAAAGAACCAACATTTTTTTAAAAAAGTACATACATCTTGGGACTACTGAATTTATAAATCTACTTGTATAAACCTACATTTCTAGATGATGAGATAGTCCATCGGGAAAAAGAGCTTATGGCCAAGCCTAACAACTGAACTCAGAATCCACATGATAGCCAGGGCCGACTCCTACAAGCTGTGCTCTTGATTTCCACTCTCGTGCACACACACACATATACACATAAACACAAAATAAATAAATGAAAATCAAGCTAAAAAGTAGCCCGCATTTATAGGATACGCACCTGGCACCTTCAATGTCCCCAACGTTACAATAGGCCGCAATCAGCCTCTGGTATGTTACCTGCAATGAAATGGGGGGCTGAACATTTTCATGCATAAACTTTTTTTTTCTGAAAAATAACAAAAGTGGACAGATACAGCTGCTCAGGATGCTCGACAGCAGCTACCTACTCGATTTGGTTGAATGTTTGCTCCCTCCATCTTTGCCAGGAAATCAGTAGGTGAGAATTTGTATCCATTTTGAAGATATACTTTAAGTAAAGCATTGTAATGACTGACATCATACACGGTACCTATAAATGAAATTTAAATCAAATGTTTAGAAGAGCATTTAACACCCTACCTGTAGAATTACTAAACACTGCAGACACTAATGTGTGCTTGCTTATGAAACACAGTACCATATTCATGCGAGAATTCACTAACAATATCTCTGTGTTTAAAATTAAGAGGCAGCCTGGAGAGATGGCTTAGCAGTTAAGTCTTCTGCTCTTCCAAAGGTCACAAGTTCAATCCCCAGCAATCACACGGTGGCTCACATACTGGGATCAGATGCCCTCTTCTGACATGCAGACATACGTGCAGATAAAGCACTCATCTACAATGAATGAATGAATGGATGGCAGAGTCGTTCCTATAAAGCAGTCCTTGCCATGCTGCAGATGAACTGTGACCGAGCCTTTTATAAAGAAAAAGAAGGACTGTTGGCAATTTTTCCTAATTGCCTCGAGGCCCTGCTCCTCCTCCAGTGTCAGCACCATTTCCGGCCGCTAGCGTGACTGAGCCACTTTCTAAGATCCTTATCTTCTTCCCATGTGGATACTGCCTACAGTGAGCACGGTTAGGACAACCACTCAGCCTATTCTACCCACAGATGACACCATGGCCACCCTATCAGTCTAAGAGTGGTGTCCAGTTCTTTGGCAGTGCAGCACGACTCTGAGCTCCAAATGTCTTCAGTTACATTCACAGCTATCCTGGGATGTGTGTGACCTTACAGGCAGGCACCATTACAGGGAGTCCAATCTCTACAGTATTGTAACGTTTTTAATAGGGCGTTATAGGGAATGATGTGTTAGATCCGTAACATGATTATGCAACAAAATTACCACAGAATGTCCTAAAATGTATTTTTTAAAGCATCAACACTTATTTTTAAAAAATCAACATAAGGGGTGGGAAAGGTGGTTCACACAGGGTGGATGGCTGCAGACTGAACACGTTAAAGCAGCTTCCTTCTGCTCTTCAAGCACTTAAAAATCAGGAATGAATACCAGTTATCAAGTGGGCTTTAAATTATTTTTTAATATGCAAAATTTTAGTTGTGGATTTTTTTTTTAAGACTATGTAGACCAGGCTGGCCTCAAATTTACAGAAAGCCACTTGCTCCATTTCCCAAGGGTTGGGATTAAGGACATGTACACTGTACCCCAGCTGGTTCAAAATTTTCAAGTATAAAAAAGGTATTTAGCCAAGCATGGTGGCATAGTCTAGTCCCAACACTGAAGGCAGTCATCCTCTGAGAGCAAGATCCACATTAGCCAGAGCAACTTAGCAGAAGCCTGTCTCAGCAGAGCAACAGCAAAACCAAAATGTATTGAGTAAAAACTACATGCGGTATTTGTCATCCTTCCAGACCAGAAACATTTCAATATAGTGGATGCACGTACACAGTGGATACATCATCCACTCCTTGTGGGTGATGGTACACTGCATATACTGATCAACATCTCAATTTGTGTCTAGTTCACCAATATGTGCAGATTCATGGGACTAGATCTATCACAGAATCTCCCTCATTTATAGCTCTGATCCCAGTGAGAGGCATCAGGACTGTCTAGCTTCCTGCTATTTATAAGGAGCTACAGTAGAGACCTCGTGTGTGAGTGTGCTGGTAGCTCCTGGGACTGTGGGGAAGAGAGTTACAACGTTACAACCACAGCCCAGGCCCGTTTTCTCACTCTTCAAAATTCTAATTCATGATATGAAAACTACTTTATTCTTAATGCCCCTAGATGTCACTATATTTCACCAAATAAACATATTGCAAAAAAAGTATTGAATCAAGAAGTCATGATAAAATAAATGTATAATACTATACTGGCTAGTTTTGTGTGTCAACTTGACACAAGCTGGAGTAATCACAGAAAGGAGTTTCAGTTGAGAAGATGCCTCCATGAGATCCAGCGGTAAGGCACTTTCTCAATTAGTGATCAAGGGGGAAGGGCCCCTTGGGAGTGGTACCATCTGTGGGCTGGTAGTCTTGGGTTCTATAAGAAAGCAGGCTGAGCAAGCTAGGAGAAGCAAGCAAGCCAGTAAGCAGCATTCCTCCATGGCCTCTGCATCAGCTCCTGCTCCTTGACCCACTTGAGTTCCAGTCCTGACTTCCTTTGGTGATGAACAGCAGCATGGAAGTGTAAGCTCAATAAACCCTTTCCTCCCCAACTTGCATCTTGGTCATGATGTTTGTGCAGGAATAGGAACCCTAAGACAAATACTTATGTGAAGAACACTTTCAGTGGAACAGAAAAAACATATACATACACCTTTAAGCGTGCCATGTGCTAGAACGATCATACCTAACTGTTGGAGTCTGTCCCATATCTTCTGAGCAAATTCTGTCCTCTCTGCAAGACTCAGTTCAGGCAGGAGCGAGCCACAGCTGCGCAGCAGGAGCAAGGCCTGATTACTCCCTGGGCTTCCTGTGCAGAAACAGTCAATGGAGTACAGGTGACAGCCCCACTAACATGGGGGCAAATATCAAAGCCAATCTGAAGCTTATAAATGATTTGAAAATCCTTAGGCTTTTCCAAGAGATCAAGAGAAACACCCTTAATTATCCACAGCCTCCTGGCTCACCAAGGACAAGACAGTACCCAAACACCAACCCCTCCACAGAGCTAGTAAATATGACAACTTACATTTTTAATAGTAGTCTGCTTTAAGAAGCCTAAGGTTACAAAACTTACATAATCTGTAAAACTAATGAGACCAAAGAGAAGCAAATTTTTAACAGTGCTTGCTACATGTCAAAGGCTAAGCTTCTTGATGTTTTATGAAAATGACAGAAAGCAGACAAGGATTCATCACTATCAAACTTAAGTTCGTTTATCTCCATGTCTGTGGATAAGCAACTTTAAGATGAAATAAAAGCACATATTGTATAATTCCATCTATAATACATCCAGAGCAAGTGCCTAACGGGTCAGAAAACACACCTGTGGGTGCTTAGGACTAGAAAGGATGGGTGGGACTGGGGAGGTGACCATGGAGAGCTGTGATATCTCAGCAGCTCTGAGGAGATGAGAGGTTCTGGTCCTCAGAGCACGTGACTATGACTGTCATACAAGTTCTGCTCCATACCGAATGGACGCCCACAAACAGGCTCTGGGAGTTTATAGAATCTTCTTTAAATGCACACAAAATTGTTCGTGTTAGTCCACTTGCCTTTGCAGTTGTGATGTGAGGGGAAGCCTGGAATAAAGGGCCTGCAGCTCCAGTCAGACTAGCCAAGAGCAACGTGATCTACCTGTTCAACAGCTGACTAGGGCCTCTCAGTCTTCACTGTGGTCACCTCAGGAAAAGCTGACACCATACGAAGAAAGGTGAGAAAGCCTGGTGTCTTCTACCTCACAGGGGAAGCAAGTGGACATCTTTATTTGCTGACTCGGAAATGAACTCTAAAGAAGACATTTTCATGTTCCTTCAAACTCTGCTTGGATGAACTAGAAGGATAGTAGGATCAGAGTCACAGTTGACGCTTAAGGTCAAATGATGCTCTCCCCAGGGAGATTCCAGGAACTCGGTACAAACGTCAATTTCCTATAGAGAAACTCTCAAATACCTGAGCGACATGTGCTCTCAAAGACTTTCTGCAGAAGCCCCTTTGTAATGCGGCCTGTTCTCCGGACAGAATTATCCAGTCTCATTAGAGCCCAATCAAACTGGTTGCCATTCCTTCTCACAGGAGCAGGCTCCTCTTGAAGATCACTTTTTTCAGCAACAATGGCATACCACCTGGCTTGGCTCAGTAGTGCTCTGTAAAATGAAATACAATGAGAAATGAACTAAGTAAACTGTTATCTACACCGAGCATCACTTGTGTGAGGTTTGTACCAAGTTCTGACCGTCACCAAAGACTAAAACTGCAATGCAATGGCAAAGATACTCGGAGGAGTGTACACTGGCAACAAATCAACCTCTCTCTCCCTCTCTCTCCCTCCTTCCCCCCCCCCCACAAAGCTTCTGAGTGGATTGATAACCTTCAACATGAAGTCATTGCAAACTAAGAAGCTAAAATCACGTTTCCTTAATAAAGGAAAACGAAGCAGCTCATAACAAAACTCTTCTCATTTGTGTAAGTGAGACTAGAGGCCAAGGTGGACTCCAAACTCTAAAACACCTTCAGGGGTTTTCCTGCGCATGAGCTTACTATGGCCGTAACTAGGTCTGAGGCGCCATGTTTTTCCTGAGCATAAGCTTACTATGGCCGTAAGTAGGTCTGAGGCGCCATGTTTTTCCTGAGCATAAGCTTACTATGGTCGTAACTAGGTCTGAGGCGCCATGTTTTTCCTGAGCATAAGCTTACTATGGCCGTAAGTAGGTCTGAGGCGCCATGTTTTTCCTGAGCATAAGCTTACTATGGTCGTAACTAGGTCTGAGGCGCCATGTTTTTTCTGAGCATAAGCTTACTATGGCCGTAACTAGGTCTGAGGTACCATGTTTTTCCTGGGCATGAGCTTACTATGGCCATAAGTAGGTCTGAGGCGCCGCTTTCATGGCTCTGCATTTGTTGGCAGGCTGATTGAATGCTTCCCTCGCTCTTTAAAGTAGTAACCATCAAAAGTAAAACCACTCTGAGCTTAAACATTATTTTTAAAGATGTCATAAGAGGTTAGCTAAGATCAGAATAATACATGTTTCTACAGAATAAACAATCTCTTTTCTTTTCTTTTTTTTTTTGAAACAGGGTCTCATTTAGTCCAGGCTGGCCTGGAACTTCCGACAGAACCAACAATAACTTTGAACTTCTATTTTTCCTGCTTTTATCTCTGCTGGGATAGCAGGCCTGCACCACAGGTTATTTGGTGCAGGGATGGGGACCATGCTAATCAAGCACCCTACAATCTGAGTTACTGATATCTCTAGAAGAAGCAACTAACTCTCTTTAAATATTGATAATACAGTCTAATATACAATTGAATGTTCTAAAACATGCTATCAGTGGTATTTCAAGCTATGGGATAAATGCTGTTTTTGATTTACAAATGTCAAACCTAAAAAATAATTCTTACATGTAAAGAATACTGTTACATAAACCTTTGAATTTTAAAGGCTTTCTGTGAAATTTAGCAATTTTGGCTGCCACTAAGTCATAGTAAGCACTATGCCTAGAATACTAAAGTCAAGGAACACCCCCAGGGCAGCCACACCCCTGTCACGGGGACCTTCTCACCAGACACTGGTGAGCTAAAGTGCATAAGTCAGCAACGAAGCAAGTGTTCAGAACACAAAGGCCCTAGGTGTGATCTCACCATCCCCAAAGCCACTGTCCTCCTACGTAACAAATTGATTGTGTACGTGAAGTGGTACCAAAAGCTGTCTCATGTAAATCAGAGTCTGTAACTGATCCTAGGGTAGAAATTATACCAGTGGCCAGAGACAGATTACACCCACCTGACCATCATATATACAGAAACTATGGGGGGGGGGGGGATATTGCCAAATAAGGTGATATTCTCTGCATGTGCGTGCGTGAGTGCGTGCGGACAGCTGTTTGCTAAGTGAGCAGAATTACTCAAATGATATGTTATCATCCACAAGGCAGAGAAGATGCATATTTCCCCCTAGTTATCAAAAGCTTCAATGGTTATGTTACTATCATAATCATCAAAAACCTTTGCCAACTCAGAACATGTGCAATAATTCATACAGTGCATAACTTTTTGAGCAGTAGAGGTGAACTTGCTAACTTCTATACAACTCAAATCAGGTGAGTATTAAAGAGCACGCACATGTTTTTGCCATCCTGACTGCAGTTCACCCATTCCCCTCCCTCCTCTCCTCAGCCCCTATCTCGTACACCTCCCCCATCACTCCGCTGTTCTCTTCAGAAAAGGGCAGGCTGGATATTGACCAGCCTCAGGCACACCAAGCTGCAGTAGGCACCTCCCCTCTTATAGAAGAGGCTAGAAGGCAGCCCAGGAGGAGGATAGGGTTCCAAAGGCAGGCAGCAGGCAGAGACAGATCCTGCTCCCACTGTTAGGAGTCCCACATGAAGACTGAGCTACACTACTGCAACGTACGTGTGGAGGGCCGAGGTCAGTCCCATGCAGGCTCCCTGGTTGGCAGTTCAGTCTCTGTGAGGCACAACCTTTTTTAACGAAGCTTTAAATGCTAGTATACATTAACAACAATAACACAGTCTAGAATTTATTTTTTCCATTAAGTTCCTTTTACAAGGCTGGTGATTAAACCAGGGTTTCCCATATGCAAAACAAACACTCTATTCTGACCTGAACTCCAGCCAGAACTGACTTTTAAGTCAACTCTGGCATACCTAGAAAAGAAGAAAACAAGAGCTTCATATCACAAGCAATGGGCATGCTGTCACAGAAAGGAGAGGGACATGCTCAAGGTTGGTCAAGCTAGGTCCACACAAGTTAGGAGCCCACCCTTCAGGTCTGCACAAGCTGATGCATCCTGGCTCTAAATTCTAATGCTCTGACTGATGTAACCATAGAAGGTTATATCAGCTCATGCAACTACCAATGGTAAAAGCTTCATGTTTTAAGGGAAACATATTCCAGTTTCCCATGGATTTTCTCTAGTAAAATCTGGTATTTTAAAGTTTGTTGTTGCTGTCTTTTTTGTTAATAATGGTGTGGCAGAGTATCCATATTCTGAAATACACAAGTACATGAATGAATGAATGAATGAATGAATGAATATGTGGACCAGAGGATAAACTTGAACCACTCAATCATTTCTAAGCCTATACCATTTTTTAGAATGATTTTGAGGAAAGCACAGCTCACACACATACACCTTCCTCTCCAGTTTCCCCAACCACTGAGCCACACTAGTGTCCTGCATTTGCTAGAATGACAAACTGACCAGTGACTTTCCAGGTACCCCTCTTTCCTGGCTAGTTTTATATCAACTTGACACAAGCGAGAGTCATCATAGAAGAGGGAGTCTCAATTTTTAAAAATGCCTCTATATAGTTCTGGCTGTAGGCAAGTTGTTGGCACATTTTAATTAGTGATCAATGGGGGAGGGCCCAGCCCACTGTGGGTGGTTCCACCCTTGGGCACATTGTCCTGGGTTCTATAAGGTGGCTGAGCATGCCACCAAGAGCAAGCCAGAAAGCAGCATTCCTCCAAGACCTTTGCATCAGCTCCTGCCTCCAGGTTCCTGCCCTGTGTGAGTTCCTGTCCTGACTTCCTTTAATGATGGACCATGATGTGAAAGTGTGAGCCAAATAAACCCTCTCTTCCCCAACTTGCTTTTGATCATGGTGTTTCATTGCAGCACTAGAAAACCTAAGACACCATAGCCGACGCTAGCAGTTATGCTTACTCTAGGTATAGGTGCCCACACTGATGGCCCATTTGATGCCTACAAATACAGTATGTAGCCACTGTTACAGGGCCCTACAAAATGATGCCACTGTGTCCTGTTCCCACCCCATCATCATTCTGGGCTTCCTCCTAAATCCATGGCAAATGCAGATCTACACTTCCAGTTTGCCTTTCCCGACTGTCATCCAACTGCACTGTAACATGCAGGCAGCCACTTCAGAATGGCTCCACCTTGTACGAAACATCTCACGTTCCTCCACATCTTTTCACAGTATGGTAGCTCATCTCTTTATGAATGTATAATATTTCATAGTGTAGGTGAACTTTACTTTATCCACTTACCTACTGAAGGCTATCCTAGTTTTTGCCAATTTTGAATAAAGCTGATTTGCATATCTGTTTTTTAAGGATATAAATGCTGATCTCATCTGGGTAAATACTTCGTAAATGGTTATAAAACTAGCTTTTAAAATGGCTATACAAAGTTTATCCCTATAGCTACCAATGAGAGCTGTTTCTCTATAACCCTGCTAGCATGTGGTTTCCGGTTTTGGTTTAAGTGGCCATTCTTTCAGAAGGAGTAAGTCCTCAGTGTCTTAATTTACCATTTGCTACTGACTTGTAAAGTATTTTTCATATTTATGTGCAATGTCAGTCTTCTCCAGTGACCTATCTGCTCAGGATTTCTGCCCAATTACAAGCTGGATCATATACACTCTAACTGTAGAATTTTAAAATAATTACCCTGTTTTTGTTTCAAGAGTTATTCTTTCCTTTTACTGAGTATGCACCAAGCTGCTCCACGCAGTCTTCCAACTCTTCTACCCTTCCCTCCTTCCCTGGTTTACGACACGGCTCAATGTCACTTAGGAACTACCAGGGTTAAAGATAAGGACAGGAATATAGGACAAGTATGTTCTTAATAGCTCCATTTTAATGCATGCTAAGAAACAGTAAATTATTATGACAGCCCCCTGTCTTACACATGAGAAAAACTAATACTTCCCAAATCACAAAAAAGCTAGTTAAAGATGTAACGGCAGAACCAACATTGGTATTGAGTAGTCCTGTCTGACACGAGCCCCGTGTAGGACCAGGGCGTCAGAGAATCAGAGACTGCAATCTGCCAGAGCCACACTGTATAGTGGTGGAAATTAAACCAGACAAGAACAACCAGACAATAGGAAGTCTTTCATGTCAGTGAGGCAAGCAGTTTAGTTTTATAAGGACTGTGGACTCTACAGTGTACCTGAGCAATACGGGAGGAGCTCCACACTCGACTTCTTTTGTTACAATGTTACTGTGAACAGGTCTTTTTTTTTTGGTTTTGGTTTTGGTTTTTCGAGACAGGGTTTCTCTGTATAGCCCTGGCTGTCCTCAGACTCAGAAATCCGCCTGCCTCTGCCTCCCAAGTGCTGGGATTAAAGGCGTGCGCCACCACTGCCCGGCAAACAGAAGGTCTTACAACCTTCCAATAACCACTCAACAGTCCTATGTGAGCCCCTGCTACCCTGTCAGTGAGGTGAGCTTCAGTCGTTGTGGTGCGCTTTTCCAGTCCACCAGTGCTGCACCCCCCTTCATGCTTCTCCACTGCCCGACCGCTCATCCTTCACATCCCATCTGCTGAGTCCTGCTGACGTTTCTGAGGCCCTTGCTGGAACCAGAACACAAAAATTTTCACACGTATGTCAGACACATCTCCCAAACCATCTTTCTTCATGCTATTAGGATCCTGATTTTTTTTTTTTTTTTTTTTTTTAACATCTGTCAAGAAAACTTGTCGAGTTCATTTGAATGCACTGTGTTAGTGTGTTGGACGTGAAGCGACCGGTGAATCTCCTTTCAAACCTTCAGCTGTAGTAATATAAAGAGGAGCAAGGGCCACTGGGAAAAAAGTAGCAAGTCTCCACTTTAAGGACAGTGACAGACAGATGTCTGAGCTAGAAGGCACAATGGACATACTCATCCTAACACTCAGGAGGCTGGGGCAGGGAGAAGCAGGCCATCCTCAGCAACATATCAGGACTAAGGATGAGGAGAGTCATTGGCGTCACCTGCGTGAGTAGTCCAGACAGAGGATGAAAAGTCTGTAGGCCAAGTAAGCAACACTGGACAGGATGCATGAGCAGGGAGGCTTTGAATGAGAAATGCTCCTGTTGACTTGTGTGTCTGAACACTCGGTCCTCAGCTGGTGCTGCAGTCTGGGGAGGTTTAGGGGGTGTGGCCTTGCTGGAGCTAGTGCATCACTAGGTGTGGCTTGAGAGCTTAAACCTCACCCTACTTCCGGTTTGCTCTGCTCCCTGCCTGCAGTAAAAGGTGTGATCTCAGCTTCCTGCTGTCATCCACGCCTCCTTGCTACCATGGTCAACTCTCATCCCTCTGGAACCAGGAGCCAGACTGAAGTGCCTTCCTCCTTAAGATTTCTTTCCACGGTGCTTTACCACAGCAATAGAAGTGACACGGGGGAGAGGCGACAGAGACAGGGCAGGTTGTGGGCTGTAAGGCAAACAGCTGCAGTTTTACCCTAACTCTTCAAAGTCTAAACTGGTTTAAGTAGTGGCTATGGTATGATCACTTGCATTGATAACAAACAAAACACCCCTCCTACAGCTGCAGAGAAGCTTCAAGAATTACAGCAGATCCCTCTTAGGAAGAGGACGCAGTGAGACTGACTGAAGCTTCAACCACAGGAGCAGTAGAGGAGAGAAAAATCATTCCCAAGGCGCACCTGACCAAACCATAAATTCTAGGCCACAAGTCTCATTGATACCATAATTCCCGTTTCTCACTTAACAAAGAAAATGCCACCTAAAGATGCTGTAGCAAAGCATGCTTACTGCCTACTGTTGTGTGCCACTGCTCTGAGTACCTGGAATGCACCCTCACAGACACAAACCGGAGGCTCCCTGGACCATTCTTGGTAGGAGCACTCACCCACCTGGGTTCAGGCTCTGCCCTTTTCACAATCTGAGATTTTGACCAAACTGTTACAACTTCCTCCATTATGGTCTGAATGTTGTCCTCACCAAACCTGATGCTGATCTCAACTGCCACCATAGCGGCAAGATGGAGCTCTCGGAAGTCTCTCAGGAAGGGGTTTCCTGCTCTCCTGCCTTTCACCATCAGATGACACCCAGGCGAGAAGGCCAGGCTGGAGAAATGGCCAAGAAGGTTAGTGACAGCTTGCCACCAAGGCTGACAAGGTTCAATCCCTAGGACCGACATGGTGAAGGGACAAAACCAATTCCTGCAAGCTGCCCTCTAACCTCCTCTACAACAGTGTATGCACACATGCCTTGTGTGTGCGCACTTGCCCTGTGTGTGCGCACTTGCCCTGTGTGTGTGCACTTGCCTGTGTATGCTCACTTGCCTTCAAGTGTGCCTGTGACTGTGTAGTGGCACACACCTTTAAACTCATTATTCGGGAGGCACAGTTGAGTGTTCAAAGCCAGACTAGTCTACATCGCAAATTAAAGACGACTAATAGAATACATACTGAGGCCTTGTCTTAAAATACATGAAGGAAGGGGGGGAATAAGAGCGGAGGGGTTAGGAAGACAGCTCCCCTGCCATGAGTGTTTGGTGTTCTTGCAGAGTACACAAGTTAGATTCCCAGCACCCACCCTTGGCAGCTCGCAAATGCCTATAACTCCAGAGGACAGGTATCTTCTGGCCTTCATTGATACTAGTGAGTGTGAGTGCACAGACAGACACATACACACAGAGAGACAGACGCAAATATAGACACACAGACACATACACAGAGAGATAGATAGACAAACACAGACACAGATACAGACACACACATTTTAAAGTAAGAAAAAGGAAGGCCTCCACCAATGCCAACTTCTTTAATACTGTACTTGAAGGTCTCCAAAACTATGAAAAGTATTTTTTCTGCCCCCAGTTACCCAGCCGCAGATGCTCTCCCTTTAAGTCTAAACCTTAAGAGGCCAGGGCAGAGAGATGGCTCTGTGGTTGAGGGCACTGGCTGCTCTTCTGGGAACCAGGCTCGGTTCCCAGCACCCACGTGACAGCTCACAGCCAGCTGTTAACTCCAGTCCCAGGGGATCTGACTCTCCTGGCCTCCACAGGCACCAGGCACATGGTACACAGATCTACACGTAGGGAAACTCTCACATACATAAAGCTAAACCAACTCTGCTGTTCACCAAGAGGACAAGAACACTCCCTTACAAGAGCAATATTTTTAGAGTAACTGAGATCATGCAGTAAGTCTCACAATACACTTCTAGTCAGGGTGGTTTCAGCATTACATATAGACAAGGATTCTCTATTTCAGTAGGTTTACTTTTTAAAAGATTTTAAAAATCACATCTAGCTCTTTTCATATTAACATTTTTGCTTAAGACAAATAAAGTTATAAAAATATTAGTTTAAGGGCTTAAGACATGGCTCAGTCGTTAACAGCACTGACTGCTCTTCTGGACAAAGTTCAATTCCCAAAGTAGCACCCACAGGGTAGCTAACCAGCTGTAACTCCAGTTCCAGGGGAATCCGATGCCCTCTTCTGGTCTCCATGGGTACTACATGCACATGGTGGACAAATACACATGTAGGCAAAGCACCCATTTACATAAAATAAAACTAATTTATTAAATGTCAGTTTAAATCTAAAAGCAATATAAACAAAATATTAAATTTATAAATGGTAAATACTCAGAATGGGCCCAATAACAAGTTAGATCTGCAGGCATAACACAGTGCCCTAGGTTTAGGCAACACTAAGAAGTGTCTCTAATGGGCCTGGCAAATAAGCTTAGCAAACGTAATCAAAATACTAAACCATTTCTCCTCTTTTCTATCAATCAGAAGTCCCAAAACCTCTTTCAAAGACTTGTTCAAATCTAAGTCTGCTATGGTGGCTACGTGACCTAGAGAAAGGTGGTCAGCCCTCCTAAGCATTAGATTCTTCACCAGTAAAACATCTGCTAGAGCTAGGATGAGCTCAGCGGTGAAGCCCTGGCCCAACACACAAGACCCTGGGCTGCTCCCTGCACCACAAATGTCTACCAAGTCGGGAGTGTAACTCCAACCCTAACAAAACAGTCAACAAGCACTCGCTGTCTTAAGGGAAGCAAACGTGTAACTCTCTTAAACATTTTGTAAAATGAAGTTATAGACTTCTCCTTGAAGTGTTACTACGACATCACTACTATCTCCGAAGTCCTGCGGAGTTCAGCGTCCGCCTACATGGTTGCACACCACTAGCAGCCCCTCTGTACTTGCTCCAAGCTCCTGTCCTGAAACAGCAGCCTCTTTCCATCTTCACGTCCCTCTGTGCCAGGCTTCTCCCACATCTTAGCTATGGCGGGGAGGACTGGCTAGTGCATTAGCCAGATGTGAATGAAACAAGGTATTTTTGAGACTCTATACAATTGGAATGGCAGGGACTAGATTCTAAAGCTCTCCTCTGGATTTTATATGCATCATGTGCAACATTTTTATGGAGCTGAACAGACAGCTCAGCCACAAAGAGCACACACTATTCTTGCCGAACACCTACAGCGTCCACTTCCCAGCAGCCATGTGGGAAGGTTCACACCCACTTGTAACCCAGCCCCAGGTCATCTGCCACCTTGCAGGCAGCCCTACTCCTCTAAGTAAAGTCTCTTCTAAATGAGAATTCTGTTAGTCATGCCCTTCAGCATCCAGAACACATTCAAGAACAGCTCAGAATCAGAAAGCACAATCTGGGAGGTCTCCAATTCCTAACTCGTGTTATCTACTCACAGAGAATGAACTGAGGTACTAGGCACGAAAGAGGCAGGTCTGATGCAGGTTTGTATTAATGGGGCCCTTGCTTGTCCTGATCTCCAAATGCACTCTTCCCATCCTACCCCTAACCAATCCCCCTGTTCTCTCTCCAGGAAAGGAAGATCTTCGGTTCTGCATCACTCGTTGAGGCCGCCAATCTGCAGCACTAACACTGTTTCTAATTGGCCATGCTGTCTTTCCCAGTCTACATAAATTCTGTCAAAACCTCCTCTGGGTCGTGACCCTACTGTAGCAGAATTTTCCCTGTCCAATTAATTTAAATATTAATACAAGCAGCCTGTGATTGGACAGGGAAAGGGAGGCGGAGTGAAGAGTTTCAGGGACAGGGACAGACACAGGAGGGGAGGAGGAAGGAAGATGGAGAAAGAACGGGATGACCCAGATTCTGTATGGCGTTAAATAGCCACAGGTAGCTATGAGTATCTTATAAGGAATGGGTAATTACAGGACAATTTGTCTTATCTAGGTGGGCAATTTATAAAAATATTAATTGGCTCTGAAATTGTGTGGGCATCTTGTGAATTGAGAATTTATTGATATATAAGTCTGACTGATTAATTATAAGCTTCTTGAGTTTTGATTTACTGGGTTACTAGGATTTGGGACCGCTGACTACAGGGAGTGGTGCATGGCTGAGAAGGTATGGGTGGCTCTGAAGCAGGCGAACCGGAGCTGGGAAGACCACCGTCAGGGGCCAGCCTAGAGGCAGAGGCAGCTGGGTATAGTGCGGGAGCTGCCCCTCTTAAATATTTTCCATAACACCCTTCCACATAATCATGGAGCTAACATGGCAATTAATTGGCTTTTTTCACCACCCCACACAAAATCAAAGTGTGGCTTCTAAGCCTTCTTTACTCTGTAAACACTTTGAACGCACAGTACATGTCCTCGCGAAAGACATGGCCCCCTCCTGGGCCTGGGAGGTGGCTCACTGGCTAGAGGCACTTGCCTCAGTGTGACTCTTGAGGTCTATCCCCAGATCCACATGAGGGAGGACAAAGCTGAAAAGTGTCCTCTGACTTGTGTGACTGTGGCACGTGCACCCACACACATTAAGAGAAATGCACGTGTGCTCAGTTGGACTGACGGACAGATGGCAGATGGACGGTCTCCTTCCCCAAACCAACATGACTGCATGAAATCCCCTGCTATACCTCCTCCTGCCCACAAGCCTGTAGACAGGGAGCAGAGGCTGAATCCTGGGATTCCTAAGCCCAAGGCTCAGACTTCGAAAACTATTGAAAGCTTTCCAAAACGTCTGGTAAAAAGGGAAAGTTTTCCTTTCTTCCAGCAACAGTGTAGTCTTCACCTCTGGGCCACAATCGTCACTTTCACACAGACTTAGCATCAAGATTACAGTTTAGCTTTCCTCTGGAAGATAAACATGAGGATTAACCTAAAATCTCAGGAGGACTACGAGCAGCTTCAAGGGTGTGGGGGTAAGCAGGAGAAAGGAACACCCCCCCTGAAACTTTTTAAAAAAGACAAGAGAGAAATACTAAAGGGGAACCTGAAAGAGCAAGAACTGTACAGAGGCGTGGATTTCTGCATGCTTTGAAACA
The DNA here is from genome assembly GCA_019843965.1 of Rhynchomys soricoides. Taxonomy (NCBI): domain Eukaryota; kingdom Metazoa; phylum Chordata; class Mammalia; order Rodentia; family Muridae; genus Rhynchomys; species Rhynchomys soricoides. Next base: position 8,639,600 of record JADRCH010000014.1, on the reverse strand, counting down.
GATCAAGCCATGCTAATAACTTCACTCAGTAATGCCTATTAGTTCAACTCTGAAAAGCAGAGCTGGAAGCAAAACCAAGGTGAACACGCAGCAGCGCACCCCAGGGCCACAATGCAACACCAGCCGCAGGGCCACGTTGAAGCACCTCCATGCCCCAGGACCACAATGCAGCACCAGCCGCAGGGCCACGCTGAAGCACCTCCATGCCCCAGG